>VXBT01000192.1:272335-394620 GCA_013400235.1 Oriolus oriolus | reverse complement strand
GCCGGGGGCTCCGGCGGGGACAGATGCGGTGCTGGAGGAAGTTCGGTCTCTCTGCCCGCAGCAGCGCAAACAGCTGCCGGCCCCCCTGCGCTGTAGGGCGTTCCTCGGTGTGCCGTGCCTTTGCCCTTTTCCATTCCGCTTGCCCCCGGGTACTCAAACCCTCCCGAGCAGCTGGCCGTGACCTGAGGGGAATCCCTTCCCCGATGCTGGGCGGGCTGCGGGCGCCGCTGGGCTCATCCCAGCTCCGAGCTGGAGGGAGGGAGATGAGATCTGATGACATTTGCCGTCGTGGTTGGGAAATACTTATTTCATTAGTTCGGTTCGCCTGCGGTTAGAGGCTAAACAGAGCTGCTTTGCTGCACAGGAAAATCCTGAGGGCGATGGGAATCGGAGGAGTCGAGAGAAGTTTGGAAGGGGGGACGAAAGGGTGAGGGATTTTTGTTTGATTCGGTCTGTATTGTTTGGGATTTCTCCTTCCTCCACCCCCTGGGTGGGATGCGTTACTTAGCACCCTCGTTTTCAATCCAGCCCTAAAGCTTGCGAGGGGTGGCTTTCGTGTCTCGAAGAGCGAAGAGCCGGTAGGTCTCTAAGAATCCAGTCTGGCACAGAGCAGCCCAGCTGTGCTCTCTGCTGTGCGCTCCCTGCTCTGCTACGAGAGCCAGGCGCACACGGGAGATTCCCCTGCTTAACGGTGACCTAACAGGAAAGCCTGTTGTTCAGTGTCTATTTTGCATGAGCTACTATGCTGTAACAGTTGCTGCTTCATTCAGCTAAAGAGAAAGAGGATAAGAGGATTCCAATTTAATTAGCAGTTTGTTAAAACCAGGCAGCTTTGTCTGGTCACATGTTTATAATTTTAGAACGTATGTTTTAATTGCAGTAAATTCTGGTGTTGTGCATAAAGCAAGTACCACATGCTGTTTGCGGCATTGGCTGTGGCAGTTCCATGTTTCTATTTTTTTTATTTACTGCAGCCTCTGTTTATTTGTGCAATGGCAGATTTTTGAGTGTGCTGGGGGCATTTTGCATGAAGCAGATCTAGGAATTAAAGCATATGCTATAGAGGTTTTTATTACCCAGGGAGCTGCAAGTTGTGTCTTTTCTATTGGAGCATATTCAGGTTGACATCTTGAATACCCAGATACTGTTTTCGGTAATAGGACTGTTGTGTGTTTTTAGCATCTTTATTGGAGTCTGAAACACTCTAAATGTTGAGGCCTTCCTAATTCCTCCTCCCCCTCAATAATTACTCCGGTTGTTCTCAAATAATTTCTGTCTCACAGTATCGCTGAAATCAAACACCAGCAGACCGTGCCCTGTCTTCTGCTGATCTGAGACACTGCCGTGCCCTGTGTTAGATTAAGCTGTTGTAGTACTGCTGCTGGTTGAATATTGAAGCTCCCCTGTGTATACTGTGATTTATGTTACTGTAAATAGGGTAATTGAATTATTGCTTCCCTGCAATGTCTTGTTCCTCTGGTGTTATCAAAGATCAGCCAACTTTAGTTGGGGTGCTAGTCAGGCTGCTGCCTAAATGTTTACTTGAATCAAGCATTTCCAGTAACTCTTACAACTGGATAAAGAGCTGCTTTTGTTTTTCTGAGGAAGCCCTGGGAGTGGCTGAAAGCAAGACAGTGTAAGGTGTTAACGCACGTATATGTCCTCCCCTCAAAAAAAAAGGTAAAATACTTGAAAAACAGAGTTAATGAAATTCTTTTTTGTTACATGAATTCATGTATCAGAGGAGAAAAGATACTTGAGATTAGCTGTGGGGTGCATAACAGAAAGAGATTTTTTTACCTTTTATAGCCGTCAGGGCCTCCGCTTGCTGGACAGAGAAGGGAAGTGTTCTGTGGATGCTGCTGTAGTGAGGGGAAAAGAGATAATGGAATTAATTACTTGTCTGCTCCTAATGGCTTAATTCAAGGCTCTTAATTGTTGAGGATGAAATGTGCAAATTTATGTAGAACTTTAGTTGCTGGAGAGGAGTATGTCTTCTCCAAGGCTTTAGCACTGCATATGTCTTTTTCTGGTTCATAACCTCTATTATGGGATATTTGTTTCTTACTACCTATTTCAAATAAGCTGCTTCCTGCCCTCAACTTCAGCTGACAAACCATTTGAAATCCAGGATGTGTACTTCTGTCATTCCTAAGCCAGTGTGAAACTTCAGACAGAGCTGTGACCTTCAAATGTGAATTAAGTCACGTGTTTACAAACACATGTCTTTCTAGAACTGGCATCAGAAAAAGGTGCAGGGAACCCTAGTCAGATCTTACAGGATTCTGGTTTGAAAGGCTTTTCTGCTAGCTCCTGCTGGCACTTCACCTCTGTCAGAACTCTAGAGGAGTTTAAATTTTTGTTCCCTTCGGCTTTCCGTTGCTTTTTTTCTTCTCAACGTTGACAAAAGATTCAAGTATTTCTCTGTGCTTCCAGATTGTGTGCACATACCAAAATACCAGCCTGTCATGGAACATGCCATTCTTGTCACTTTGCAAAATTGTTTTCCGATAGTGAACAGTTGAGTGTATTTTTTTTAGTACTATTCCTGGTATGTATTGCATTTTATATTTCATCCTGGTTGGTAGTGCTTGTCTATATTCATGCTGTTAAAAGTACTGACAGTTCTTCATTAAGTTCCAATATGCAGCTCTCTTAATTTTTGTAAATAACTTCACAATCTATTCAGTGAAGTTTACTAGTTTTTTTCATAATCTTGATTTGTTCCTAAATAAGATGCAAAACCCTCTACCTATGCGTGTTTTGAAGTCCGTGGCTTATAAACTGCTGAACATGAATCTGAGGTCATAATAGCTTTAAAGAAAATTGCCAGGACCTAACCAGAGTAGTTGTTACGGATGAATTTGTCACTTCCAAGTAATGACGTGGCCCTTTTCTGACCAAGTTTCAGCATGTACAGTACACAAATCTGATTTTGTGTCGTGTCACCTTGAACCACTTACTTTTTCTTACTTACCAGGGTCAGTTGAGAAAAGCTACCCAACAGGTCACCGAAGAAAAATGTACTCTTTTGAAAAGTCCCTAAGTGGCCCCCAAGGTGACGTGGCTGTGTGGTCACTGACAGTACTCTGAGGTAAAAGTGTTTGTCTGAAAGATGCATCTTAGCCAGCAGATATTTTAAGGAGAATGTTTCTAGGTAATTTTTAGGAAGATGTAATTTTGTATCAAGGTAAAATTATAGTGAAGTCTCTTCTCTACCAGTTTTAAATATTACCACTTGATTGTATTTTATGAGCTGATACGTGATGCTGCTGTAGAGGGTTTTCTGTTTTCAAAAATTGTGATGGAAATAAGTAGCAAGCGTTCTCTGTACCTTTTGATTTATGTTCCTTCAGGCTCAAAAGATCTCTTTCAGCAGGATCTCCTAATGCCATGTATTCTAGTGATTCGGTACTGACAGGAAAGAGCACTGAGGGCTTGACCAGTACTGTTTTCTGAAATGAGCATTTTCCTCCGTGCTACTGATCTAATCCTCTAGCTTTTGATATTCTCTGAGACTTTGAGTCTAACACAGTGATATAGCTGTAAAATGTAAAGGTGGATGATGTCACTTTTTCTAAGCATTTTATGAACATGCTGAAATATTTTGCAAACACTGGGATTTTATAGCCTCTCATCTTGATATTTTACTCTGTGTGTCATTATATAGAGGAGTGTAAAAGCTGAAAGACACTCTGTGCTGTCAGTGCAGGGATGCTGGATGTCAGCTGTTGGGTGGGAGTGGGCAGTTAAGCATTTTATTTGTTGAAAAGCAAGCAATGTAGGATTGAAGACCAGTTTGTGTTGGCATAAAAACTGGAGTATTTTGGTGAGGTAACTTTTTAGCACTTTGACAGCCTAGTTTAAAATACTCAAAATCAATGAGTCTTTATGTATTGGATAATCAGTAATTTACATCTAAATCTTAGTGTTTAAGTAGGTGAAAATGTGTTTCTTCAAATCCTTCAAGCCTGAAGGATTTCAGGCTGAAATAGTAGAAAGCGACATCCTGTACAAGGAGGAGACCCTTACCTACAGTGTTACAGCATGAAGAATCTCTGAACAACTCTTAATTCCACATTAGCAGTATGCTGAATCTCAGCAGTTAGCATAGCACTTAATGTTATGAAGTTCTTGTCCTCCTTTCCTTTCCAGTATTGTATATACTGCACTAGATGATGGAAGCTTTGTTATGCTGTACTGCCCATGCCATCTTTTAAGGCAGGAGTGTTGTCAGAATAACCTTAGTAATGTTCTGTGCCAGGTTCACTATTTTTGGGTGCTACAAGATGTAGTCAGAAATGATAGCTGATAGTTCTGTGTTCTGAAGCAATTTTCAATTTTTCTTAAAATTAGGCTGAGGTAGAATCACAGAATTGTAGAATCACAGAATAGTTTGGGTTGTAAGAGACCTTTAAAGGTCACCCAGTCCAAATGTCTTCGAAGAGCAGCTACATCTTCAACCAGATGAGGTTGTTCCAAGCCCTGTACAATCTGATCATGAATGTTTCCAGAGGTGGGACATCCATCTACCCACTGCTCTGGGCAGTCTGTGCCAGCGTTTTGCCACCCTCATTGTGAAATAATTTTTTCATTACATCTCACCTAGATCAACCTTTCTTTAATTTAAAACTGTTGCCTCTTGTCCTCTCATGACAGGCCCTGCTAAAAAGCTTGTCCCTGTTTTTCTTATAGGCCCCCTTTAAATGTTGAAAGGCCACTCTGAGGCCTTCCTGGAGTCTGTGTTCTCCAGGCTGAACCCTAGCTCTCTCAGCCTTTCCTCACAGCAGTGGTGTTCCAGCGCTCTGATCATCTTTGTGGCCTCCTCTGGACCCACTTCTGTGGGTCGATGTCTTTGCTGTGCTGAGGAGCCCGGAGCTGGGCACAGTACTCCGGGTGGGATCCCCAGGTACCCTTCCTTCTGCCAAATAATGCCAGTTACAGTGCATGTACACTACTGGCTGTTTCCTTGGTGCCTCTGGGGAGATGGGGACAGTCACTGTAGTGACAGAAGTGTTGGGGTCTGGGTGAAAAAAATATCTTGTAGTCCTTAAACTTGCCGTTCTCTGGGAACCAAGAGCTTTTCCCAGCTCTGTGTTAAACCCAGTTCTCTGGTTCTGCAGCACCTCCTTTAGGAGTAAGACTGAATGGTGGGGCTCAGCCTTGGTTTGCCACTGATAGAGACCAGAACCACCTCGCAAAGTTTCTACTTCACATCAATGTCCCCTAACATTTGTCATCTTGTATGACTTAGTCATCACCCTTTGCGTTGAAAGGAAATAGACATTTCTAGCTTGTAATTCATCTCATCCTGAAGTGGAGCCTGTAATAGCTCAGGTGAGCCACATCCCCTAAATGCCTTTTTCCCTCTGTAAAAGGTTTCTGGGTGGTGCCATTAAATGTATGTGTCTGTATCAGAGACGTGTGGAGTTAGATTAAATTAATGCCACGTGTTCTCAAAAAAATGAGAGTTTGCTTATGTCTTCAGGGGGCTAATGCAGAAGCCTGCCCACTTCCAGGCTGATGGATGGACTGTACCAAGCTTGCTTCATTAGCTTTGAATACTATTTGCATCTGATGCCAGGCAGTCTGGTTGTAGCAGATACACAGAAAAGTTCTTAGCAGAACAATCCTCTTAAAACAAGGAAAGGCTGTCTATTAGGCGAAACCAGAACCCCTGTCACTGTCTAGATGTGCCCTGCTAGCCATTTATTTTGGTGGTATAGAAGTCTTCCCACATCTGGCCCCAGAAAATTACTAAAGAAATTCAAAATTCTGGTAAAGGGTTTTCCCATCAAAGGTTTCATATTCTTTCATTAGGTTTCTGCATCAAGTTATTTGCGTGTTAGAAGATTTAGAAGTAGGCTGTGTTCTCTGGATTTTTGTGCTTTATATCCTCCCAAAGAAAAAATTCCAAACTCTTTCAGGCAGGGACATGACATAAAACAAAAATGTACCCCAAAAAAGGATACTGAAGTAGAAAAGTAGAAAAGGCAGAATCTGAAATTCCAGCATGGTTGAGGAGACACTCCTCAGCATTTTCTGTTGAGTAGGTGGAAATGCCTGACTAAATCTCTGGATGACTTCTGGTCTTCTGCATCCCTTTGGCAACCTTGAATTGTCTGCCAGACACGGTGAATGAAGCTTAACTGGTGGTAATTTAATTCCTAACCAATCCCTTTTTTTCTCTCTCCTAAAATACAGTTGGTAAAAGGGAGCAACTTACAGAGGAAAGATGATAAATGTACTTAAGTAACTTGTTCCAAAGTCTTTTTATCAGTAACTTACCTTCCACCTTGAGAAGTTGTCCAGCTGTCCAAAAGGGAACCTTTGTTAATGTTGGCAACAGAAAAAAGGAGAAAAATGTCAGTGTTCCACAGCTTTATCTTCAAATCTACTTTTGCTTTAGCACCCCAGATTTGCAGCTTAGAGGAATGAGGGACTAAACAAGAGGGAATTCTTAGAGTACCCTGGAGGAAGATACTGCCCCGGCGCTGTTGGTGTTAATGTGGAAAAGCAGTGCGGGGAGCAGCCACCTTCATCCAGAGGATGATGCATTATGCACACACCTCCTATGTTTCCTGGATTTTCATGTGGGTGATGTCTGCCTGAGGCATGCTGGTGCAGAGCTCCGGAGGGAATGCAGCTGTGTTATTGTTTGAACAGGACTGCACCTTCAAAACAGGTTTTAAGAGACTGGTCTTTTGCTTCTCCTTACTTTCTTTGTCTTTCTTTCCGTCATAGCCATGCAGTAGAATGGTTTCTTTATTTCCTTTTCTTACAGTCTAGTTAGCTGTTTCCCTTTAAAAAAAAAGTGATGTGACTTTCTGTTGACATGGTTGTGAAATCACATGGTACATGGGAACCATCTGAGCAAAAACTCCTCAAGCCTCCTGACCGGGTGAACATAAACCTCTAGATTCTGCCTGGCAAATGGCCAAATGCAAAGCTCTGCAAAGGCCATCTGTGGGCCTCAGTTTCTGTTTCTTTAACTCCACCTGAACTTGTAACTCATCTTCTTAACAAGGCATTTCTGGATTTATGCAATTGCTTATGCAGCAAGGTAATCATTCCTTTTCCCTGCCTCCTGTGTGCATGTCCCTGACTCACGCTCACAGTCTCCCAAGTGGCTGAGGTTTGGGTGTTCTTTTCATAGGGTTAAAACCAATTTAATGTCAAGTCAACTGTAAAATGTTCTGAAAATTGAAAAGTCTGAAATCTAAGGCTCTGCAAATACACTGTATTTTGAAGAGAGAAATAAGAGGTGAAAATTGTCCATTATGTTTCTTTATCAGCATATGATGATTGGAACATGTGGAGGACTTCCATTTGTCAATATTTTTTCATGCTGCTGTCTTGCTAAAATAATGTTACAGAATTCCGCAGTTCTTCCAAAATGCATACATGCTGTTTATTCATTTCCAAGTGGGTGTGTATTTAAAAGATAAGAAAATAAGGAGTTGACAATATTTGCATTATAGACTAGGAATTGTAATCCTGCTTGTTCTTGACTTACTGAAAGGAGGTTGCTGCAGTTTTGCCTTTATTTCTGTTTCTTTTCCAGGCTGATAAAATATAATTTATTTATTATCATACTTTTTTAATATGTTCTGTTACTGTACTGTGTAATAACTATAGTCTGAAAAAGTTGGTAAGATTTTCCTGAAATTGGCTAAGTTACAGTAAGCAAGGGTTGCTTGATGACACAGGTCCCTGCAGATAATAGTTTTAATACTCTGAATATAGCTGCTTTCCTTTCTTGATACTTTTGTGCCCACTCGCATTCCTGTTCACAGAGGCAGAATTGTTCCATTACATGCTGAATAGCAGTGTGGATGAAATGAGGAATTGAGGAAGAAAAATAATAGAGTTATCTGTAAAAAAGAAGAAGAGTCCAAATCAGGTGACAGAGTAAAATAATAAGAGATATGGGAGCATGCTAAGATTGGATGAGGAAAGGTGGTTTAGTAATTTGCTGAATGGGGGAGGGGGCCGTGGTTTTAATGGTTACACTCAGAAGTAGCAGGAAGTCGTGAGTGAGGCAAAGACACGCTCCCCGACTCGAGCACCAAATAAAGCAATGCTTACAGAGAAAAGTGGGGATATTCAGGGGTCTGTGGTGTACCTCCTTAAAATACAGAGGTCTCAAATCCTGTGTGTTGAATCTGTTGAGCTTGAACTGTACTCCTTTCCTCTGCAGGCACCCAGAGCAAGACATTAGAATTATATAAGCAGCTAAGAAGACAGGACATGAGTAAAACTAGTAGTATGTCAGTATGTTGTGCTTAACCTTATATAAAAACAAAGACTTTAGAAAGTTTAGGAAAGTGTGAGCTTTCCAGGGATTATACAGCTGTGCTTAGTTCAGCTTCATGATTTTGAAATACCGTGTAGGTTGTTGCATTATTAATTGGTGCCTTCCCTGCACCACTTAATTAGTTAGTTTGCTAGTTTTGTCATACTTTCTAGCAATCTTAAAATAATATTTAAATCATGTTTGTTTTTACTAAAGGCTCTTAGCAGGACATTGCTGAGAATGACAAATGAAGAAGTGTTTGGTTTTGGTTTGGTCACTTGGAATCCAGTTTGTTGTATGTAGTGCAACTTGAACTGCCTGGACCCCTTGAAAAAAAAAAAGGATGAAGAAGAGGGAGTTAAGTAATGGAAAGTCTTTATTTGTAGCAGTGTGGGTTTTATGTGTTTGCTTGTTATATGTGAACTGGATCATCTGAGGCATGACTTGCATTTCTCCATTTCGTTAAGAAGCGAAGCCATGGAGCGCTGAGAGAGTAAAGTTTGATCTGTGCTTAGAAAATGGCTTACCCTGGAGCTGTGCCGTGGCGGCAGCAGCCATCCCCAGGGAAGTTTGGGGTTTGCTGGGATCTGTCAGCCTCTCCTCCTCAGAGAGGCATTCCTAAACCCCAGGGAATCCCCTCCCCTAAAGTTCTGGAGTAAGCAGCGTGGAGGAATAATAAGCACTTCCTTCCTTTCTATTTTCAGTGACTGAACTAGAAAGTACCACAGTGCTGCAGCTCTTGCTCACAGCACCGTCCTCTTCTGCTCACCCACCTCCCGAGCCTGCAGTTCTGCAAGGGGAGGCAGAGCAGCAGTTCCAAGCTGAAAAAGAATTGTGAAAATGTCACCAGAATTATGGTAGACTGGCTTCATTATTCAGTTTTGTATTTAATGTAACATTCAGTATTAAGTTCTCTGCAGGATTTTCACTACTCCCAGATTTATTTTTTCCTAGCAGTGTGTGTCAGGCTTCCTCCGCCCCCACTCTTGCAGCGTGTTTGTTTTGCCAGGAAGGCATGGAGAGCAGCCTGATGTTTTGGATCTTGAAAGGCATTTTGGAGTTGTTGGAAGCGTCTCACTCCTTCCTCTGGTTTGGTGTAAACAGCTCTGCTGGCTGTGGCAGCAGGAAGGAGAACCTTTCAGCAGTGGGAATGGTGGCCAGCAAACAGGAGCGGGCGTTGGACGTAAAATATTTTTGGTGGCCAGAGTGGGAGACATTTTCTCAGGTGCCCTGAGTGGCGATAACCAGTAACAAAACCTTTCAAAGAACTGGAAATTGTTGTCACAAGGATCTGCACTCCTCTGTGAATGTACTTTCAAGAGAGG
This sequence comes from Oriolus oriolus, assembly GCA_013400235.1. Classification (NCBI taxonomy): domain Eukaryota; kingdom Metazoa; phylum Chordata; class Aves; order Passeriformes; family Corvidae; genus Oriolus; species Oriolus oriolus. The sequence continues at coordinate 384,999 of VXBT01000192.1, read as the reverse complement.
TACTTTGCTAACAAACCTCAATTTTCAAGTGATGATACAAAAACTTTAATTTTAGTCAAACTGAATAATATTTCCTGGTCTTCTCTCCAGTTATATCTTTAAAAGCTTTGCGTTTGTATATTTCTTAAGATTTGTTAAAAATAATAAAAACCTAACATTGAGCTTCTTAAAAAAGTTGCGGTGTGTGATCTGAATTCAGAAGTATTCTTCCTGAAGTTTATTGATATTTTGGAAGGAAAAATTAATACCTGATGGGCTTTGTTAAAGTTCTCTTTGGGAGAGATTTAAACTAGACGTTCTTTAGATTCTGACTGAAATCGCAGTCTTAAAAGTTCAGTATGACTCATGAAATAAATTTTGATAAACTCACTGTAACATCAATGTTTTGCATATTGCTTAATAAAATCACAGTGGTGGAATGAAGATTGCTCTGATGGCAGGTTTCTTTCTGCTTTTGGCTCGAAGCTGCCTGTGGAACAGGCAGGTGTGTAACACTGGGTACCTATCTGTTGCTGGTTTGCATTTATAAAGCTGCAAGTCAACACATGAAAAGTTAGTGACTTTCCTTTTAAAATCAGTCCTACTTTTGTAATAGCAGTGGTAAACTTGAACACCCCTAATGTGAGTTTTAATTTAAACTCTTCTAATGTGCCCTGTTGTAGAAGCATTCTCCAAAATACACAACTAACTTTCTATCTGAGGGACTTTTTCCTGGCTTTCTGGGTGCAGTTTGTACATTCTGTCATTGAAAATGGTTCTAATACATTGTTGTATTGACCAGGGTAGCATTAAAATGTATACATGGGATATGTGAGAAGGAGCTGCAGAATTATTTCCAAGTAATTCCAGATACACTATCTGATCCAAGTGATCCTCCTGATTCAAATGAAGGATGAGATAATGCTGAAAAAGACCAGGAATCTACCTACGCATTGGCAGTGTTCCACTCCTACAGTGTGCTGTAGTTGACCATAAATTGTTTTGTGTAGTTAAATTGGCTAAGTAGGTTGTTGCAATGTGGTGCCATTATGAGGCATTCACTTGTTTTGGGATTTGGCAGAAACCCAGTTCACATACGTGCAGAGAAGCAAAAAATAGCAGCTCCAGAATGTGTGTTTCATCTGTAGCCTGAAAGAAAAGCCATTGTATGGTTTGGGGGAAGAAAAGCCATCTCTATTTAAATAGGAGTATGTGCTGGTTTACAGAACTGTTACCTGCGTGATCTGTGTGTGCTTGTGAGCTGCTGAGCTCCCTGAGCAGAAGAGCTCTTGGCCACCAGGCCACAGGAGGTGTTTGTGGACGCTGGTTGTCAGGAATAGGAGGAAGCAACTGTTGTGCCTGGGGGTTGGTCATGGTACCGTTTTAGGTACATTCTGGAAGAGGGAAGCTACAAAAAACGGTTTGAAAGAAAGCTTCAGGGAGCAGAGAGGAAGAACAGCTTTATTGTGATCACTAGGGAGTGAGAGTAGAGAACATGAGGAAAGGAAAACCAAGAGAATTTGGCTGATTATTCTGTGCATTATATCTAATTGAAGCCACTGGTTTTTTTGCTTTGCATGTAGCACTGTTACATCTGTTTTCATGTAAAATCACTTATATTAAACCACTGATATTTCTGTGTTGTTTTTTCCTGAATTCCTGTACATCTTACGGAGTGGAACTACAAATTTTCTGCAGACATGCAGGGGAAGGGTCCATTTTAGGGGGTTATGGATCTGCTTTTCTGGTCAAATGTCATTTATGATTGTGGTAATCATTTTCTTTGCTTCCACTTTGTATCAAGTTCTGAAGAGTTTTGATCACACTGAAAGTAAACATAAACAAATCGAAGCAAGACCTTTAAACAAGGATAAAGGAGTAAATATTTGTATGTCCTGCTCTCTGAACAGGTTTGGAAAGCCAAACTCATTCTCAGTCAGGTACTCCTATCAACGAGACTGTTCTTTTCTGCCTTGTCACAAAATAGTTTACATGATCAGAGGATTTTCATCTCAGAAAGCTACTATAGGAAAAGCTTCAGAACCAAATAAAGCACGAGGGAAGGGTTTGCAAGAGCAAGAGCAGTTTTTGTGGATGATCATAATATAAGTCCCATCCTAATGTGCAAGCATGGTAGCATGTGCAGTTCATTTTTTCAGGTGTGGTTGACTAGGGTGCTGACAGCATCCACAGTAAACACCTGAAGACAGTCTTGTTAGATTTATTACACATGGCAAAATCTGAGCTGACTAATTAAATTATATTTCCTATCAGTCTCCAGCCTTGCTCTCCAAAGATTCCCTTGTCCCAGAAATTTAATTAGAAGGATCAGGATATATGACCAAGTATTTGCGTCTGCCACTGGAAAATGGATTCTGCTGAGGAATCTGATTCTTCCTATTGGACTGGTTAGTCCATAGTGAACACTGATGATATCAAGGCACTAATCAAGTTCCTAAGATTTTTAGTAACAGATAGATAGAAACTTGTTGTGACTGCATGTTAACAGCTTTCAGGCCAGGAAAACGTACTTCAAGTTACTCCTTATATTTTATGGTAGTTGAGCTTTGGCTTAGTAAGACATGTTCATTGACATTGAAGAAAAATGCACAATATAATTTGGGCTTTGCTTGCTTTTTCTTGGAATAGTTCACAAGCACATTTAGAAGATGTGCTGTGGCTTCTGTGAGCCTTCCTCTTATGCTACTGGCAGGAATCAGTTGACTTCAAATCCAGATCTAAATCCGTATCTCCCTGTCCGTGGGACCGCAACTTTTGTCTGTCCATTATTCCGCTGGCCCTCAGTGAAATTCAACATGCTGTGGAATCTGACCCATATTTTCATGGTTCTGTCCTTTTCAGTTGGATCCCTCTTTAAAGGTTTCCTCTTTTCCTTTCTCTGCAGGGAATCTGGCGCATCCCCGTGGATGAGATCGACCGCCCGGGCAGTTTTGCGTCTCATATGAACCGCTCGATTGTCCTGCTGCTGAATGTGCTGTCACAGCTAAAGGATTACAACACCTTGCTCAAAGTCTCATCTATGCTGCAGAGGACCCCTGATCAGGGAAAGTATGATAGATTTATTTTAAGCCATTACTTTGTAAAGCTTTGAATATATTCTGTTCACTGTATGACTATTTTATTTAAAGCTGTTCTTTGTTTAGGAAAAAAGGTCTTTAGACAGATTCCCTTGGGAATATAGTGGAATGATGGTTAATTTTTTCTCAGGATTACGATTCTGTAATACAGCCTAGAGTTTCTCTGCATTTCTGTTGCAGCTCAGAGCAGCCATAGAGGTGCCTTAACAGGCTTACAGAGGTGTTGTGTCACGTGGAGGGGTTCGCTGGAGGAACAGAGCGCCGTGACTTTTGCACCCTCTGCTCGCTCTTGCATAAGAGCTGAGTCCAGCGCAGGAGGTCATGGCCCAGCATCCTGCCTTCCTGTAATCCTTGATGGACTGAACAATGGTTATGTGCCTCTTGGCAGCTGATGCTATTTAAAAAGCTTATCCTGTTCAGGGGTGATCTAATTTTAATTGCATTAACCTTATTTAAGAAAAAAGAAGCTGTTAATGTGAGCTATATATGGATTCGTATCAACGGGAAGACCAAAATAAACATCCAAGGAAAACATAGAAGCAACTGAGGTAAAATTCTAGTAGGTTGCCCCGTGGGAAATGTTGAAATCAGTCTCTAGCAAATGCTTAAGAAATGAAACTTGAATGATTGATGGCAATAAGTTGGAGGCATTGAAGGTTTCTTCATGTGTTTTTGAGTGTGAGTGCATGTGAATTTGCATGGATTGTAGTGTGTCTGGAAATATGTCACCACTTGTTCAGCAAACTTGAAGCCAAAAATACTTTGACTTTTAGCATATCAGAAGAACTGGACCATAGAAGGTTTAAATTCTGTCCTAAGCAAGCCCATAGCTGTACTAAAAATATCATGTTATTTATAAGTCTAGACTGAATTCAAAAACCAAATAATTTGACAAGTTAGATCAGCCAGTGCCAGCCATGGTGAGCTGCAATCATTAGAGGACCTTAGCAATGCAGATATTCTGGGTGTGTCTGGTATATGCCTGGAGCAACCCTATTTTTAAAAATAGAGAAGTTTTAGTTATTAGTGAACTAATGAGGAGTCAGATGTTTATGGTTTGCTTTTCAGACAAAAGATGCAAAATTACCAAATTAACCTAAAATCATAGAGAGGAAATATGCGCATTAAAAATGTTGGCCTTTTGACTGAAATAGTACCCTTCAAAGTTATTTACTTGATTTGTAGCCCTCTCAATAAAACCAGCTAATTCTGAAATAGAAATTAAGTTTTCCATTAAACTTGATTAGGTGGGATTGACAGCTGGAAGTGTTTTCCTTGAAAGCAGACTAAAATTGTGTCAGAATACACTGAAATTATAGTGCTCTAGTAAATTTAATGAAGCTATAGAGTGAATGTTTTACACATACAATATAATTTTTTTGTAATACTAGCTAGGAAAAAGGGTAGTAGCACACCCACATTTTAGCTCTAAAAATCCTGGGTTCAGAGGCAACTGATATGATCAAAGAGAGAGGATTTGCTGATGTCCTTAATCTCACATGCATGCTTTATCCAGAACACGAAAATCACCTGAGAGTTCAACATAGCTTTGTGTAACTGTAATACTCCTTGTCAAAAAAAGGATTGAATAAAAAGCTGGTATTTGAGGGGCGCAGAAGGCTTGATGCAAGAAAACTGTAAATCTGGTCGCCTGGTTTGCTCTGGGTTTGGTTGTTTGGTGTTTTCCCATTTCTCCCCTTCCCTCTGTAGACAGTGCTGTCTTCTGCTTCGTTTGTGTCATCCCTGATGCTTGTGAGGAGGGGAGAAGTGGAGGGAAACAGAGCTAAAATGTTGTATCCCAATGTTGTTGTATTTCAGCATGCACCTGTATATGTTTTGTTTGCTTTCTTCTTTTTTTAAAGTTATTGTGTTGGCTTTTTCTTGTTTTTCTCGTTTTTCTTTCAATGTCCTGGTTCTTGCTTTTAGAGTCCTGTAAGGGTTTGGCAGTTAACTTCATTTCTGCTCTCTTGCTGTGGCACAGGAAGTACTTGCGTGATGCAGATCGGCAGGTTCTGGCCCAGCAAGCCTTTGTGCTCACAGTGAAAGTGCTGGAGGACACTCTCAACGATCTCACCCAGGTGAGGCAGCAGTGCACTTCGTGGTTGTAATTTAGTAATTGGGCTTTGCAGTGTTCGGTTTACTCATTCCTTAGATCTCCTGAGACTGAAGGGCTACATTTATAAGCACTTTCTTCTAATACCTTTTGTTTTAATGCCGCTACACAGAAAATTTTCTTCCGACACTGTTGTTTTTTGGTTTTGAAATTCAGTAACAAATACAGTTTTTGAAAATGGATTGCAGTAAGTTTGGTCTGACTGTCCCTTAGTCTTCAAATAATAATATATTATTATTAATAATATAATAATGGTAGATACATGTAGTGTACAACAGCTCCGTTTTCAGGTGGGATCTACAGGAAATTTCCTTTTTAAATGAACTAAGATTCCTCTTGCAAAACAAACCCAGACAAATAGGTCTTACATGCCTAGCTGCCTTTCACTGCTAGTCCTTGACAGCACCACACTCATTATTACTTATAATTGTAGTCTAGATTTAGTTTTTAAAAGTCATATAGAAGCTAATCAGTTTCCAGGTTAAGGGATCTGGATACTGGAGCTTTACTTGGTAAATACATTCAAGGAAGAACTTGTTCCTAAGGGTTTTCCAGGTTAACAGACTATAGGTTTAACAAATTGAATGAAAACATCCTCAAGAACACTGGAACTCTGTATATGAAATAGTTTGTTCGTAAATCTAGATGGAAGACTTGTATCATTATCAATTTTTGAAAGAAGAGATGATGTACTGAGGTTTTCTACCTTTGGAACATAACCAAAGTAGAGGTACAAAAATTAAAATACTGTAACAGGGTTTTGCCTACTTCTTCATCTATTAGCAAGAAGGTTATCTAAGAACTACGAAAGGAAAGATTCTTAAATTTGAGGTTGATCTGCAGCTGCCAAAAGAAACAGGTTTGGTTTTGATTTCAATATGTTAGAAGAAAAATTTGTGCGGTTAAAACCTTGGATTTCATTTAGTTGGATCCCTTAACATGGACTGAAGTAGTGAGGGAAAATGAACATTGTGGCTTCAGTTCAGCCTGAGCTGTTGACACTTCTCTGTGATGTTTTCACTTATTAAAATACTTCTAATTGTAAGATTTGAGGCCTGGTTTAATTAATATTGAGGGACAAAAAAGAATGAACATAGAATAAATGCATTTTCTTCAGCAGAAGCAGTAATGAAAGATACTTGTCAATATTCATGATAGTCACAGCTGTGCTCAAATGCTTTCTGATTTCAATGGTAACAGAGAAGAATGACTTCTTTTATTAAGGTTTCAGAAGATCAGGCTTCGAAGTCTTCTAGCCTTGCTTCAGGAAGGATGACAACAGACGTCTCCAATAAAACTAGTGCTGAAGAGGGAAAAGATGTCCTTCCCAAAAAGCCAGTTTTATCAGATGGAGTAGTACATAGTACTGAAAATGGAGTAAAGGAAGTGACCCAGGGACAAATTCCCAATGCTATGGACATATTGGAACAAGAGGACAGGAATGACAAGGAGATTAAAGAGCTTCCTGGTCCTGGCTCAGTTGAGCCTATGGATCTTGATGGCTATTCCAATGACCCTGAAAAAAATGATTCTTCATGTAAACGCAGCGAGCCAGACCGTCTCCAGTCTGGCAGGAACTCCAAGGACAGAGCTCTAGAGAGCCGGACTCCAGAACTTTCCTTGGAAGAGCTAAGTATCAGCTCAAAACACCAGCAGCAGGCAGCTAAAGGAATAGTGCAAGCAGTACCTACAGAAGAACCTGTCCAGAGGTCAAGCAGGAAGAGGAAATTACTTGAGGATGTGGAGTCTGGAAAAACACTTCTGCTCGATGCTTATCGAGTCTGGCAGCAAGGTCAGAAGGTTATGGCCTATGACCTGGGCAAAATTGAGAAGATCATGTCTGAAACGTACATGCTGATTAAGCAGGTATTGTATGACTAATTGTCGTTTCTCTATGTGGCCTCAGACACGATTTTAGGATATAACAGGAATTGCTGAACCAAGCAGTATGAAATTGGCCCTGTATCTGTTTAAATAAACATTTCCCAAAGAACCATTCTCTTGACAAGACCATTGCTGGGGGTGGGGAGTAGGACGCTCCATGTTCTGAAACTAAATTTCTGAAGTGAGTTAAGAGCTGTAGTAGCAGTTATGTGGTGTCTGTTCATGCTAAATGTTAATTTGAATTGAGAGAGCCGAGTATTTATCTTTGGATATATGCTACTGAATAACTTAAGGTCAGCGTTCTGCTGTAGAAGTGCTGCTTCTCCCCCTTGCTCCCATGCTCTCCATTCCCATTTCATCTCAAATTAATTAGATTTATAGATGAGCTAAGTAATTATTACTTCATTAGTTGTGATTCTGTGTTCAGGTGGATGAAGAAGCAGCACTTGAACAGGCAGTGAAGTTTTGCCAGGTGCATATGGGAGCATCAGCACAGAAACAGGTAAGCTCTGAAGGCTTTGACCGCTGCTAACAAGCTTTTATGAGTCTGTACCGGCAAATCTGTTGACGAGTGTCTGCAGCACCTAAAAATACCTACTCTCCTTGTATTGGTCTCATCTAAGATAAGTCGGGCTGCATTAGTAGGACGATCATCTCCTTTATTAGGGTCATTGCTACTGTTTATGTCAGGCTTGAAGGATAGTTTTCATGCCCAAAAGCTGTTGGGGAAACCCCAAACCAACTTCGGATTGAAATATTTATGGCACACTAAAATTTTCCTAATGTCCACGTCATATCCCAGCATTTCATGGATGGTAATTGCTTCTCTCTGCACCCTAAGGGCTACAACCTCATCAGCTCTTCCCTTGCTAGCATTGCACTCTGCTCCAGAGATCCCAGATAGCTTTTCTTTCAACTTGCATGTTTGAGAATCTGATTTTAACTCTGTTAAAAACAAACTGTTACTCAGTTTGTTTTTAGCTTGTAGTTTCTGGGTTTATCCAGCAAACAGTTATAAGAGCTTTAAAGGGATCATTGTTTATCAGTCCTTAATTTGAAATCAAAGCCAAGAAGAAAACTGGATGAATGACTTATTTAGTGGTATTCATTTTGCAGCCCCAAAGTATTTACAAGATTTATATTTTCTGTAATTTTTGTTCCATTAAAATGTGCTTTTGTATAGTGCATCTCTTAGCAGAGTAATAGGAGAGGATGTAAGAGAAAAGGTAGGTTTTCTTCTTTGTTAGGTTTTCATGGAAGTAACTTTCTCCAATTTGTACCCCTCCGGAAGTCAGTGACATTGTTCCATTGAACTATAGAAATGAACAGAAATGTCAGGAGAAGTATATATTCTACTAGAAGTGTTTGCTTGCTTGTAGTCTGGTATTTCAGGTTTGAAATTTTTTTTTAATAAATAAATGTTAACTCTGCATGGTAAGCCTTTTTTAGTTTATTTTGGGGAAAAAATAGACGTCATCACACTGTGATTTATGACTTCAAAAATAAAAAGAATTTGCTAATAAGCTTCTTTAAAAAGTAGTGCTACTGTTGCTTTTTGGCTGTATTCACCTTTTTAAAAACCGCTCTCCAAATTCTCGTGTATCAGCCCAGTTCCTTGCTGGGCTTTCTTGAAGGTTCTGGGAATGTGATTGCTATTCCAGTTCTTCCAGCAGAGTCAGTGGTTACTCAGGCATATGACAAAACATGAGAATGGTGAAAAACCTGCATACAAACTGACCTCGAGAGTAGACACAATAGGTGAGCTAGTATTTTACAGCACTGGAAGCAATAAGATTTCCTGTTAAATCACTTGAAATAAAACATACCCCTTAACATGCTGCACTTGGAAGCTTGGAAGCTTTCCCTTTTAGGAAGCAGTCCCAGCTAACGAGGTTATTACATCCTGCAGTCTCATTTTCGTCTGCTTCTAGCAGGATCTTGCAAGCTGTGTGAAGCTGCTCGTATAGCACTCTGAATTAGTGTGGAGACACAGGAATAGCCACTCTTGTAGACATCTGTCTGTTTTCAACAGCCTGAATCCTGTTTTATTTAAAATTGGCAAGTATTTGCCTTCTGTAAGCAAATGATGTCATGTATAGATCTGCCACAGTCCAGGGAAATGCTTTGTTCCTGGATAGTTTGAGTGCGTTTGCAGGGCCTGTGGTTCTTCAGTCACTTATCCAAGAAATTGACAGTAAAAAAAAGAAGTTAGCACAAAATCCACCTTGATATATGTCTTTCTCAGCTGGCTGTTGTATTTTACAGTTCCAGGCATTATATGGTTTCTGTATGAAAGTTTTCACTTGCTACTAAAATTAGGCATTACTTAAATTCTGGCTTTTCAACTTTCTTCCAGACCAGTCAGAATTTCTAACCTAAATATTTAACAATTGTGTTAAAATCTACTTCTCCGCCTCTTCAGGCACAAGCAGGAAACAGTAGAGCAGTCAGTAAGCGGAACTGGACAAAGTGGGTCCTTACACTTTTGTGATGAGATCTAATCTTTTGAATAGCTTGGCAGTGCTGTGACCCTTTGACTTGGTTTCAGAAATCCTCTGTAGCTGGATGCACTGTTAACATGTTTCAAGCCAATGAGAGGCACATCCCCTCCTACAAAGTCAGCTAAAAACATGGGGAGTGGCTTAGAAAGGTTGGCTTCCAGCTTTGAAGAAGGCAGAAAAAGTCAGTGGTACAAAACCTTGCCATGATAAGTTCCGGTGCTCCTGGAGGACTGGAGTTATCTGAGTGTTTTCCATTGGGAGATTCCAGTAATTGATATAAAATTTTATTCTATGTAAGTTGCTGGGACATTTCTTTCAGTATTCTGTATTAATACTTTTTTTAAGTGATATATTCATCAACTTCAGCACATTTTGGTTCACGGTTTACAGAGTGGTGATGCAACATTCTTAAGTGCTGATATTAATGCTGTTGTAGAGAACAGATGTAGCCAAAAGTAATTCCTCCAGTTTTTGTCCTTTGCCTTTTAAGTTCTTAAGTGTGAACAAGACTTTTGATATACACATATCAAATGGACTGAAATCCAGTGGTGGTTGCTGTGTCGTTAGGAGTCAAGTAACTAAAGTTACACTGGAGATTAATTGACTTTCTGATAGAGCAGCATTTAGAAGGTTTCTTGTTCTTTTCTTTGATTTTTCTATCTGAGAATGTTATCTAAAAGATTTGCAGAGATCCTGAAAGCAGTCATCTATTGCTCTGAGTTATATTTTTAGTCTTGCCAACTGTGATTTTCATATGAAATTAATGGTCCCTAGAAATGGAATATGAAGGAGGCCTTGTTGAGGGAAATGAAAGATTGAGGCAGACTAGCTTGATTTTGAAGTAGCATTTTACTTAAATATGTGGTCCTGAGGATCAAGGAGGGGACATATTGGCAGAAAGCAGTTATAAGGACTCCAGATAATTAGAGAATTCCTAATAAGCCTTTCCACTGACTGCCTAAAATTGCTCTTACTAAATTCTTCATTTTATGCTGTTATGGGCATATTGACACGGGAAAATTATTGCAGTACAAGCCAGGATGAAGCTTTGTATTGCACAGAATATTCTATAAATGCGTGTGGAGATACTTCAGTTTAAGAACCCATCTGTCTTCTTTTTTCCTGCAATCTGAAAAGGTATTTTTACTACTGTGGACTTAATATTGAATTCTTTAATACTAAAATTACACCTTTCACCAGTGTTGAAAGTCACGACAGTTAAAACTCTATGGTTGTGTGTTGGGATATAATGTACCACTAATCCTGAGAACTGAATTTATATAAAACAAATACCTTAAAACATTGCAAAAATCAACATTGCACAGAGGGCTGGATTTAACATCTCTAAAAATACAAGAGTGTTCAGAGGCAAAGTTCCAAAATGCCACTAAGTCCCAGGTCCTGTGCTGTGACCCCTGAGAGTATGGGACTCTGTGCAGAAAGCCCTAGTAATGGGTAGTGTTGTAGGAGCTGAAACTTCTATTGGCTCTTCAAGGTATAGTATATCATCTAAATGTCATGAGAAGGGACTATTTCAACATTGCTGAGTTATTTAAGACTCACTGCTGCCTTAGCCAAAAAATCCTTGCTCTGGGACCAACTCCATCCCTGAAGTGTCAGGGAGAGAAAGGAAATTTTCAACTGCTCTTTCCTGCTCCAGCTGCCAAGCCTTGAGCTCTCCCTGCTTGGTTCTGACTGATCAAATCTTCCCTTTCACCTTTTGCTTCACTCACCTCTTCCAAAGTAACACACCCATGACCACCTTCTCCCACTGGCTGATGCCAAACTCCCAAGTGCTTTTCCCGTTTGCCTGTCTCAACCTACAGTCAAAACTCATCAGCAGATTTCAGTGTCAGATCTGATTAAAGCTGATGCTTCATGAAGCTACCACCAGAATCAAAACAATGACTTTTATTATAAACACCATCAGGTTATGCAAATGAGCTGTGCTTTTCAGGTTCCTGGCAGGCTGCCAGGGTGATCTCTGATTTTATAAAGTTTTGCTGCTGCTGTAATACAAAAGTGGTAGTTCCTGAGGGAAGGTGCTGTTTTAGTGCTCTTCCTGCCCTTCTCTAGTTCCAAAACAGATAACTGGGGTCTTGTTTTGTCATTCCACCGGTGTTTACCTCTTCTCAGGGCTGGTGATGCATAGTCTGAATCCACAACATTGTACTGAAGAATTTTATGGGACCGTTTGTGGGTTTGGTCTATGGGGGCTGCAGCTGAAACCACGCACAACAAGCTCAGATTGACTCTGGAGCATGGGTCTAGTGATGGTACAGTCCCTATGTTGGACCTTACAGTGAATGTGATATTTCACTTGGAATAGAAAAAAAATTTTTCTTCTGTGGGTGAAGCTAGAGGGCACTCCTGTGGATTTTTCCTCTTCTGCTGTGGAATGCAGTCAGCACTGCAGTGACATGGGCTCTGAGGCGTTTTTCTTCGAGGAGAAAAGTTGAGAGTGACTTGTTTGAACTGCCTTGGGTGTCTAGAGCATTTTCTTCTTGAATTCTCACATTAAAAAACCCCCACAAAGCAACAAACCACCAAGCTGTTCTCTTCAGGAAACAGCTAAAAGCCTTCTGTAAAGGCACTTTGCTGGGAATGGGAGGAGATTTGGAGAATATTAAATAATTAGAAAATAATCATCTTCTACCTCATGTGTTTTCTCCCCCTTTTTGTTCCACCCACATGCTGCTAATTTTCATCTTTTCTCCCTGCACATCAAGACGTCAGAGACTGCTTACAGAAAAAGTTGTTTTTCCTGAGTTGTCTGTATGCTTTATTAATGCAGCAAAGATGACAAGAAAGGAGGGGGAAGAAGGAGGTGGGGATAGGGGGGGACAAAAGGACGAGCTCTTTCATGGTCTCCTACCGAAGGGTGACCATTTTGTTCACTGTTGCATTTGCCAGTTGCCATGGCATCCCCCTCTCACTCTATCCTGGAGGTGTATTCTTGATATAATTAACAGCTCTCCTCCTTCTGTCTCCTGCAGAAAGCAATCATTAAGTGAACATGAAGGAAAGAAAAGACACTTTTTATCTTTTACTTTGTATATTAATGTTTTTCATCCTGCTACCTGATCTCTCTTGGTCCATTAAAGATGTTTTTGTGTATGGAAGTGTTGCTGCAGTATGGCTGCCTGTGTAGAGCAGGACATGAAGCTCCTGCATGCATTTGTGTAAGCGGGGGGTTTAGTTAGGCTAGAGTTCAATCATATGTATAGAAACCTTTGTTATTTTCTGTATATTAAGTGGTCTTAAGAAATACAAGGTTCTTCAGAATCTTGATCGTGGATACTGCTGGTATTTCTGATGCACCTAGAAGGAAACTTCAAAATGAGATTTCTTTTACATGCTGCTGTTGAGAGATTGGGATGGGGGGAGGAAAGAATGAATAGGCATAATTTAATTAAAACACAATATTGAGCAGGAGCTGGAGTGGTAACACTGTGGAATGTGGCCAGCATATTCTTCAGCCAGTTTGTGTGACAGCTTCCAGGTTTTGTGGGGATGTGCTGGTATCATTCTAAAAAGGCACACCTTTGCGTGAGGTGGATTCTGACTTCAGTCCCACTAGAGTGCTAAACTCAGGCGTGGGAGTAATTTTAAAAAAAAAAAAAAAAGAACAACAACTAAAAAAACCCACAAGAAAATGTTATGTAACAGTTGCAGTTCCAGCATCTTTCATTAGGAAACTTCTGCTGGGGAAACTGTCACTTTCCCTTTCTTCAGAACATTTGGTTGTTAATTTTTCCCGCAGCCGCAGAGCAGTGAGCCCTCCCAAAAGCAGTAGTGGGAAGGTTGCTGTAGGATTTCTTTGTTTTTCAACATGTGTTTTGAAAAAACAGTAAGCGTGGTAAAAATAAACCCTTGGTCAGGTTCTCTGGTTTATGACTTCACAGGCTACCAAGTAAAATTTTTCTTGTGTTTTGTCTAAATGCTCAGTTTCTTTTTGCTGCTGCTGTTGTCTCACTACTGAAGTGCCTCCCTGGGAAACTGTAGGGAGCTTTTTTTCCAGTAACATCTGTGAAAAAATTCTGCACTTTTGCTGGTAATTTTATGGGTGGAAGGCTGTCCCACTTCTGGATTTCCAGCATTTTCCTAACTTCTTTTTACATCAGCTTTCAACATGGGAAGGGTTTGTCCATCACCTCCGTGAAGCTGAATGAACTCTTTGAGGAGTATGCTGAAATAGTCAAGGTTCTAACAAATAAGGAGACTGATTTTGTAGCCTAAGTCAGAAATAATCACAATTCACCCAGACATGCATCCTGATTATTCATTTAAATTTCAACGTTGTACATTCTTCAAAATAAGAAACAATTTTTGCCAAGTTTTTTGTAGAAGAGAAATAAGATAGTGAGGTCTTTATGGAACCAGTGGATCATCCATTACACATCATTTGGATATTAATAAGCCTTAAATATTTCTTCCATCCACTCTGATATAGTAGTCAATACAAAATTAGTACTGCATACCCTTCAGTACCTCCTGTTTTTTTTAAAAATCTAGAAGTCCAGTCTTGACTAGAGGAACCTGTAATTACAATGAAAGACAGGAAGAAGTCAGATAAAAGACTTTTTGTCTTAATTCAGTTATATGCGCTTGTTCTGTAAGTAACACTAAACGTAAGAAAAGATTTGTTTCTTCTTGGTGACTGAAGCCACTTTGTATTAGTGGTAGTAGCAGAGGCACTGAGTGTGGTGAGATGGATTGGAGAGGGGAAAAGGAGAAGTTCTGGCTGAGTCAGAACAGACTGAGTTTTGACTTAGTGCCACAGCAAAGTAAAAACTGAAGAACAATCTTCTGATGAGAAACCACATAAAACACTGGTAAAGGATTGTCACTGCCTCTCAGTTTCCTACTGTCTGTCTGTGGAAAACAATCTTTATTATGCCTTACTGGTGGTTTAGCAGTAGAGATAGATGAACATAAAAGGCTTCTGGTAAATCCAAGACTTGCTGTAGTGAGTTTTTCTGGGTTTATTTCTCAGCTGGGTGTTAGGAGGTCCTGTGTTTTCCTGGAGATCTCAAGGATGATGAAATGTGGCCCTGTAAGTCCTGCGCAGTTAGTATAGTCAGTGACAGTGCCTAAGCTGGGTTTTGTGAGTAGCATCAGTTACTGATCAGAGGTGCTGGAATTCTTGCCCCTACACTAAACCCAAAATCTTTTAAAGAACATGTGCCTCACTGTGGTGCTCATTTTAGCGTTGTGCTTACAGCTTTTGGACGGTCTTCAGTTTCTGAGTGCAGTAAAAATACATGAAGCAGGTTTAAATCCCTTTTCTTAAGGCTCTGTGAGTTACAGAGTGCACAGTAGCCAACAATGGGTTTTTTAATGCTTGGCTCTTATGTTAAAGAAAGCTTTCTCCTTTTTCTTCCACCCCCCATCCCTTCTTTTGAGAAAACAAAGTCAGTGTGAGATTTTTTTTTTTCCTTCCAAGGTCTCTGTTTCATTGAGTTGAAAAGAACCTGTCTGTTTACAGCAGCCTGAGACAACTCTTCACCAGGTCACATCTGGGAAGTTCTCTTTAAAGTCATAAACACAATAATCTTCCTGTCGCTTTCTTTTGTACAAGGCTGCACTTTTTGACTACATATTAGAATATTTGGTCATGGTTTTCGTGAGTCAGAAACATCATGTTAGTTTCAGCTTTATTCTTTTTTGCAAATAAAATGTTTCAATTTTCTGGAAAAAGAGCTAGGATACTTCATCCTGGTGAGGAGAAGAGTAATGGAGGATAAGGTTATGGAATTGTGGTCTTCAGCAGAAAGGAAGGAGCCAGACAAGAGGCACCATTTAAAGTTACAGCAAGAGAAATTTGGATTAAGTGATTGGAAACAAATGTTCATTGAGAAGGTGGTGAAACACTAGAACAGGGGCCTGGAGAGGCTGTTGAATCTCCCTCCTTGGCAGCTTTTGGACTGGGCTGGCCCTGTCCCCTCAGTAATCTGATTGAACTGGGAAGTCAGGTCTGCTTTGAGCAGGAAGTTGGACTAGAGACCTCCAGAGGTCCCTTCCAGCAGGAATTATTCCTTGGGGTTGCGCTCTTCCTCTAATCATTTTTCGTCTGAATACCATCCAAATATTACTGAGTTACTTTCCAAATGTCCTCTTTCTGGCTCTGGAAATAGCTGTGCATTTTTGTGGAAATCCAGTTTGAGGTACAGATATATTTTTAACATATATGTGCCTAAGTACTTGTACCTTCCTGTGTTTCTCCGGAAAAAAAATTTGGATACAATACAAGCACAGAAATGTCAGGTTCTACATCATCTATTATGCAAGTTAATGAAGTGCATGGGTGTGAAGGGCTTTCCCTTTAAATCACAGCTTAAAACATTTCCTCTAGTGATCTCACTTCTGCAGTTTAATTTCCCTCAGGTTTGTGTGATCCCATTTGCGTGTTGAGACCTTTAGTTTTGGAATTGATGCTTTAAGCATCAGTAACTTGCTGCTTTCAGAGGCAGAATAGACCTTTTTTTGACCCAGTGTGGTAATTGTTGTGAATATAGCTGCTGTATTTTTTTTTTGTGTGTACACATAGAATCTGGCAGGTTTTAATTGTATGCTTTTTAGAGATTGATTAATCAAGTTCAGGAACTTCAAAAATACATTCTGCCAATTATTTTTTAAAAAAATATATTTGTGTGCTCTCTACCTTTGAATTTTAAGTACGCACGTTCTCCACCTGAAAGATCCTCTGTTCTCTCATTGAAATTCTACTGACTCTTCTGGCTTTGTAATAAATCTTTGGTCATCTAGGACATTAGGATCCAATTTGATTTTACATTGGACAGCAGAACTCTGATTCTATTTCAGCCGTTCATACTCTTATCACCATGGTTAAAAGAAGGGGGGTTTTTTTCTTGGTAGAGATATGAGACAAACAATTAAACATCTGAGAATTCTATCTAACTGTATCTTTTACAGTCCAATAAATCTCCATTAAATGAAGACTGTAAAGAGTGTAAAATAAATGCTTTCTGTGGCCTCAGAAGCAAGAATACTTTATTTGATTACTGATAAAAGTTATAGAGAAGATATTCGTTTTATGGGTACTTTTATTCCCTTCTTTGGTGAATTTATGTCCCACTTCTACCTTCTGTCTATATAATAAATGAGACTGCATTAAATTTTTAGCACTGGCTTTGGAGAAGAGCGTTGCTCTTGGTGCCTCTCTTACTTCTGCACAGGCAGCAGATCTTCCCAAACCTGTTTCAACTGGACATCAGTGTTACTCAGTTCTGCAATTATCAGGAATTTATGGTTTGGAGTTATGCTGATCTCTTATTGCACAAGTGAATACATTTTTCTATTTTCTCCATTTTTTCTCACATCATTCACTAAGAATTATTTCTTGTGATAATTTGCAAAGCACCACAGATCTGTTCGTTCAGGTCAAGCACTTGTCAACATACTTTTAAATGAAAGAAATATGTTTCTGTGTACGGGAGATTATAACTCATGCTTAATTACAGAGTTCAGAAAGGTATGTTATATTGTGAGGATGTGTTAAATTAGACTTTGTAAATGTGAATAAGCATTCAAGTGCTAGTTTGATAAATAGACCATAAAGAACAGAAAAATAATCCATTTCTTTATAACAGTGATTGAGTCACTGTTATATTCACTTTAAAGAGAGTGTTTTCTGTCTATAAAAAGTGCTGCTTGCAGTAGTCACTGAAGCAGGTAGCACAGAGTTAGTGACATGAAGGCGTTTTCTCACTGCTGCCCCCTTTTTTTGTGTAGTCGACAGGAGAAGCACCCACAACCCCAAAGCATACGAAGGACAACAGAGAGAGCTTCTTCCCAGTAGCATCAGCCACTCTGCAAACAACCCCAGTGAATCCAGACACTGTGACTCCTGAAAATCTCCTGAGACTGAATGATCTGCATTCCAAATCCAAACCAGCTTCCTCTTCTTCATCCTCCTCCTCCTCAGCATCCTCAGTACTGCCCTCGCAGGAGTCACACAGGGACACTGAGCACCTCCGGAGTCAGAGCGCAGAGGCTGCCCCCAGCATCAGCGATGTTGTTCGTGGTAAGTCTCAGCCAGGGAGAACCTTTTGGCCCCCTCTAATCGGTTGCCACATGGTGAGTTAGTGCCTGAGTTCTGATTCTGTCCCGTTTCCTGATCACTACACCACAGTCAAAAGGCTACACAGATTTTTGTCTTGGTCCTGAAATGGGTGCATCTGCATAGTCAATGCATACATTAATTTGTAGGATAGATTCAAAGAGTGGCCACTCTGTGTAACTTGTATGTGAAATAGCAGTCTGAAAATCGTCATCTCTTTTAGAGAATTGAAGCCTCCAGCAGCATTAAAATTAAAAGTGTTTTATTTTCTTCAATGAGTTGAGGATCCAGTTCTTTTAACTTTTTACTAGATTTGAGGTATTTTAAAGTGATTGCAATTAAAATAAACTGGTGGGCAGCCTACATCTGTCTTAGAAGTGCTTGATTAGCATAATTAGCTGCACAGCTCTCGCTGCCCAGCATATGTGTGTGTGGAGATACATAACACTGATGAACAAGATTCTGCATGGTCTATAAAGTTAGCTTATCATCACTATTACTTTTCACATTTCAGAAAAGAAGCATCTGACAGGACCAGAATGTTGGATTGTATTATTTATAGCCCTGGTGTGGTTATGTGCCAGGTTAGAGCACAGGAAAGGATTGAAGAAACCTAACAAACGTTATTTATTCTATAGCATGATTGTGTGATTTGTTTATGACTGTATTATGTAATTGGTCCTCTACAGTTTTCTAGGTGAGGAAAGAATAAATGAGAATGCTGTCATGTGCTTTACTGCTGTGATGGCAGGCTGGCTTGTTCGCAGCCAAAAAATCTCTGTGCTGGGCAATACTGATCCACTTTGGGGAGTGAAGTAAGATTAGACCCGATTTCAGACTTGCCTTGGGTGCCCAAAGAGGTGGTTGGGAATATTTGTGGGACACTGTTAAGGTGGCAGAGCACCTGCCATAGCCTGTACTTTCTTGCAACTTTAGCAGAAACAGTGTCTGAAAAAGCATCTGCTGCTGCCTGTGCTCACTCCATCTGTTCACAAGCCTGGGCCCAGCACTACTCACAAAATGCCTTAGACAAAGTCATGGGAGCCCAGATAAAGTTATGAATGAACCATATACAGAACAGGTATTGTGGAAAATGATGCATGAAGATACAGTGGAAATAGTGTCCAGATTTGTGAGACAGGATGTTTTCTTAGTTTGGAATTGTGACTTTGTGAAGTTTTTGTCTTTATACTTCTGGTATGTCATTTCTTTCCTTACGTAATCAGCCTTGGTATTTGAATGCACATAGTCTGAATTCATCAGCAGTGAAGAGTGAATTAGGGAGAAATAGGTTTTCCCAATTTGCTAATCTCTGAGTACAGGACAAAATTGAAATTTAACATCCAGTATCAGCAGTTGTATTATAGTTGTCTAATTTTCCTCTTTCACAGTTCCAGGGAGAAATTGTCTTGGGAAGGAAAAAGAGAAAAGGGGAGTGATAAGGAAGGAATGGCTTAGTCTGTGTGTAAATTACATTTGTTACTGTCCTTGGGAAGCAAAAGAATGGAGTTGCCTGGTGTCATGAGATGTCTTGGCAGGCTTGTTCAATGGGGAGGGATTCAGGTTTGTGCCTAGACAACAGGGGAGGAAAAAATGAATCCTCTGTGAAGCTGTTATATATTTACTAAGGAACCTGGTAGGAATGACAATGCTGATAAGAACACATGCATTCTTCTGGTTTTCAAACAGAACTCACGAGCATTTCTGATGTGCTTTCCTCTCTGCAATTCCCCAGGCCACATCGCAGTGATTGGAACATTTATTTTAATCTTTTGACTTTCTCAGCTTTGTTAAGGTTGTAGAGTTAGATATTGTTCATTCTTCTTTCATGTTTTCTATACATCATCTTGGTTGAGGGAGATGGAAGGGTTAGCTGCCAGAATTACACCCCTGAAACTGTCTGAAGATCAAGAGGCTCTCTCTCCAAAGCTCTCAGCCCGGTGCTGAATGCATGCGTTGTATCTGGCTTTCTGGCTCTCAGACCTACCTGACAGGTCATTTTTCTAGCTGAGAGAGACACCAATTACTGCTGTGTCCTTTCTTCTTCTTTTCTTTTTAATTCTCCTACCTTTGCAGCCACCTCGTCTAGAAAGAATTATTTATAATTCTGTTACAACCCTTTTTCATCTGCCTTCCATTAGTTCTGTTTGGGTAAAAACTCCTCCCATTTTTAGAGTAAACTGTTTTCAACTTTTTTGTCTCATCACCTCTACCTGTACTTGTTTGTTCATCTGGAAGTATTACACATCAGAGGGTGTTAGCTGCTCTCATTTTCTCTGATTTCACCCAGGAAAAGGATTTGTTTTTCCAAGCAATGTTGATGCTATGCCACTCATTTCTTACGTAAATATTTTGCTGAGATTTTGTCTAGTGCATGACTAACTGGTACAGAATACAGCATGATGGAGTCCAGCAGCAGAGTGATGATGGTGGCAGTTTCAGCATGACACCTTCCTACATTTGAGTATAAATGTACTTGGGACTGTTAGCCTTCGTAGCTCAGCCTAACATTTCTCTGGGGAAGCTAAAATAGGACAATTAAGGTAAACTCCCTCCAGCCTGTCACACTGTTCCAGTATTGCACTGTTCCAAATTGCTGAAAAATTTTGGCATTTTCTTCTTTGCTGTCCTTATTGCAATAATGATTTTTATGAGGAATGAACAGGAAAACATTCACATTTGAGTCCTGATACCAAGAGAAGGTTTTCATACCTGGAATTATTTAAAGTTCTGTGTTTTGCTTAAAGCCGGGTATTAACCAAGTTGGAATATAAAATCTGAGTAGAAGACTCCCCACTATTAATTTTTTTATCCATTTAAGGCCTAAGCACTTCAGTATGAAAACAAGGTCACAATAAAGCTGTCCAAACCTAGAAATTCAAAGCTAGGGAAGACAATTCTTTGTGTTGTGCAGGGAAGTGGCACTCCATAAGCCATGTGAATATCCTGCTGTAATTTCAGATGTTTGTGAAATGGGCACAACAGGGAAAGTAGAGGTGTAAATATAGTTCAACCTGTAGAACTTTGAGAGTTTCAGAAGCACAAGAAATAAATACAAGTGAGGACAGTTGCATAGAAAGGTGAGCAGGCTATAGCACAGAGAGCAATGAAGTTGAATTGTTTAAGTGTGTGAAGGCGACTGCAGACTCCTTGAAAGGCAAATGTTCCAATTAAAGAAGGTTTTGAAGTGGGAAGTCCTAACAATTCAGTAACATTCAGTACTGTTGGAATGTGACATTTCACCCTGTAGGATAACTGGGTGCTGGAGTCGTAGGAGAACTTTTAGGTGTGAGGAGCATCTTTTTCCAGAAGTCTGCAACTTAGTTTATTTTAGCGACTGCTACGTGACTTTAAGTTGATAGTGGGTTCTCAGAAGACTGAGCAGACTGAATGTTTTCCTAAAGCATTATTACAGAGAATGTAAACCATCATTTTGCACTGACAGCATCTGTCTTTGTATTAAAAGTGCATGGCACAAGGGTCCACCTTGATTCCTTGCAGTTTCTAGATACCCAGACATCAGTGGGCATCCACAGTTCCTGTTTCTGAGTGAAATAATGGAATTGTACTTTGCCATCATAAGCTGAGCTTAACTTCATACTGATCTCAGTGGCTCCTGAGTTTCCTTGTCATGAATTTTGCAAAGACAAACACAGATTTTAAGAGCTTGTGATTCAGTGTTTTGACAACTTTTTTCTTACACAGAAGTATTTGTCCCTGTTGGTCATGTCTTATTTTAACTACACATTTCAATTCACATTTTCAAGTACTTTTTAAATGAGTGTAAGTAGTAACATTCAACTCTCTTAATTGCAGTCAGTGTCTTACCTTGTTTTTCTGTTGAATTCAAAATTGTGCTGTAGAGCACAGAGTTGTTTTCAACAGATGACTCAAAAAAAGATGAAACAGAAAAAATTAGGCAGGCCAAGGACCTGTGGCCTCACATGAGCTGCCTTCATATTGCAGTTACCTGGCATGAAGGTCCTCTCTTAAATGCATGTGTTCTTCTGCTGTTTTCCTGTGTCACTTGTGTGCATCTTACTTTTGCTACTTTCTCCTTAATTTCTAACGTTGATGTGTTCTGGTTTTTGATAGCTGTCTTCCTCAGTTCCCAAGGCTGGATTTCTTCAAGGCTTTAGAACTTCTTCTTTAAGTACATGTAGCCCCACACTATTGGTACTGTCCTGGGATAGAAGCTCCTGCCCACCTGTTAGTGACTGAAGAGCCATCAATGGAAGTCAGCCAGGCTTCCTCCAGTGAGCTCTGCATGGGCTCTCTCTGATCTCTTGCTGTTTCAGCCTCCTTGGCATTGGTATTCTCACTTCCCCTTGTCTGATCTGTGCTTTTCATGAAGCTTTTTATTTTTCACAATGGGTGCACTCTGAAAACAACTTGACTGCTGAATGTCAGCAGGGGTTTCCTGTTTGTGAATGACTTCTTAATTCCTTTTTGCAGTGCTCAGACAGTAGCAGTCAGTCATGGCTCTTTCTCTTCCCTTTATAAAAGTATGCTGATTTGCCTCCTGTTGAAACAAACTCATTCCTGAAGAATTTTTCAGTACACTTAATGTCTGTTTCTGGTATCTACACTTCAGATTCCTTAAGTTTGATTTATTCAATCCAGTGTTGTGCAGAAAATCCTTTGACATTAAAACTGTCGTAATTTTCATGTACCTGTGTTGGATCAGTACGAACAAATAGGGCAGGGGCAGCAGCTGCCCAGCAGAGGCAGGTGAGGTGATGGTGTGGAGCCAGGGGTTTAATGCAGTCAGGGCAGGTGTGTGCTCCAGGAGGCTCTCTAGCCCTGTGTGCTCTTATATCTCCCTGAAAATCCTGGAGAGTCACTGACCTATGGATGTCTTGCACTATTGAAACACATTTTTTGGAGATCTTTTGTAAAGGAACATGGTAGCAATGCTGTATTAGATTGCTGTCAGCAGCATAAAATTTACATATATTCCTGCACAAAGGCAGACTTGAAGAGAGATGTAGTTATAAGTCCTCTGCACAGGTATTGTGTTGCTTACAAAGTACTTAGAAAATTGTGGGGTGTCATTACATTCACTTAAGAGATTTTTCTCCCAGCTGCTTTTGCTAATTTCCTTGTGCTTAGCTGGCTGTCAGGGCAAAGGAGGGTGAAATATTGATGGCAAAAGAAACGTCTTACAGCTTCTGTTAGATAACTCAGAGAAAATTCAGAAGCAGGAGACTGCAAATGACTGTTCCTGTCCACAGGTGCTGCTGTGTGATGTTCTCCAGATGATGTGTGCTGAGTCAGATATTAAACAAATATCAATTAACTGTGTTTTGATAATGCCATTTGAAAGTTCATGTAGTTGAATATCCGACTGTTGTCTTTTTGATCTAGGCCCATTGTTTGCTCTTTTAAATGGAAGTTTTGTTTAAAAAAAAAAAGAGAAAGTTAGGATTGAACTTCAAGGTTTTTCTTTACCGGTGTGCATGCCAGGTTTCTGCACCTCTAGGACAGCTGGTGGTGGCAGGAAATGTTTTTGGACACAGGAATTCCATTGTCTCTGCTGTTAGACTGGCCCCAGCATGGCTGTTAGAGGGATCTGGGAGTTAGTATGGGCCAGGGACTATTTCCAGGAAGCACTTTCAAAGCAGCCACTTGTTTTAAATTTTAGTCTCACTAATATTCTGTGACAGCTGACCTCAACATTAGGAAGAGTTTTGGGGTATGTTTCATATAATTGTACGGTACACTCTCCCTGCTCAGGACCTAGTGATAAATATAGCACTATGCTGTGCTATTGCACTGCAAACTTCTGTTCACCAGACTGCTTGAATTTCTTTTATTACAGGGGGCAATAGAACTTGTGTTCTGCAGCTTTTCGCCTCCAAAATTACTCTGATGCTTAATTTTTAACATACGACTCTGTGTGTCAGCTTTGAATGTAATTTCCTGCATTTGGCATTTCAAGTCAAATACTTCTTTCTACAGCTATATCTTGGCAGTGCTTTTTCAGAAATAAATTTTGTGGCAGGATATTTGGAATGAATTTAGAGAAAGCAAGGCTACCAAGTCTACCTGCCACGTCCTGTGATGAGCTAGGTAGTCTTGCCGTCTGCTGTGCTGTGGTACCTCGTGGCTAATGGCTCTGGTGTTTCTGTGTTTCATCATCCTTAACTCTGTTCACCTGAGCCAACCTGTGTTCCAGTGCAGTCTTTCCACTGACTTAGTAGCACAATTCATAAGGAAACTCTGAGCTCCTTCAAATTCAGGCTTTCCATGGCCTTTGCAACTGCTGTGTGGGGAAAAAAGCTGTGTTAATTCCCAGCACACTGGAGGGCAAGGCAGATGGAATACAGAAAATGAATTGTTTTCACATTAGTATTATTCCTTGGAAATGTGGTAAGATACTTACTCCACTATGTCAGGGAGCAAAGGATCAGACCTATTTCCATCGCTGTGGAAAAAAAAACAGTCTCTGCCTTGTATGGTAGATGAGTTGTGTGAATATTGTGTGTGCTGTGGGTGGCCACTAGTACAGAGTAAACCAGTTGTTACTGGGATGAGGAAGATAAGTGTTTCCTAGAGTCTGTAGGCACACAGAATTCAATCCTTACTCTTTTGAAGTGGTTGGAAGGCAAGATAGTACAAATCAGCTAAATCCTACTGATATGTTTTCAGGCTTTTTGTCTCGACATGCAGAACTGCTGGGAAAGGTATTTTGCAGAGGGATGAAGGCAAGTGGTGCAAGTGCTTTATGTAAGCACTTGAGATTGTTGTCTGTTCATTTCTCCTTGTATTTTCTTTTGAAATGATGTTAATATTTTGTCCTGGAGTTCAAAGCTCAGCTCCTTCTTTCCTATAATGAAATGGTGCTTTGTTCATGCACTGTATGTTGCTTATATTCTTTAACGTATCTGTGCTGTAATACTTCAAAACTGCTTCTGTCAGAAACTGGAAAACGTTTTTTTCCAGGTGCTAGTTACATCTTCTGGGCTTGTCTTTTAGTTGTAAGAGGTTTAGTGCATGACTAAAGAATTTTTTGAAACTCCATACAAAATGTTTTATAACACTAATGTTAATGTCTCATACCTGACAGCATGATGAAATCAAATTATTAAGTGTTCAGTGCAGAGGGACCAGAGCAGCTGCTTACTGGTTACAGTGCTACTGCTTTTAAACTTTCTCCACATCTTCAAATTGCCAAGTGATTATTTTTGCCAGCGTTATTTTTGATTTCATGTACATCAGAATAGCAAAGTGAATGGTCTCAGTATAAAAACGGTTGCAGGGTTGTATAATCCGTGTGTTTATAGTGTGTGGATAAATGTATGTAGTGGATTCTCTGTATAAAGAGATGGGGAGAGGATATTAACTGTGATGAAGTCATGAACCCAGGCGCCCGCTATAGGCATCTGCAAACACTGGTTACCCTGGCAACAAGTGGGAAGAGGTTGGAGAGGAAAGCTGGAGTAGGTTGTTGCATTGAATTGTTGTCAGCTTGTTTCTTCCTCACTAAAGCAGGGAGATGTTGAAAGGTATGATGTCCCTCTTTCTATGTCGTGTACTATTTTATATGTGTATAGGCAGTTGTTGGGAAAGGGAAGGGTAAAAAAAAATACTTGTAATTCAGCTCGATTGGAGAGGAACTTTTCAGTATCAATAGTGATGTGCATTGCAAATCTGTGCTTTTCTCTGTGTGCTTAATTTTTGTGTGTTGTGTTGTGAGAGTGCTAAATGGGTCTCCAGAGTACAGTACCTGTCCCGTCCTCAGCCTGGGGACAAATGTCTCTTGCATATTATATCTTCAGAAACTGATTTTATTTTAAACTGGGTTTGTAGAGCTAATGTTTGAAAACCTGCCAAGACAGTACAAGTACTGGGTAATACCAAAAGATTTATTAAGTGATATTAAATCCGAGCTTCTGAACACCTTCAGAATTTGCTGCATGTATTCTTGTGTTCTTGCACTTGTGCAGAATATTGTGGCTCACGAGTTAGTGGAGTCTTTACCTCCCTGGGGAAAGTTTTTATTAGAAGAACTAGGACATCATGTTCGGGGCTTTAGCAGCATCTTCCTCACAACAAATATTAAAATATTCTCTTCAGATATCTGTTTTAGGCAAATAATGAGGAGATCAAACTGTATGTTTCTTCTTGATTGTCCTTCTGCGTTTTGACCTTTTTGTCTGTAATGAAAAAAGAACAAATATCTATGGAATATGTTAAAGTATGAATTACGATATGTACACTGAAACAAGCACTTCTTGTTATTTTCAAGAAGTCTAAAAAATATTTTGTTCATAAACTTTATTTTTAACTTGGTCACTTGAGTGGCATTGTTTCTATGTAAAGAAAAAAATTTTAAATTGTACAGTCCTGAAAGAATAAAGTGTATGACCCAGTCAGGGGATAGAATTCTGTGACAGTATTGAAGATCTCTGACAGCAAGGGATTGATTAACAGACAGTAGTTCTTGATTTCTATTGTACTGAAAGGCACATTCTAATAGAATGTTAACAAATATTGTTTCCAGAAGTGCAGTGATAGAAATATACACAGTGTACCAGACTCCTGCCCTTTCATTTCCATTCACTTCTGCATTAAAAATTGCTGTCAGATAATTTTTATTCAAATTTAAATCTAATTTTACTGCACTGTAAAACTGCATCTTCAAAATTTAACAAAAATATGATCTGGAAAATGGAGATGTATATGAGGATGCTGATTGCTCTTGAGAGAACATAGACTGATACCAGTCTTGTAGCATCTTCCTGGAATTAGGCTGCTCAAAAGAGCTTTTGTCAGTGGGCCATAATTTAGTTAAAATAAAGTGCAGCAAATCAGTTTAAGCAATGATATATCTTATAATTAAACAAATATTGTAATCAGCATAAGAAGTAGAGTTTTGTCATTAAATAATAATGCAAATCAGAGCTCTTACTCTATATTGTGAACTAATAAGTCCCTAATGTAGTTAAGCAGTAGAGTACTTACAAAACTGCTCTCAATTAGCAGTATAGTTGAGGCTGTAGGATTTACAGTTTATTTGTATATGGTTTTGTACCTACTAAGTTAATTACTGGTTTGTATTCTGCGTTAATAAGTGGATAAGAAAGATTCTGTTACTACTTACCCTGGCTACTTAAGATGGTGATTCTGGAGTGTTGGAGTAAGTTAAGAACGAGTTGACTTCTCATCTGTCTTGTAGAGTAACCTGAAATCATCATCATTTTCATCTTGCTTTTCTTCAGATGTTGTTGTAATGTTTCCTCCTATCTTTGATCAAGTGTCTTGTAGCCATTTCAGTGTGGGCGTGTTCCGGGTTTAGACTGCAGCCTGTCGTCAGGCACCAGCAGTGTAATGGGATATGTGTGTGTTGGCTTCGGGCCACGCTGGGGCTGATCCTGCTTCCTGCAGGCTCTGCTCCTTTGGCAGTGCGTGGTTAAATCCTGTGCGTGGTGGTGGAAAGGGCAGGCAATACCCAGGGATCCTTCAGCTGAGCTGTCCTCTGCTTCCTCAGCACGGAGACAATGAATTAGGATTTTCCTACTCAAGATTCCTGCAATTAAGCACTTCCTTCTATGTTGTTTCTCAGCTGATTTGGTCTATTAATACATGTACAGATGCAAGTATTATTTTCCTGCTTCCAGTGCTGTATTTTGAAGTATCCAGAGAGAAATGTGCAAGAGAGTGCTGAGAATGAGAACTACAGAATGGTCTTCTGCATTAGACCATTCCATTTTGTGCTTGATAGTGAGTGGAACATCACAGAACAGAAGCTGCCTGTGATCTGTGCTGTAGTGGGTGACCTTTCCTTTTTGGGAGCTATTGGACAGTTTTCTACAAGCAATCTCATTTATCCTAATGCTTATACAAGCTTTCAGCTACAAGTCTAGATGATGGGGTTTTTTCTTTACCTATGAAAAGTAGTGGATGAAAGAACTTACAGCTTGCTTTCCTGAGCTTTTTTTCATACGAGTTATTCAAGAACCATAGAAATGATAACTCTGTAAAAAAGTTGCATCTTTCAAACTGCGTAGATCAGACTGTTAAGCTGTAATGTTGTCTGAAGCAGTTTCTGCAAGGGGAACTCTTGTACAGGAGAATATTACCATGGTAAATTCCAAGTTCTTCTCTATATTGGTGGAGATGGAGAAGTGTTTTCAACACTTGAGGGGGTGGGAGCAGTTTTCCAATGAGGAAAAGTTAAAATATGTATTCCTTTTTAAGACGTTGCATGGTCAAAATCCTAAGTTAATTTAGAGCATTGACATACAAGGAATTTTAGAGCAAGTGAGACTGTGAATATCCACTGCATGTGCTGGTCTATTATAGCTGCCTGTGCACACCTTAGCCTGTGTAAATATAAGGTGATTCAAATTAGACTGGGCAGCCCTTTGTTTTTGAAGAATGTCTTCATTTTTAAGAGAGAATAAGAGCTTGCTTGTGTGTCCATAGCCTTGAAAGGGTTGCTGCCCTGCCCAAAAGGGGCACTGACAGCTCTCGGTAGTTCAGTGAAAATTACTCCTGTTATGTACAACATGCAGCTCAGTGTGTAAGAAAGCTGGTTTAACACTGCATTAATTTAAAAGCAGGTACAGCTGGTACATAATATCAAGATTGTACACACACACGTAGATTCTGAGTTACAAACATCTCAGGTTCTAGAATAGCAGAAGGTGGGAATTTTAGGCTAATATATTTATAGAGATACAGTGGACCTATCAGTGAAAAGTGGGCATTCAGTATCACTTGATATTGGTTTCATGAAAAATGGATTTGGCCCTGTTATTTGATGTTCACAGCAATTAATCTTCCTTAGCAGTGAGCTGTGCCTCAGTGCAGCAGGTACCTGTGGTTGGAGATCAGGGAGGGACCCATCGATCACAGCTGGTCCTTTGTTAGGGGTGATGGATTTTGCTCTGTGCGTGGCACCTCTTCCTTCCAGCCCTCACAGCTCTAAAGCAAATGCTCTGCTGTTTGTGTTTTTGCAGATGTGCAGAGATGACAAAATGTCAGACTCAACATTTTTTTCCTTCACTTTTTAAATGACATTTACTTTTTTTTTCATGAATTTGAATTGATGGCACTAAGTATGAAAAAGTTGCTATTGCCATCTTAGCTTGCCAGTATTTAATTTCACTCAGTCATGTTATGGTTTAGAAGTAGAGCAAGGGTTAAAAGAATTTTCCTACCAGTTGGTTAGACAGCAAAAGGATTGAGGCTTAGGAGAGAGATCAGGATGTCTCTTAATCTGTGAATTATATTTCATTACTAAAGAGGAAGAAGAGCTTGAAGTGCCTTTGGAGGGGCTTGGATTTCAGCAGCAGGAGTCACGGCTTTGTCAGCAGATGAAAATGGCTACTGTCGCACCATCGCCAGAGCCTGTTTGCTGGCAAGTGGAGCCCGTGACCAGCACAAATTCGGGACATGTTTGTACCCCAGGTAGGAGCTTCGTGTGCTTCAGAGAATTCTGAAATGGGGTGGTGAGGTGTGCATCAGTCTGCAGGCACTGATTGGTTGGACAGTTATGACTGATATTCCTCAGTTTCTCTGCCTGCCTTCCAGTCAGGTATTCCAGAGTTTAGATGCATTCCTGGCAATGTCCAAGCTTCCTGGGCAAGTGCCCTGTCAGCCCTTAGTGGTAATTCTGTTTGGTGCATGTCTCGCATGCTAAATACCATGGTAGCAAAGCCAAATAAAAAACCTCCAGTACCAGCTTTCATGCAATATTGTTTAAGATTTAAAGCAGAATTTTTCTTTTAATTGAAGTCTTATATGGGACAGTATGATAACACTTTGGATTACGCTATTAGAACATTTAGCAAAAGGAAATGGTTTCTTGCAAAACTGACTCAGTCTGAGTAAACATAAAAACCAGCATTACAGCAGTTAATGTGTTCTATCCCTCCTCTGCCCTCTTCCCAAGGGAAGTAGTTGGTGTTTTAATTGAAAAAAATGTGAACCCTGGTATTTCAGGCAAGCATAATCTAGATATTCATGTTTGAGGTATCTTGTTTTCCCTTATTTGTGAGAGGCAGTTTATCCTGTGTCTGATTAGTGTCTGAAAGGATTGGCTGCCCATGGAGATGGGTCACTGACGTTGATGGAAAGCCATGCCTCATCTGTTGTGGCAGCTCTTACGTTCCTGTGTACTGTTGAGAACATGCGATTTAATTTTACATCCCTTAGTAGTTTGTTCTACTGCTGCTTGTTTCTCAGGATGGCATTAGGAAACTGGCATTTTATTTTGCTGTGTGTAAGTGGCCATGTCGGTTCCCAATATCTGCCAGAGATGGGTTTGACGATCCTGGATCTGAACAAATGAATACGAACACCTGTCATTATCACCAGACCGAGAAAGACTCTGGTGTTTCCATATATATAGTTTCTAAAAAATAGTTTTGACTCCATATGAAGTAGCATTATTAGTAAGAAATCTCTTTTAACAAATTTTCAGTTTTTAATGTGAGAGCAGTGTCATATACTGATCATTGTTGTGTACAGATCAGTTTGTGATGTGATAGTGCCTAGGGAAGGGCTGGATCCTTCTTATGACTGAGCAGGTTTGCATTGTAAAGGCCACAAGCTGAGACACTTGGGAAGAATGTGGAAATGATGCTAACTAGTGTGGGAGCCAGTGGCATGAACACACCAAGGAGAGTTTTATGGCAGGATTTGAACAGAGTAATGGGGAAATTTTGGCAAGTGTTACCATGTATCTTTCTCTAATTATTGAGGAGTTGCTCTCTCAATAATTAAAGAGACAACGCTGTGGTGGAGGAAATTAAGACTCATAAGTAAAGCTAAAGGGCTTTATTTGTTGCATTGCAGAATGGAGAGACAGAGAATGCAAAGCTGGGATGATTGCATCTGACACAAGTGGGAGGATGGTGTTTGTAGTAGAGGTAGATGGCCAGTGCTACACTACCACTTGTTGTGCTTGGTCAGGTTGAGTTTCTGCCATCCAGTAAGATATTTTTTAATTACTACTGGTTTCCAGTTGTCATTATACAATCTTTTTTCTGGTTCTAGGCTTTGGTTATTGCAAGGCTTGAAGAAAGACCTTTTGAGCCAGCCTTACATTTAACAATGAACTCTTCCCTCTTCTTTGACATCTGAAATCCTGGATAACTTTCTAACATATTTTTTCTTACTGTTTTCTGTTTAGCCTCCAGTTCCAAGCCTGAACTCAGCTCCAGTTCACAGACTTTGGGAAGTCAGCAGAACAAGACAGATGGCACCCGAGTAAAAACTCGCATTCTGCCCAACATGCCAAAGCTTTTCATACCTTCATCTGTCACCAAATTTCCACCTGAGATCACTGTCACTCCACCCACTCCCACCCTCCTTTCTCCAAAGGGCAGCATTTCAGAAGAGACCAAGCAAAAATTAAAGGTAATAAAAGGGAAACAGTAATTTTTTTAGATTTTTTTTTTAATCTTAATTCTCTCCTCAGTAAAGTACTTGTATGAAAGAAGCAACAGTTCATGTCCCCAGTTCATAACCAGAGGTAGATAAGTAGTGGAAGGAGGTGCTAGCTATTACCAGCAGGAGCCAGTTTTTAAAGGACTGGTGAAATACTGGCTGTGGGTGAAATGAGAGCTATTCTAGTCCTTATCCCTTTTCTGAGGGATTTGGAAAAAAATTACAAAAAATGACTGAGTGACCTAGCGCAGCCATTGCAGTTCTTCGGTTAGTGGAAGCTGCCAGAACATTAGCTGTGGGGAAGCCTACTGGTAAATGTTACGTTGTTTGACGTTAGGATGACATCTTTGATAGACACAAGACAGTTACTGAATGTGAAGGAATAGCAACCAGTGGGGTTTTGTCCCTGTGATCATGGGTTTATCCTGACTATTTAGCAATATATTCTCTCTCTCTCTTTTTGGGGTCAGTCTGCTATTTTGTCTGCTCAGTCTGCAGCGAATGTAAAGAAGGAGAGCCTTTGTCAGCCAGCTTTGGAAATCTTAGAGACCTCAAGCCAGGAGTCCTCACTGGAAAGTGATACTGATGAAGATGATGACTACATGGACATATGAATGAATTCTGGCCACCATCAACACCAACCACATAACCATTCTTGTTGTTGCCAGCATCTCTGGAAGTTGAAACATCTTCATTGGCATTACTCTCCATTTAATTGGCATCATTGTGTTCTTCACTTTCATTACCTTTGTTATCACCACAACCACTTGTGTTGCCTTCAGAATCTTCGCCATTCTCCCCATCATGGTGCTTGACGGAAAGAATGATTGATTGTTTACCAGGCAGTTCGTTAATTTGGATCACGCTGTCACCGGGAACTTCAGTAAACACAAGGATGTTTTGAGCTGCAATTCATATCTCTCTACTGTTCCTGCTTCTTCAAACCAGAGCCTTGGGAGTTGCTCCGGTAGCTCTTTTCTGTAGTGTTCTCTTCCTTTTAGTTGTCTTGCATTTTCCCCTCTAGCTAAGTTTTTCTCCCAGTAATTCAGCAACCTGATGTCTGTCTAACCGTGCCGTGATTAATCCAACAGCTCCTTTTAAGGTGAATGGAGTAGGGAAAATTTGCTGAGCTGGTAGAGATTTTAGACATTTTAATTGCATCAAGAAAGTCTGTGGCTTTGTCATAGGGCAAGGAGGGTGAGTTGAGAGTCTGTCAGCTCCTTCACACTGCTGGGTGCTTTGTTGGAATTTGACTCTTTCAAATAGACAAAAGAACCAGCTTTTCCAGGCAGACAGAGAGGTTGGTCTCCTGTTTGTGCTCATTTCACACCAATGTATGAGGTCCAGCAAAAATTATCTACCTGAATGTTGGCTTAAAGAACTGATCTTTCCAGAATTGTCTTACAGTCCTTTATCTTCTAATGCCTTGGACAAGCATTTTGATTTGGGGGCTAGATGATATTTTTATGGTGGTATTGAAAAAAAAACTTGAAAGATTTCAGTACCATTTCAGTAATGTCTGTTTTTTACAGAATGACACGAAAAGGTGTTTTTTATCTATCTGCAGAGGGACTGCTCACAGTTATTTATATGAGAAAATAATGGTAACAAAAATCCTTTTTTTTTTTCTACTGAATGTTAACTTTGTAAAATAATGAATGCAAACCATGCAAAAAAAAATACGTCACACACTATATATACACCCGCGTGCGCCCACACACATATATATATGTGTATGTACATATATATATGTCTGTATATGAAAACAGAAAATGCATACAGCTTGCAATGTCGGATTTCTTTGTGTTTGGGGGGTTGGTTTTCTGTAAAATGCAGAGCTTTGTATAAACTTTTGGGTTTCTTTTCTAATAAAGTTGAAATGCACTGTTGTCTCTGTTTGTTTGAGAGGGCACGAGGTGCCATGGCTCTGGGAAGAGTACCGCTCCTCTTTCCTTTTGTTTCTTGGGTAACAGAAAGGGGGTTGGGGGGATGTGATGGGAGCCCCTTTATTTTCTGAGGACTGCCATAGCTCTTGGGATGGGTTTGGTCTGTGTGACCCAGAACCCAGATCAGCCAGTGTTGCCAAGGGTGCCTGCAGTGGGTTCGGTTCCCCACTGAGACGTGATGTGAATTCCTTTTCACCCGTCTTGGTGTCTTTGAAAGCTGATGAGCAACACAAGAGGGAAGACACCACATGGGGAGCAGGATCACACAGAATATTTGGCTGTACAAATTTGCACTTGATCCATTGTTACAGTGATTGATTTCATGGATAAGGATGATAAATGGACTGTGGATAAAAAGGAGCTGCAGCAAACTTTGTGTTGCAAGTTTGTTCTCAAATTCTGGGGGCTTTGTTTTGAAGAAAATGCGGTTTACAAGGAAGTGAGCATGTCCATTTTGGATGTGTTAGCAACTGTTTGTGTTACCTGTGCACTTACTACAAGTGGTAGGTGAGGTGAATGCAACTGATGTAGAAAAGATGAGGCAGCTGACAGTAAAAGCAAACAGGTGTTTTCAGTAGTAATATGTTTCAGTGTTTACTCTTTGATTTGCTGTAGGTTATTATAAATGCAGTATATAGCATACTGTGTAGTCACTGACTGGTAAAAGGCTGAGGAAGTTTTAGATAAGCATGATGTTTAGGTTTTTTAAAAGAAAGCACAGGATAAAATAAATCAGCTGCTTAAGAGAAATTGAAAGGGAGGGTGTAGTTCTGAATAGGGCTGTTTCACCCAAATGGAATAGACTACACAGACTTTTTGGCTAATGTGTATTCTTAACTGTATTGCTAACTTAAAGATCACATGTAAATTTTTAGGTCCACACTTTAGCTTGGGTTTGATGTATAAAGCGTTTGATTTTCTAACTGAATGTGACCACTGAAAATAGTTGTTTTTCCTTTATTATTCTTAAGGATTCCTTGGCATTAGGCTTTCTGGGGTTTTTTTCTCCAGACTTCTTAAAATGCTGGTCTTGAGTTTTCTTTTGAATTCTAGTCCTGCTTTTTGAGAAGGATTTAAAATTTTGCTGGTTTAGAAAAGCTAGAACAGTAAGTGTAACATTTCCTGCCAGCAACAAGAGCTGCATTTGGTGATCTACTTTAAACTCATTTTAACCTTCAAACTACTCAACTGTGCAACTTGTTTTGTCCTATACTGAATTCTCTTACCTGATTTTCCTCTTTTTTTTTTTAAATCTATGATTTTTTTATTCCCATTATGCTCTTGTGTAGCCCAAGGGCTTTTTCTCACACTCAAGAAATTGCTGAGACTGAGCTATACAGGCCACCTCCCTCCAGTGCTGCTGTTGACTAAATACCATGTTGCTCAGCTGTGGGCCTTCTTCCACAAGGGTGTTACTGCTGGGCTGCACTGAAGGAGCCTTTCTTCTTCTCCATGTGTGAAATCACCTCTCTGTAAGTACATCTGAGGTAGTTCTTCAGTTCAAGGAGCCATATTCTGGAGTGAAGATGCCAAGATCCCTGGATGCACGGAGATGACAATGTTTCTCTGAAGAACCATCCCTAAAGGTACCTGGGGCAAGAACTTCCAATCCTTACAAACAGAGGTATTCACTTAGTAATGAATCTCCGGAAGCTTGGCCATATCATCTTGTGGAATTATCAAGAAAAAGTATTACGGTAAAACTGCAGTTAGTGATGACTTGAAGTAGATTCTTTTATTTTGGTCTAATCCTGGTGGTAAGAGCTTGAAATCCAAGCCTAGGCAAGATCCAGCTTACCAAATTCTAGATCAAATGTAAGCACTTAGATCTGCCTTCAGGGTTTACTGGGTAATCATTGCTTCTGAAATCTGTGTTCGTAGGTGTCTTTCCACTGTGCCAGACAAATAAATGGCAGCTACTGAAGTATATTGCTTTGGTATGGTTTTGGTTTGGGTTTTCCCTGTGAAGCCATAGGGACAGGAATGTCTGGTGCCTGAAGTAAACTTAAAGGTGAGGTCTGTGTCCAAGTGGGATGAGGCTTTCTCCCTTTTTTTTTTTTCCTTGACAGTAATTGATTAAAAACAAAATCCTTTTTGACTACTGACAAGCCAGACTGTTAAGACTTTCAGGCAAATAGCAAAACCATTTTTGTTCCAAAGGAGATGGAAAAAGGAATTATTTTGAATTGGCTGTGGAGAGTAATTTGTGGAGAGTTTATATCCTTTCTGTGCTGTTACTGGGCACTGTCTTTGCCCACAGATGTCTTTATCTGTTAAGGTGAAAGTATTGTTAAGGTACATACTACTGGGGTTTGGCTGTTTAATGCAATTTCATTTCCTGGCACAGGGATTATATAATCTATGTGTAGTTAAGACCATTGAGATTTTCTCTGTCTCAGACAAGGACTAATGTTTTACTAAGAATTAATTTTGTTGCGCACAGCTGTCATTAGTGGCTTCTGCCCACTGTCTGACAAATGCTGTAGCATTTTCTTCAAAAGCTAATAATGTTTCCATCCACAACCAAAATAGCAGATCAAGGAAGATACCGAGTATCTCCCTAATTTTATTATGTACTAGGGTTTGTCAGTAGTTGTCTCTTGGTTGTTGTTTTTATTTTTTTTAATTGGAGTGAGATTTCTCATGAATAATGAAATTAATGTCTTTTGCAGCCAAAATAAACACCATATGGTCAGGGAGAAAGGGACCAGGAAAAGATGAGGAAGGCACAGCAGCAGCTGAAGCTGATAGGAGACAAAATGGACTGAAGGAAACACAGGGGCCAGGTGAGAACAGACAAAGTCTTAGCGTTGAGGGTGGGATCACAGCAGTGTTAACACCACTGCCAAAAGCACAATATTGAACTGGATATTTCTGTGAGGGTGAAGCATCTGTGGTGTAGCCTGTGTGTACAGAGTTATACACTGAGCATAGCTTGTTTCTGCTCCTGCAGGTGCTCGTCATATTTTAGGGGACTAGGTGGCAGGTAAATGAGTTGAGATGCACATAAAAAAAAGCACAGCAGACATAAATTTCATGGTCTGCTAGTCATGGAAAATGGGATGAAGAGGCTTTGCTATTGCATAGTAAGAAGTTCACTGTAGGTTGAGTATTAATTGCCATCTTTCCCTTCTGGTTAATGACCAGGGATCCACTAATGCTAAGTTGTGATGTTATTTATGATTTTTCAGGTAACCTCAAGGTACTGTACCACAGGCTGTACTAGCCCAAGTTATGCCTTTATGGGACTCTCAGCTGTCCTTGCAGGGCATGGTGGAACAGGTAGGATTGCAGAGGGCAACAGACCAGCATCTGGGTTTGTTGCCTTCTGGAGGATGAATGAGTTATCTTCACTCAAATGGCTCTTTCACATTAATACTTACAGAATCCCAGGCGAATCTCACCAGAGATTGAGATGTATCTCCCTGGACAGACATTTTTGTTTCTGCTGCCGTTTGTTTAATGCATCTGTGAGGATGACACCCATCAGCAAATGCTTGTTTAGCCAGCTCCAGAACCTTTGGTCCAGCCTTCAAAGCTGTCTTTGAGCTCACTGGCCTCAGCACAACTTCGTGTGGGCGTCTGCTGGCTGTGGGTGCCTCTCCAGCCCAATGCCCAGGGTTATTCCGTGTCGCCTGGGAGCTATGCTGGCTGCTCCGGTAGCACTAGAGGGGGCCCTAGGACAGAGGAGGGAAGGGAGGGGAAAAAAAGGGGGAGGGACCAACCCTCCACCCTAAATGGATGTCCAAGATCTATCTTGACACTACTGAGACTACAGTGCATTGCTGGTTTTGACCTCATTCAGTTCTAAGGGCTTTCTGCTACTGTACCATATGTCCTTTGCATAATGTATGTCTGATTCAAGGCAGAGGGAATGAGAATCCTCATAGGCTGTTTACAGGATTGTGTCCCTGGCCATGGCAACAAAAAACAAGAGGTCACTTTGTTACCATTAATATTGACACTTGGCAGGAGAACAGATCCACTATATACTTGCTTTTCACACAAAATCTGTTTGCCCCATAACCATGTTTTTCCCTTTTTTTTATCCTTAATTCCCCTATAAGAAGCCCCCTGGGTGTTTGCATTTTCATAATGTGCAGCATATTATACTGGGGTGTTATTGGTATCTCTTGACAGTCAGCTTTGTGTGAAAGGGCTCAAATAATGTGTTCAGCTTTGTCAGTGTAAATCCTGATTAATTCAACCCTGGCTTATGGCAGTGGCGTGGGGCTTGTGCCGGCATAACTGAGCCCAAGAGTCAGTGATAAACATGCAACTTGTGGATCTGTGAAGTGTTTTGAGGTAGTTTTGTTGAAGTAAAATTCTAATCAGGGGTGAAAATGAATATGAGAATGATGGAAGAAATACGTAGTGTTCAGTCTTGGATAAAATCTTGTAAGGCAGTCTCTGTTATCTGGAGCAGCCCGGAGGTGAGATCAGGCCCTGCAGCCATCTGGCAGCTCAGGAAAGGGAGCAGGGAGATGGAGCTGAGGCCACGCACTGACTGCAGAATCAGAAAAACCAAATCACTTCTACCGAGGGGAAGAGTAAAATCACACTTCTGCCTGCATGTAAGATTTATCTGCGCAATTAAATGATTGTGTCTGTAGTTGGTAGAAAAACATTCCATTATATAATCCCAGTGGGAGGAACACTCCGCAATGTCTCTGTAAGTGCATTGTCTTACTGAAGGAAACTCTCTATCTAAAGGCAAGTCAACATATATGGTAAAAAGTAGTTTTTGCTCTCAGATTAGACACAGATATCCCCCTCTCAAGTTTTATTTCTCAGCCTGTTTTTTTTCTCTCGCATCTCTTTCAGAGACCTTGCAAACAGCAGTGAATTCCAGTATAAGTGGAATATAAACAAAGTTCATATATGGTATAAGCATATGAGAACTACATTGGAATGATATTCATTTAATTTTAGTTGAGTGATTTAGTAACTACAAGTGAAAGGCTGTGTAACAGGGCAAAGGTATTTAAGAACTAGTGCTTCCTGTGTGAATGCTGGATTATTACATATATCCACAGTTAGCCTAAGAGCCTGCCTCTATATTCACATTCCTTTCATTCTGCTTCTCTGAGGTGTCTGACAGATACAGAGGGCTGTTCACAAGGAATAATATGCAACTGAGTTTTATTTGCAATATGCATTGCATGAACTATGATCTAATATAGCACTGAACTCATACTGTTCAGTAATAATTAGTAAAGGATGTTGTATGAGCAGAAAAGCTTCATACTTCAGAAGTGTTCTTTGATTCTTTGTAATTTAAGTCACACCAAGGGATTTAATTTCCTTAAATTACGCCCTAATGTGTATGAAGAGTCACATTTTCTCTTCTGAATGCATGGATATATATAAAATGTAACTCTTTCAGTAAGATTGCAGTGATAATTTTCCCCTTAAGAGATGGCACTAGATGCTCAAAGAATTGCTTAACTTGTTAATTGAGCCAGCATACTCACCAAGAAACTCACCATGCTATGTGGATGTCAGAAAGCAGTTTGAATATAGAAATTTGTCACTTAGGAATGTCTTGGCAGGATGTTAGATCTCCATTAGGTTAAGTGGGTTAGGGAAAAAAAATTAAACTTTAGAAATTCATAGTGGAAGTTCTGAGCTTACAACATCAGTTTGCA
Organism: Oriolus oriolus; assembly: GCA_013400235.1. Classification (NCBI taxonomy): domain Eukaryota; kingdom Metazoa; phylum Chordata; class Aves; order Passeriformes; family Corvidae; genus Oriolus; species Oriolus oriolus. The sequence goes on along the minus strand of VXBT01000192.1, from coordinate 346,346 downwards.
ATGCTGTGCCCTCAAGTAAGCAGCACAAGTTCAAACAAATAACTTCTGTCATGGCTCTCCCAACAGACACCCTGCTGGAAATGCTTCCTACACTTAATAAGTAAATGGGCTTTCCTGGGAGCAAAACAAAGAGCCTGACGTATTTTCTCACAGCAAGTAGCAGTGGTACAAGGTGATTTTTCAGTTTGCCTTTCTTGGAACATAACAATAGCTTGAGATTGCACATTGTAAAGTATTTCTGCAAAGAGGAATGCAGAGGATTCATGTTGATAACCTGGTGATCCCGTTGCTTTGCAAGCTGAGGAAGCCTTTGGATTCTGCGGGTGCAGTCAGAACCAGCTGCTGGCATGCAGGCAGTGCTGTCAGCTCATGTTTGAGTTTGATAGGGCAGACATGGGCTTTTCTGCAGAAGCCAAACAAGCCGGGTGCATTTGCTGGTACACGCATGGATGCACTGGGATGCTTTTTACTGTCTCTAAAAGGAATATTCCAGTGAACTGCACAAGGATTCTCCTACAATGGCATGTTTTACCAGGCCTGTACTTTTCCTTGGAAGTTGTTAATATAGCTGTTTTTCTGAATGTAAGAAAGGTGAGAAAGCAGTGCAGGATTGCTGGAAAGCCTGGGAGTTGTTTTAATCCCTCGATGCCTTGCACTGCCTCCCCCTCGCCACAGAGCTGTTCCTGTGCAGCTGCCTGGCCTGGGCTGAGCCCCTGGACGTGTGTATTGGAAGCTGTTGAGAGCCAGACACCAGGGCCTTAACAACTGTGCATAATCCAGCTGCTGCTCTGCAGGTGTTACCCTCCAAACTGGGGAGTTCACTTTCAGATAATTGAGAATTCGATTAAAGCATAAGAGAGAGTAAATAGTCTGTGCTTAAATGCACTCCTGCTGCATTTTATTTTTTTAATAAGATGAACTTGTTGCAATGTCAGTGAAACTCAGAAATATCCAGGATGTGATAGTGTCCAGACTGTGTGTGTGGTCGTGTTTCAGTTACAACAACTCAGGCACAGACACAACAGTGTAGCAACTGTCTGTTACCTGGTACTATCAACACATGTGGAAAATTACCTGGAAAGGATATGAAAATATGGAAATGTTACTTCCAAGTACAGACTGTCTGCTGGGGAAGAGGGAGAGAGGAGGAGAGCAGTGTTTCTTCTAAAAGGTGTGCCTGATTCAACAAGGTACCAAAACTTAAACAGCTCCTCTTGATTTCAATGAAGACAGCAAAGGGCAGCCACAGGTTGTGTGTCACCCTAGGCTTACGATGTGTACAGTTTCTTCAGTGACATAAAGTATTTCTACAACTAAAATTTCCATGGAAAATAGATGCTTTAAAATAAACAGACTTAACTTCCTTAATACGTGCAAACTCAAAATTCACAGTTAACTACTGAAAAATGCAAAAGGCCAAGGAAAGGTCGAAACATCTCTGCTGGTAAAAAATTCAGCCCTAATTACTTCTCCCTTAAATTATGATGGCTATGGCATATAGATGAGCTCTGCAGAACAACTAGTGTGAGTTCTGTTTAGTGACACCTGTCTTCATGTGATTCCTGCGGCGGTGTTTATTAAGAATATAATTTTCTTTAGCAGCTTTTCTCCCCTATCCTCAGTGGCTGATACTGCTCCAGCAAGGAAATCCTGGTGGCTTTCAGGATAGTAGCAGCAGAACTGGTGATACGTCTGGAATAAGATGGACTAGAAGCTGGCTCATTCTTCCTGGCTTCTGTATCTGGGCTTTGTCAATATTCACTTTCTACATCTATTTCACGGTAACACCGGTGATTTATTGGTTAAATCGTAAGTCAAAAGAACTCAACTTTGCCTCAGAGCTTTCCCACTAGCTGGTGAGTTTTTCAATGTATCTTCCATTTTCTGTCTCCATCAAATAGAAACTACTTGTCCAAAACTATCCCCCCTCCCCCAAATGGCCACTGAATTTGCAGCTAGGACATTTTTATTTGTCATAAATTGTTTATAATTTTATCTTCTAGCCAATTTTTAGTTAAAACTATGGGTTCTTTCATCTTGAGTGATTCAATATGAATATCCACTAGGAACCATTCCCATAGTTAAGTTAAATGAGAGCAACACAAAAAGTTACCTGGGTTTTTGTGATGGTGAATAACTCCAAATAACTCAGAGCTTCCCGTGAGCAGAGTTCTGGAGAGGACTAAAAAGTGTCTGCTCATGTAAGTGTAGAACATGCTCAGTTTTTTTGGAGAATCCTTAGCTCTGAATGCTGAGAAATTGGCATCATGCAGTGTAGCAAAACCAAATCTCTGTTCTAATTAAGACTTACTTGGATTTTTCAGTTTTTCCCATTCCCTGGCTGAAATTTCCTGAGTCTTGTAACCATTTAACAATATGTTACTAACCAGCCATTATGTCCTGCTTTATTCTCTTTTAGATGAAAGAGCCATGTAAAAAAAAGAATTCGCCAGCCCCTGTGACTGAATTTGAGCGATAATGTCAATGGAATTAACACATTGCCATTGTTGAATGGTCTCCTGTGGCTATATAAACATCAAGGTAACACATTTCCAAAGCAGAAGACATTACTGCTGTGATGCTGTTGTTTTGAGAATATTTCCTCACTGCCAAAACACTGATGTAGATTTAGCATTTTGCCTGCTGGAGAATGATGTTAGAGTGGGGAGGGTTGATTCTGCTGCTTTTATTTTTGCTGAATTCTGGTTTATTTGCTGAAGAAAATCTCTTACATTGTTTGGCTAAACATGGAGTGAGAACATAAGTACATTGAGGGTTATTTAAGATGACCTCTGATTGGTAAATGCATTGAAATGACAGCTCTCTTAAGGGCCTAATTCCATTTCTGAAGGCAAGCTGCTGGAAAAGCTGGGGCAGAAGTGCTGTCAGGAAACCCAGGATTCTTCAGCTTGGGCAGAGTTTGCTCAGGAATAACTGTCTCCCACACTGTCTTCATCCATTAACATAATTTTTGTCTCTGCAGACAGAAACAGACTGAGGCTTGAATACCCTTGGTATGTTGCTGAGTAAAACGTTAGTAAGATGCAGTCTTTGGTTTTAACTTTGGGGATGGCAAACAAGTTGTAAGGCCAGGCTTTTAATGGTGATAATCTCACTGCAGATCTGTTGGCACTGTCTCACCTAATGCAAGACAGAACTAACTAATGAGGATGTGGCACAGAAGCAGTTTGCAGCTCCTTGGATCACAAAATCATTGAAGATGGCTGCACTGCAGAAGCTAGAGCTGGTCAGTGGGACATGCAGGTAACAGTGATGATTTCCTTTATTATGACTGTCCTGATCCTGGTGCAAATGGAAAAAAGACCTGTATTTCTGCAAGAATTTTTTCATTTGCCTTCAGGCAAGAAAAAATTCAGGCAGTAAGTGCTAAACCAGAACCTGACAAGTTCTGTTCCTAAATAGCTGTTGTTATGGGAGTTTTATTTCTCTGCAAGGTTAAAGCTGTCTTTAAACAACGAGTTGATGGGTTTGCTGCATTTCTGCTAATCAGAGACCATAACCCAGGTATTGAAGGGTGGGAAGTCAATCTCAAGGTTGACCTTACTGAACAAAGATGGACATATTCCTCTCCAGAACCCATGAGAAATACCCACTGCCTTGACCAGAGTTACATCAGTTCTGGTAAAACAGACTTCAGTTTGCAGAGCTGAATCTGGCACTTCTGTGAACATTAGGGCTGAAACAGAAGAGAGGGAGGTATTGTCCATCCCAGTTTGTTGCAAAAACAGCCCTAGGCTGCTTTCCTCAAAGGAAAGGACTTCTCAGCACAGGGAATGTTCTGTTTCTGGCCTGGTTATCAAGGGATAGAAAAGAAAGTTGTGATGGAAAAAGGGAGGAGCTGCCTGTGGCAGGAGTTTGTTAGAACACAGAAAATGACTTGCTGAACCATGAGCACTGTGTAGGAGTTGAATGAACAGAGTGGGCATGGTGGTGTAACATGAAGTTCTTTTCTCTCCCTTAAGGGCCATTTGAAGCCCTCTGAAAGCCCAGAGAACAGCTCATAAACTTTGTGCTTCAGAATTGCAGAGAAAATGCTTCTCTCGTGCATGGATCAATCCTTTGTCAGCTCTAACACGATGGCTGGTGTTATGGCTTTAGTCTATCTCCACTGTCACCCAGAGGCACTTCCTGGGAAATGTAACCCAGTGGCTCAAGAACTTGTCACCTTTCCCCTCACTCTGACCTAAGCCTTAGAATGGGAAAGAGGAATGCTCTCCCAAGGGCAGTGATATTTAGATTGCAGTCACACCTCTCCTGGGAGTCAATAGCTGGTCTTTTGTGGATTATGATGTGTAGAAATACAGGATTTTCTGTGTTGTATGTGTGGTGCTGTAACCCACGGTGTGTCAGTGAGCCCGGGTTCCACCCCCCTGGGAAGCAGCCTGTTCATATGCCAGCGTAACATCCATTCTTCCCTGTGGCCCCAGAATTCATTTAGTGCTCACTTGAGGAATCCTAGGAGCAGATACCTCAGAGCCTTCTGTACTGCCCACATGAAGGCAGGATTGTTCTCTGCAATGCCACTGGTGTGTGCAAAAAGCCATTAAAAGCATAGTACAGGAAGGACTGTGTCTGTTCCTCTGTGAACAGGCTGCCTTCGCACAGCCGCAGTTTTTCCTGGATAGTCAAATTGCTTCTCTCTCATTTTCATCCCAGCTAATGAAGATAATTATATCCCTTTGCAGAATATTAATTCCTCTGTCATCTATATGTTTACACCCTGCAGACATGTTCATTTCTTCTTTGTGAACAGGGCCATCAATCAGGGAAGCTTTCCTTAACCAGCTCTTCTAATCTTTTCTGGTGTTCACCTCATCCAGTCTCCCTGCAGTTCCCCAGTAGCTTTGATAATGAAGTGATAAGAATTACATGTGGTTTTGCCAGTTTCTTTTACAGCAGGCTCACAGAAAGAAGCCCTGCCATTCTCCTGCTCAACTGCATGTTATTTTCACTTATGTATCCTCTGGTTATATTTGTGGTTATATTTTCAACAAGGAAATGAAACCATCACACATAGTGCAGAAAACCCTATAAATTACCTCTGTAATGGAACCTCCTTAATATTACCATATTTTTATAGGTGGATATGGCTGAACATCACTGTTCAAAACAAAAGTTTAAGTGATCTTCTCTTAAGGGAAAATCTGGAATAGGGGTGAAGAATTCCAGAATTCAGCAGTTCCTCCCTTGGACAGCTTCTTCACAGTATGATGCAAAGGGAGAAGGAGTAGTTCCATCTTGGAGAGGAAATACAATACAAAAATGTCAGAAAGACATACTGGGGGACCATGGATGGACTTAAATTTCAAATTTTTGCTTCAGGTTTCTGATAATCTAAACCAGCCCTCCCAGGCTGCTGTTGTAACTTGTCCACTCCCATCCCGTAGAGCGCAAACCCTCTAAGTCTGGTAGGTTGTCTCTGCACTGTCAGGAGTTATTTGAAAATGAAGCCCCTTGGTGGTGAGTCCGAACTTCCATCTCAGGCAGGCTCAACTCACTGAATCTGAACCCAGCAGCAGCTCCCTGCAGAAACTTACACCAGTAACTGCAGCATTGGAGGGTGGCAAAACCAGTGACCTCATTATTGATAACCGGCTGATCTGTGCTCACAGGAATGCTTACTCCCAAACGTGACTTTGATTTCCTCCTGCGCACTCCCCAGCACTTTTCTGAGCAGAATTTATAAATATTTCTGTTGAATTGACGTTGCATTGTTTGTATCTGCATTTGGTTGGCAGGCATAGGTCAGGCTGTGAAGTGGCAGTCATTTAAAAACAGTTTTGCTTCACAACAGCAAAGTTTGTGGTTTTGGGAGTGGCATCTACTATGTGTATTGGTGTTTGCGAGGTTAGAGAGGAGAAGAAATCTAAGTCATTTATGCCTAAGTAGATAAAATCCAGTATTTTCAGTGTAATGCACTCATTGCACGCCTCTGTTGTCCTCCTTCCAAGGGAAGCTTGTCTGTATAACTGCTCTGACAGGACAAAGCCATGTGTCATCCCTTGGTTTCTCAAGGAATTGCATCCAATATATTTAAATCATTCAGGTGTCTGATGTTCTTAACCACTTAGAAGCATTTGTTCGATATAGTAGGGCTAATTTTTAATTTATTTTTCTAAGCACATCTATCCAAAATGATGCTAGGCTTTTATATTCACAGCAGGGAACATTGTGAGGTTTAAATATCCCTTTAATCACTAAGGATGTAATAAAAACAAGAAGAGTTCTTTGAGCTGCAGAGTGTTACCCAGGGAAAAATCTACTCTGGAGCTTACAAATGTGAGCTGAAGAGACAAACTGGGCAATAAAATCCCCAACTACGGACCAAACCGGCTGAAAGTTGGTCTGTAGCTGCCCATCAGGAGCTGAGACTCGGAGGGGGGAAAAGGCCATTCAGCACCTCTAGAGCCATAAGAGTCAGGTCATAAACACTTCACAATCTGCTGGGGAGGGGGAGGGAGCCCTGGGCTGTGATCTGCCCGCAGCCTGTACCCCAGCCCATGGCTGCAACAAAGAGTATGAGAAATTCCACTGTATGGGAAGAATGAAGGGGAAAACTCTGGAGAGATTAGGGAGTGCAAGGAGAAGTGGCAGCTGTGTTTGATTCTGTCAGTTCGTGTACACTTATGGCAGCCTCATCCCAGTGCTGATTTGGGGAATCCATGAAATCTGACAAGCTCTTTTTTCTGTTATCAGTGGTGTTGAAGGATTCTTACCTGAATATTGTTATTATGGACCCAAATATCATTTTGCTGCGAGGTGATGAACAAACTGGATGAGAAAAAGTACAGCTCAGAGTTTATCCAAGGGCTTTCTGCTTAAAACCCATATATATTTCCAGCTCTTTGTTACTGAGTTCAGACTTTGCTGCAGATGGTGTATGTCCCATCATAATGCTCTATACCAGTTTTCAAAAATGATCTTGGAGGATGTACTGCATGGTTCTGTCTTGGTGTTCATTGTTATTTTTGGGAGATCCTATAAAGCGCAGCTCAGACTCTACAGGTCAGACGTCCTGTGTGTTCAGTTCCCTTCATGCTAGGAGATCTATGTGCAGTTGTATGTATCCTATGGCTATATGTATTTTTAATAGTTCTTTTAAAAATAAATTATAAATAATACTATAAAAGGAAAATAAATACACAGTAATAAAATTGTATTAAAATGAAACATGATTTACTGTAAGTGCTCTGAATCAAAATCTACTGTGTATGGTTTAATTGTTCTCTTGTCATGATTTCTGGTAATGATAATTAACTTCCTCAGAAAGTTCTTTAGAGTCAATAGTGATGTTGGAGGAACTGAGCTCTAAGCAGTTCTGTAGAGCTCACAGCAGTTTTTACTTTTAAATTCCAAACACTGTAAATCTTAACAATTTTAATTTGCTCTTTGGAGGTAGTTCCTCTGAGAAGGAATTATACTGTTTATTGATTTCCTGGTTTGATCAGAACCTTACTGTGATGAACGGCTTATGGAAACTTCCTTATGGCAGAAGAGATCTGTCGTTGCCAAACAAAGTAACTTGTGCCCTGACTCGCACGACTGAAGTCTGGCTTTTTACCTGTTGGTCTCATGGCTTTACAAATGCCTGATCACCAACAAAAGTAATCTTTCGTGGAAACCAAGGTACCGTGACAGTGTATCAGCAATCCTGAAAGTCCATGAAGTTTTGATAAAACCTTCTGGGTCTGAGCTGCTGCTTTTTTTCTGGAAACATCAGAGATTTTTAACAGAGATTGCTGAAGTATTGCTGGCTGGGCTTCTGCTCAGCGGAATCCACTCTGTTCAGGGCTTTTGTCTGGTCTCAAATCACTGTTAAGTAAACTGCTGCCGTTTTTAAGCTCCGCATGATGCTTCTGTTTGCATATGAGTGTGTGCACATGTGTACAAATATAGAAGTATTTACAGATGGATGTTAGGCCAGAGTTATTTGCTGCCTCTTTTCTCCGGCTGCTCCTTTGTGGCTGCCGGAGGAGAGCAGCGAGTCCAGGCTGTGCTGCTGCGTCCCAGGTGTGGGAGGAAGGAGCCTTCCCGATGCAGGGCTGGGAAGGCAGTGCTTGCACCGTGCTGCTCGGGGGCCCTTTGCTGTGCTGCCTGCAGAGCTCTCCTTGCTGCTGCAGGTCCTTTCAGCGAGTATTTTTTGTGGATTTGAGCGGGACAGAGTGCTGAGCTGTGTCTGGGAAACACAATGGACTGACAGGAAAGCAGTGCGCCCATCATCGGGAGTCTGTGAGAACTTGAAAGGGCTCTAGACAGACATATTTTGCATTTGACTCTGGACTGTAGCCTTTGAGGCCAAACTCAGCCTGCAGTGTTAAGTGGCCGCTAAGTATTTCCCCTCTTGTGCCCCTGCTAGCGAACTGCTGGGAACAGGGCGCTCATGGCAGAGGGCTGGGGAGGGCGGATGTGAGGGAGGGAGACAGAGGAGTGGCCTCTTTAGCTTTGCGGGCAGATACCTCAATCCACAAACCTGCAAAAGGAAAAGCCTTGTGTTAAGCTTATGATGTACGACTTTTTTACTATCTGAGCTGCTTTCCCACGTTCCCTCCCAGAACAGATCCTGTCACATCTGACCTGCAGCCTGTGACCGTCCCCACAGCTCACTGCACCTCTGTCCAGGGACCCTGTGGTGAATTAGCGTTGAGATGTCACCAACAGGCCCTCTCCAAACAGCTGTTTTGGTTTGCCAAATGTCATTTTTGCACTTTTGAGAGCACAGGGAAAATTTGGGGGTGATACAATTTGGGGCTCAGTATGGGGTTTTCAGCCCTACAGAAATCTGCCTTCTGTGGGGTCCCTTGCATTGGTCCCAGGGTAGGAAGGTCTGCATGGCACTCGTAATATACCTGAAGACACCAGATAGCTTTTCCAGGAAAAAATCAATCAAAACCGTAAAAAGGAGGGGAAAAGGTGCCATTTCCCTCCATCAGAAGAAAATGCTGTGTTATGTGAGCTGCTGTATGGAGCTGGGTAGGAACTGTTTCTTATGCTGCAGCATATGATAGGAGATATGTACCACTTCTTCAGAGGCTCTCAAAACACTTCACAGGCTTTTACCATTCCTGTAGCCGCCCACAGAGACTTGCTCAGAAAGCTGCCCAAGTTCAGGCTGTGCCTGTGCTGCGAGAGCTCAGCAGTTCTGTCCTGGCAGACCCTGCACTTGTATTTCCTATTTTCTGGGTGAGGTGTCGGGCACTAACAAGGACAAGGAGTCACATGCTGGCACAGCTGTAGAAGCAAGAGTTTCATCAGGCTTTTACTCTGGAAAAACTCAGCTTTTCCCCATGGCCCTGTGTGCATAAATCAGGATGCATTTGCTTCATGGTGAGCAGAGCCTGGATTTAAGGAGCCAGTTTGTGGTTCCTGGAGAATCTGAGGCCACTTCATGTTTTTAATGAAGTATGAAAGTAAGTAGGTATCAGTGTAGAGCTATCTGTTTTTATTTTGGGCCCTGTTGATGACGTGCTGTCCTTTCACTTTTCAGTACTCATCCCGTGCAGAGGGCAGAGGATCCTTCACAGAGAGTTTCCAAGATGCTCTGGGACTGTGGCCTCTGTGTGCCAGGTGGGAATCGGCTAAATGAGTCACATTCAAATGGCAGGAAGGCTTTCCTCACGTTTCAGAGGGCAGTATCTCTCAGAGGCAGTTTGAACTGCTCCATGTTGTTCTTTCCTGCTTGTGCAGATCCAGGCAGACAAGGCAACCTCGCTTAAGCCCAGTTCATTAAAGCTCGTATGGTAACACTTTCTCACAGAGGGAAACCTGAGGGTTGGATACTGGCTACTGCACCCAGGAGCAACAATCCAAGGGGGGTTCTTTTGACAGATGACTTTCACATTTCAGCTGTCTCCCAGGCAGTAACTTTATGCCCCACACTGGAGCTTGCTCTCCGGGCAGAATGCTTCCCTAGGAGCTCTGCCTGGACAGAGGTGGCAGTGCCTTGGGCACAGCCGATTGCAGACTGACCCCATTAGCCAAAGCCTGACACGTTATCTGTTCTCCAGCAGTCTGGGAGCCCCAGGCAGCAGCCAGAGATGGCAAGATAACACTGTGTTGGAGAGCTCAGAGGCTTGTGTGCAAACCAGCTCCCTACAGGGTCCTGTTGAGCAGTAAGGGTTAAACCTTCACTTAAGGTGGGAGAAATGCCAGAAAACATTTGCCTTACTGCAAAACTGGAGGGGAATGTTTCTTTCTAATCGGCTTCTCAAAGAGATGCAAAGCAAAAGCTCTTGGCCTCTGCTTTTGTCATCACACATCCCCTCCCTCCTGCCCTACCTCATCCCTTCGGCATAGGGCAGAGCCTGCTGTTAGAGCTGGGCTCGGCAGGATTTATACCTGCTGCTGTAAATGGGCTCAGAGCAGAGACGTGTATGTCACTGACTTACACGTGTCAGATCCACTCTCTCTCCCATCCCCTTCCACACCCTCAGCCTCCAATTTGCCAGTGAATTGTTAGACACCAGCACATTCACCTCTGACTTCCCATCAAACTGCCTGAGGGCTCTCCATGGATGGACAGATGAGGGTAATGTGCTAAATTCCCCCTTTGCTAGGGATGAATTTCCTGGGGATTGCTCCTATTAGCCACGCTTTCCAGCAATAGTAACAAATTCACTTTTTTTTCACTTTTAAAACCTTTCCAGTGCAACTAGAATGGCTGGGAGAAAGCTGGTTGTTAACTAGTCATGGGTAATTAATGGCTCCACCTTCCCCATCAATCAGCTGGGAGAAGCCAAAAGGATTTGAGTACTTGTAGCAAATGTGTGTTCCCCAGACATGCTGATACGCAGTGTGCAAATGAAGTGGCAGCAGGAGACCATCTCATAGCCTTTGTGGAAGAAGCAGTAAGTCATGATACACATCCCACGCTCCTGTCAGGTGAAGTCTGAAATTCCCAGTGCTGCTGTTGTGCGGTTTCTGACTGTGTGGGATGTTGATTCATCTTGCTGCTAGCTTGAATCTGACCCAATTTTTGTTCTATTTTTCCTTTTCAGATTCTGATTATGGTTGTCTTTTTCCGCTTTCTACAATTAAAATACTACCATTAGAAAGGCAGGACATGGAGGGGGGAGCAGATGTGATGCTAGCTTTCCTTCTGTAGCAGAGCAGAAAAGCATTTCTGCATCCTGGTTTGTGTCTGGTAGTGGCTGTGCAAGTACAAGCAGAGATCTGACCTTGATACCATTTCAGCTGACCTTTTCCCTTCTGATCTATTTCTCCACATATTTAATAAGTCATTTCCATTTGAGCTACAGGTTGACATTTTTCCACCACATGGTCGTCCTCCCCTTGGTGGTACTGAGACTCCGCAGCTCTGGATGTCTCCAGGTTACCTGAGGGAGAAAATCCTGTAGTCTTCTGTATTACCCAAGAGTTTGAAAGAGATGCCAGCAAGGCAGGATGTGGTCCTTCAGAGGTGCCAGGAGCCAATGAACCATCTCTTGCTATAAAATCCTCCTCAGGACTTCCCAAATTCTCCAACTCCTTTCTTTAAAACATTCTTCCTTGCCACACTAAGCATTGGCTTTTCTCTCCCTGGCTAGCACTGGGACGCCTAAAAGAGAGTCAGTCCCTGCTCTGATCAAGCTCCTTTGTCCTCTTTGCATGTCCTTGCATTGCCTGCTCCAAAAGGCAGTAAAAACAGAACTGAAGGAATGTTGTTTGGGTGTAGAAACTCACTAAATAAATTCGAAGTTTGTTTTGTACATCAGACTGAAGATCAGATGTCCCAGTAACATCACTGACAAAATAGATAAAACGTTTATTTTATTTGGAATAAATCTAGACAGTGAAAGAAATGCAGCCTTATAGCAAGTTCTTTGAAATGAACAGAGCTCCTAAATTTGCTGTGCAGGACCCAGCACTGGCCCTCTCAGACTGATATCCTGCTTTTGACCTCCACTTTTTGGCCGTCTTGGCCCTGTAAATGTTAGTACAGCCATTTCTGTGTGTGAAGGCACAGAACCCCGTGCCTCACGGAGGTGCAGGGGCTGTGTTGTGCCCCGGAGCTTGAGCCTTGATTGCTGTCTCTTAGCACTTGTAAGCACTTATAAGCACAAAAGCTAATGGTCACACTTGCAGAATAAACTAATTAAGGGAAAATGCTCAAGCCCTTCGATTTCTGCTCAGCCTTGCTTGGGTTAAGAGCAGCGCCTTGAGCAAGGCATAACCTCAGTGCCTGATCCTCCCGGAAAAGAAGTGCAGTTAAAGGCTGGGAATGCAGAAACTGGGCAGATGAGTGACATTATACCATCAAATGTGTTTATGTTGTTGGAGAAGGCATCTGTGGGTGAAGGGATGTGTTGCTGCAGCATTCCAGTTGTGAGAGCAAACTTCACACAGACTGTTAATCACCCACTTGGGAAGGAACAAGCTCGATGCCATCCTGATTCTGATACCAGAAATCAAGAGTAAAATGATTCTGTGTGCTGAAGATGAGAATTGTCACAAACCTATGGAACAGCCAAAGAGAAATTCTCCCTGCTTGCTGTTTAAGGGATTTGTTTTTATTTCGTTGCTAAGTCTCAACTGATGTTTTCAGTCTTGTCTCTATTTGTTTAAAAGTGCGTTAGCAGTAAATCAAGGTGCATTTCCCCTGTAGGGTTTCCTGTATGTCAAAGCCATGTTAATTCTCTTTGATTTTCTTCCCCTAGCCCCAGCCATTGCTGCAGATCCTTCCTCTCTTTGTCCCTTTGGACATCAAAGGCTCGCAAGGGGACAGCCCTGGCGGGAAGCTCCTCCCTGCTCATTAGCCTCCATAAAACAGGAACTCACCTTGGCTAGCTGTGCTTGGAGTCCCATCCTCATCCCGCTCACTCTTGACACTGGATCTCGGAAGGAAGGGCTTGTGCTTGGTTCAGGAAATCAGACCTGCTTTTGAACTGGACTATTTTGGCTCCCCTTGTAAGAACTCTGGTGGCTCTCTTGGCCGTGCAAGCTCCTCGACGTCACAGTACATGGAAAAATGCAAGCTTTACCAGGTACGTGAAGGACTCCTTCCCTTTTCTTACTGCATGGAAAGGTCCTAGACTAATGCCAGAAAGGGAACAAGTGCTCCTGAAGGGCTACCAGCATTTATAGAAGAGTGCATGGGGCTGGAGAGGATTTAAAAACTGGGTGTTTTTTTCATAGGAATAGATGAAAAATTGTGCATTTGAGTGTTTTTTGAGGGCCTTAGAAGATCTTTTGTAAGCTAGCAAAGGTTTGCTCACAATTGTGCCCAAAACTCGCTTACCCACATCACCTTGTGCAGTGTGACCCTTCAGCTGAAGGCTGGAGGTGTTATTTGTGTATTGTCTGCAAAGTACTCAGTTCTTCAGGCTGAAGGCCACAGAAAGTTTGGAAATACTTGTTATATTTTTAATAATAGTTCTGATACGAACTATCTGGTGTGGGGGTTTTTTTCCTATTTCCTATGCCCTTCGAAAGTATGAACCCCAAGCAGGCATAGTCGACTTCTTCCAGGTTCACACCCAGCACAGGATTTTTGTGATTTCCTTAGGGTTTCATTATGTTTTCCTTCAATCCACCTCATAGCATGCTGTTAATCTCTCCTGTGTGGAGCATGATTGGATTGGGCACAATGACAGGTATGCCTTGGGACACTAAGGGCCAGCCCAGAGGTGCTGCACTGGTCAGTGTAACTGAACCCTAAATTTACTCTGGGGTTTTACTCTACATGAGAAGAAAACAACTGGCCCAGGTTTAGGTGTGCAGTTTATAGGCACATCAGAGGTGACTGGGCAGTCTCAGCTTCCTTTCTCTTCCTCTGCAAGATGTTGTCTCATTCATGAGCGAAATACATGTGCAGTGATTTAGATGATTTCCACCTTTGCTGCTGTTTTGGGATTTTTCAGTCCCTGCTGTGTTGATCTGATTCATGCTGATTTCTGCCACTTGAATTTTGAGCTGAAAAACAAAAAAGCAGCAAGGAAAAAAATATAGACTGTATTATGGTGTTTTCATGTTAAAGATTCCAAATATTGCAGTATTCACCTCATTTTCTTACTGGGTTGCTTCTGGTATATGATCCCCTACAGCAGAAATATTCCAGGTGATGACTGGATGCATCTGAGAGATGAAACCGTTGCATTTGTGGAAACATTGTACTTTTGTTATTGCCAAAAAACTCTCTGGGTGTGAGAAATGAGGTTTCCTCTAGAGGATCGGGGTGTTTCTACTGACATTTAGAAGATCAGAGAACATGGGGGGTGGTTTTTGCTTGTTTGCAAGATTAATTTATTAGAAAGCTTTATATACTGATGTGCATTCCTCCCTGGTGGACACTGGGTAGCTGTTAGTGTTGGGCTTCACTTGGAAGATAACAGCAACAAATGTAATAATAACTGATTTTGGTCAAGGTAAGCATAGCTTTTTCCCTTACTGGAGTTCTCCCAGTATTGCAAATCCTATCCTGCACATTTTGGGAAGGCTGCAGCAAATTTTTTGACATTGTACCATTGTCTCAGTAATGGAAAATTAGTTGCAGAAGTGCTTTAGGTGAGGCAATTGTACTCTAGCATCTTGTATCCAAAGGTCTTCCTCCTAAAATTGCTAAATTGTCTCTCATTTCTCCTCCTTTCCTTTCTGTCCCCAAGATGATAAACAGATATGTACAGCTCATTCTAGATACAGAAACTGTAGCACAAGTTACTCCTGTTGGCATCAGAGCCTTCAAATCAAGCACAGAATAGATTGAAGATCTCTTAATTTTCAGTGCTTTTATCATAGCAGCTTCCTACCTTTCAACCTCATCTGGAATAAAGAACATGTTTTAGAATGGGCCACATATGGTGTTACCAACACAATGATAATAGTAATATTTTTTAAAAAGTAATACTTGAATTCCTGGAAAGGGTTTGAATCTCTTTCAGACAATAATGGTTTTAAAACCAAGTTGCACAGAAGAGGAAACCATAGAAGTGCAGCTCACACAGGTTCCATTCCGTGCTTGGACACTCTGCCCAAATGTCTCTGTGCTGTAATTCCAACACTTGGGCATCTTTGTGCAAGGGTGAGTGCATGAGCCTTGCCACCCCTTCCACAGGCACAAACTAGGAAGGAAAGAAAAATCCAAACAAAATTTGCAAACAAAATCCGAAGTGGATCCTGCAAACAGCTCCATCTCTGCAGGATCCTGCTGGAGCCGACGGCAGCTGTGTGGGTCCATTCACCAGCTCACACCACTGCTGGGGTCCAGGGCCTCATGCAGACTGTTCATGTCCTGCTTTTCAGCCTCAGCCTGTGCACGTGAAACCTGCACGGTGGAAGGCATTAACCACATTCTAAAATCTTAGCTGCAACATTTATTTTCCCTGTCTCCTGCAGCATCGTGCTCCTACAGGTGTGTTGTGGACTCATTTTGGTAAAAACCAGATTATAACATCTGCCTTTGATTTTTAATTCAGTGTTGAACTCCTTTCACTTCAGTTCCTCTTGACTTCATTGGAAATCTCCCCTCATTAAGGACTCCTGAGATCTGCCTTGTTGTAGTCTCATTTAATGGCATTGGAATTTGCTTAAAGAAATGTTAATTCTAAAATTCATTTGGGGAAGGAGCAAGCATCTGTCTAGCTAATCAAAATCTGTTTGCATTTATTTGTGGCTGGATGGCTCCTGTGGGAAATCAGCCCAATTTTATTGTAACTCCTTTTGATACATGTGCTGCACTGAGCTACCAAATGCATCATCTCATGGCAGCTTTCATGTCTTTGCAAGAGGATATGGGGGAAGCTTTAGTAAGAAGATGTTAACAGGCTAATCTTGGTGAGCAAACTAGGTGTCACTTCTTGGCCAGTTCATTAATGTTGGATCAAAGCAGAAAAAAGGGCAGAGGATTTTTTTTTTTTAAATGCCTAAAGACCTCTACAAACTGACAAAATTACATTTTAATGTTTTTTACTTCTTAATACTGAGGGGAGAGCCGCTTAGACTTGTATTGGGTTGTTTTGGTGGAAAGATGCCCCTTTGTGAAAAAAGCTGATTTCTCTGAGAATAGTTGTCTACTTTTTGTGAAAACTCTTTCGAAGACATTACTCAGGAAAGCTGTAACAAGGTGAAATTTCCCTTTTTTCTGCTGTGCTCTGAATAAGATCTGATTAGGCTGAGAGGCAGAAAAATCTACCTTTTAAACAAATAGCTGTGCCTGGCTGCTAATGCAGCACCCAGAGAGGTCCCGCTGGCCCTGCTCTGGGACAGCACTGCTGCCGTGGGTGCCCCGCCAAGCAGGCTCCTCATCCCTCGGCCAGACCTCGGGCCAGCGTTCCCAAAGCTCTGCTGGGTGTGAACTCAGCCCACCAGAACTGTACTGGGCCACGTTCTGACCTAAAATGGAACTGGGCTTTCCAGCATGGCAGCAGCAATCTTGCCTGCCTTACAGTATTGTTGAGAGCACCTACTGGGGGCTTTTAAGGAGGTTTTTAATCCAAACAGCTGTACAGAGGTGGTTGGTACCATCAACACCAAAGGCAGCTCCTCCAGAATGGTTTCCCTTTCCTCTTCCCCAGGCCCACAGTTGGTCTGGTGCCTCCAAGAGAAAGTGCAGGCAGACTGCAGCACTGTGCCATGGTGTGTTACTGAAGCAGCACTTCCCACCACTCTCACAGGCTCCCCAGTGCTCCCCATCTCCACTTCCAGTTCAGCCATCGTTCAGACATCGTCTATCTCTGTCACCTCCTTTTCTTGCCTTCACTTACATTTAGGGCTCCTGCCTGTCTCATCTTTGTCTTCTGGGGGGATTTTTCACCTCTGCGACCGCCTAATTGTCATTTTCCCCTATTACCCACTGGTGCACTTAAAATCTTTCCAGTCCTCTCAGCTTTCACTGTATTTTCTCGATAAATTGTTTTGTGTAACCCTGATCATACCAGCACAGTAGATTGTGGCTCTACCTGCCAATGTGGGTTTTGTAACAGTGGAATTTAGGCTGAGCTGGTACAACACATAGAGCCTTACAAAAGGACCTACCAGCTAAAGACAAACCTGTTGGAAAAGGCTCTGCACCTTTTCTACTTTCCTTAGAGCCTACTAAGTAACAAAAATCCTTTGAAGAAAAATAACAGTTTTTAAGAGGTTTCTTGTGGCTTAGACTGCCCAGCCCAAGGGTCAGGTACCCTCCTGTCTGTCTGCAGTCACAGTCTCCTCTCTCTCTCTAGACATGAAAGCGCCATGTGAGGCCCTTCCTTCCCCCAGCCTGGAGCCCTTCCCGCAGAGCTCCATCGTGGTCACCCTCGAGGACATGGGGCTCTGGATGAAGTTTCACCAGATAGGAACCGAGATGATCATCACCAAATCTGGCAGGTAAGGGGCACAGGACAGCTGCCCACACACACCACACCCTTCCGAGCTGTTATCAAAGTCTCCAAGTGCTCATTTTTCAAATGGTAGCCCTTAAACTGGTTTTGTAGCCAGTTATGCAGATCTCCCTGATCCTGGCAGAAGAATTGCACTTTCAGGGTGTTATAGAAGTCCAGACTGTGAAGTGCAAAAGGTCACTGTGGGACTGATGTGCTGAGAAAACTCCTGTACCCTTATCTCACCACTTAACACTGGTGTTCTTCCTGTCACTTGGAGGTTGCTCTGGGAAGTGCCCTGGGCTCTCTTTGCCTGGGTCCCAGGCAGCAGCAGTTGAGCAGTAAATGCTTGGGTTTGAGTCTGTGTTTGCAGACAAGAACATGGCGCAGACTCGTAACGATCTGTGTGTGCAGACTCCTCTAAAGTATAAATGAGTCATGTATTGTGGAGCTTGCAGTGAAACAAGATGGAATTGTGAAACTGTAAAGTATTGTGTCAAAGCTGCTGTGAGCTGGAATAATCCCTTTGGGTAGGGAGGTAGCTGTCAAAGCTCTTTTGCAGAGTCAGAAGTTAAAAGTAGTGGCAGGGAGTACGGGAACAGAAAGCTGGGTGTGCTCTTAAATGAGAGCGCGTTTGCTACCCACGCTCAGATTTAATCCATCCTCCAGGTCTGTGAGAGCTGCAGCAGGCCAGGAACTATGTACAACCTCCAAATAGTTCCTTTGAAGTTTCCCACTGTTGTGTTAGAGGAATTGGAAGAATAAAAGCAGTAACAGTGTCAGGCCTTCAGTGACTGCTGCCCTGTTAGTGTCTGTCCCATCTAAACCCATAGGACTAGACAGTCCATCAGTAAGATGGACAAATGGTCAGTGGCTGACTGGAGAAATACTGCTGCCAGGGCTTTGCACAGTGATGAGTAAACATGACATGCTGCTTGATCATTAATAGCTACTTTATAGAGAAATCTTTATACTCTGTTTTTCATTTCTCCTACAGACGAATGTTTCCACAATGCAAAATCAAAGTCTCTGGCTTAATCCCATATGCCAAGTACCTCATGCTGGTAGATTTTGTGCCAATGGACAACTTCAGGTACAAGGTAAGTACTTTAAATAACAGAATTTGTGCTGTCCTTTGATCTTTGTTTGAAATAGATTAATCTTTATGCTTCACTTGTCATACTGATAAATAAATTCTCTTTGGACAAAGTTCAGAAGTAATTGATGGATTTTATGCCTCTCTGGAGTTATTTGTCAGTTTTGCTTGGGGAGCAGCTGGAAAGGTAACTAATTTTCATTGTAAGCAGTACAGTTTTAATCATGATTAATGTCAGACTTTTCTGGCAGCTGTCGGGAGAAAAGGAGGAAAAATGAGGCCTAAACTTGGAGCTGATTTGGTAACATGATCATGGCTCGTAAGAGAGAATCTGCTGCTTGTGCTTCAGAGGAGTGCACTGGATTGACGGTGAAGCAAACTTGCTGGGGCTTTCCTGTACTGAAAGCATTTTTTTTTTAAGCTCCAGATTTCTGTCTTTCCCTTCACAGTGGAATAAAGATCAGTGGGAAGTTGCTGGAAAAGCAGAGCCCCAGCTCCCTTGTCGCACCTATGTCCACCCAGATTCCCCAGCTCCTGGCAGCCACTGGATGAAAGAACCCGTCTCCTTCCAAAAACTGAAGCTCACTAACAACACTCTGGATCAACATGGGCATGTAGGTTGTGCTGTGCTCTCTTGGAATTCATTGCAGATGAATGTTGTGGGAAATAAGCAGGATTTGTGAGAAATTAGATCATGTAGAAATTAAAACATATCCAAGTGCCCTTTCTTCCTCCCTCAGCCCAGCCCTCGTGCCCTCTTAGCTCCCTGCTAGGGAAGGCGTGGGTCTGTACTGTCACTGCAGGGGCTTGGTGGAGGCACCACTCCCAGCAGGCATCCCTGGTTTGAAATGGGTGTCCTGGGAGTCTCCACAGGAGATTTGCAGTGTGCTGGCAGTGGTTGCACGTGGAAACCTTGTCCTTTGTCTGTCCCAGATCATCCTGCACTCCATGCACCGTTACAAGCCGCGCTTCCACATCGTGCAGGCAGATGACCTCTTCAGTGTCCGCTGGAGCATCTTCCAGGTGTTCAGCTTCCCTGAGACTGTCTTCACCTCTGTCACTGCCTACCAGAACGAGCAGGTACGGTGTGCAGGCGCTGCTTCTGGACACACTGCAAAGTGCTGTCCATAAAATTCTTGTAAAGGAAGGTGCCTCCTTCCTGTCTGCTCGTCCTGGGCACCTGTGATGGACAGTGGGAAGAAATAGGCACATTGTGGTTCCTGTGGAAAAATCTGCCCTGTGATGAGATGAGTCATGCACCTTGATGGTATTGAGTGCACTGTCAGTGACACGCAGAACTCCAAATGCAGTAGAAAGTATGGCTACAGGTCCAGATCCAGATACTCACCCTGCGTATTTCTCTAGTCACATCCCTGCTGACCCCAGTAAAGTCACTTCTCTCTGTGGGTCAGTTCCTGATCAATAGTGGGAGCTGCTGGGAGAGTTGAGATACTGTGGCAAGGCCATGTCCAAAACCCTCACACAGTTTATCTGTTGTGATAAATACTGAGGTGAAGGTCTTGGAACAGTGAAGAACCCAACCAGTCACTGTGATGCTGAGCCTTGTTCCTTTTATTTAAAGATTACGAAGCTCAAGATTGACAACAATCCATTTGCTAAAGGTTTCCGTGAACATGGGAAGAACACTCGAAGGTAAGCTGTTTTTTCATTTTAATTCATTTATAGCTGGAGTTCACTTGTGAATTTTACCCAAGGTGTTTGAGTGAAACTCTGCTAGCCAGCTCTGCTGAGCCTGCTGCATTGTGCACACTGCATTTGCCTGTATCTGGGAGTGATGTCCCTCTGTGCAGCCTCTTCTCAAGAGACTTGGGGAGTGGGAGGTGACAATTCCTACAGAAATGTGGGAGGTGTGACAAATTTGAGACCTGCATTCCCTTGCATGTTGGAGCCAGACTGGAGTCTGACATGTGAATAGCAGTGATAACAGGAGTCCACAGCAGATCATTTGGTCTCTTGGAGATCAGCTCAATTCTGACATTTGGAGGCTCCCTTGTCTCCTTTTCCTGTGGGTGGAAAAGTGTCTCTTCCAGTGGGAGACTTTGTCTGCAAGAGGGAAGATGGGTACCAATACCAGTGAGATCTTCTGCTTGGTCTGAGGGCAGCCATTGGATGAGATGGAAAAAAAGCTTAGATTGCAACCCCAGACTGACAATAGAGAAGGAAAAAATGGAGGTTTTTTTCCAAGCAGAAAATGTTACGAAAATACCTGAGATTTTATTTTGCGTTATTTTACACCTGAAAAAAAAAAAGTCTCATTTCCTGATGAAAAAAGGCCAGAACTGACTCTTTTTTACTTAAACTTTAAAAATGTTACTGATTTTCTCTGTCCTCCTAATAGCATCCCTGCCTATATATCTAGGCAAAAACTTATGTCCAAGCTACCCCCATGTCCTGTTTCTTTCCAGGGAAGGACGAGCCAAATGCCAGAAGCCCAGTCCAGCCAAGAGCCAGAAGAGGAAGCTGCCTGAGGAAAAGGAGCCTGGTGCTGAAGAACGTGGTAATATTGATCACAACAAACACAGAATTCTGAAATGATATTCAGAAAGGTTTTTAAGCTAAATCATTCCTTGCCCCAGCTCATGGTGCTGCTTGCAGTAGCACAGCTAAGGAGAGAGGACAGGGCAGGACTGACCACCACAGTATGTGGGCAGAAAAGAGCTGGAAGGGGCTATTCCGTTAAGACAGAAGGACTCCAGGAGGTGTTAGTGTGTTTCCTTCCACCATCCTGTGATTACTGCAACTGCCAGTAGACCATTGTGAGCTTTGTCTCCCTCTTCCCCCTTCTCATTCTTTTCCGTTCTTTCTTTTCCCTGCTTTGAGTCAGATTTTGAGAAGGATGAGAATGTAGATGTGAAGGAAGAGAGTCACCCCGTGGTGGTCAGCAGTGGATATCCTTTCTGGGGCTCGGAGCAGAACAGCAGCCAGGCCTTCCCTGCGGCCTCGCCGGTGCCTGCTGAGCAGAGGGAGGGTCTGGCCAGAGAGCAGCAAGTGCCAACGCCGTCCTACCAGACATACCGGTGAGTCCTACCTTCTGCTCCAAAGCCACCCTTTAACTGGTGGGATTCCTCTTCTGCTGGGTATTTTCCTAAGAAAAACAGCCAGTTGGGAGTAGGAGGAGGATACCTTTCTGTTGGACAGCACATGTGGTTGAGATGGTAGATTAGCATGGACATAGGTCCAAGGATAGCCATTCTCTTCCAGTTCAGACCCACTGGTTCTGGTCATACTCATGTCTTTGTAATGTTCTTTATTTCCCTGTCCCAAAATGCTCTCCCAGCCAGTTCTGTGTGCTACAGAGCTTGCCTGTCCTTTGGAGGAAGTGTTGGAGGAGTGGCAAGTCTCCAGTGATTTTTTCCTTCCTCATTGCAGAATTGGGTGGGAGTGAGCCCAGACTAGAACTGAGCCAGAACAAAGGTAGTCTGGGCTCACCTTCTCTGGCATTTCATTTTTCTGTGGGTATGACAGTGAGGCCTGGGCTAAAATCCACAGTAACAGTAAGATGAAGCAGTAGGCAAGGGGAAGAGCTTGTGCTGCCTTTCCCCAGGGGATCTGTGTGGGTTTTCCATGGTTTTCCACTCTGGTAGGTGTGACTCGCACTTTTCTCTGCCCTTGGGCTCAGGTTCCACGAAGCTGGGGACAGCCAGCAGCTTCCCACCCGCGATGCCGCGACCTTGAACGATTTCCGGGCAAGGTGCCACGCCTTGGATCTCGCCATGGTGCCCGAGCACGACTCCAAACAGCTCCCAGAGGGCTTCACCAACCTGCCCCCGCTGCCCCCACCTCTGCCTCCTCCCCAGGACTACACAGGAGTGGTGAACATGGCTCTGGACTCCGTGGGGAAAGCCGGGGCCCGGGCGCCTATGTACAGTCCCTATGGCACCGAGCAGGGCCTCGGGCAGTGGGTGGTGCCTTCCCACAGCCAGTACAGGGCAATGAGCTACTCGGCCTTCTCCGCCGAGTACAACGCACAAGGGACTCCGGGACATGCCCACGGCACCATGGCGGAGTGGAGCCAGTACCCTCTGTTCCCCTATGCCTGCTGGTGAATGGGGACGACCCTTCCCAGTGAAAAAACTGAAAGAAAATTGTAAATGAGATTGAATTTTCTCTGGGGTGTTGGACTTTTGAAGCTTTGCCTGTGCTGGGCAGAGGTATTGCTGCAAGCAGTAGAGTGGGACACCATCACTTCCTTGTCTCCTTGCACAACCCTCACCGTATTTCACAAGCAGTGGTTAAACTGGTGGCTGCCCCAGCCATGTCACTGTGGGTCAGGCTCAATGTGTTCTGCAGTGTCTCTTTCCCAACAGGAGTAGGAAACCGCAGATCTGCTGGAACAGTATTTAAAGAGCTGCTGAACTCAGAGTCACAGTGTTGGCACCTCACATTTGGCAGTTTCCAACATCCCTTCCTCCTGGGACTTGGTGCAAGGAGATAGGGGCCGAGGACTTTCAGTAAGCCATCCATGTGGCCAAAAAGCTGTAGAAAATATTGCAAAGACGAGCAAAGCAAGCAATCCTGGTGACCTTTGAGCAGCATCCTCAGTTAGTACAGTCAAACTAAAGCTAGAGTCTTGCCTTTCTTCCAGCAGCAGATGAGAGTAAAATGCACAGTAAGGCATGTCTGGGGCACAGCAGCGGGTCGTGCAGGCAGGGAAGAGTTTGTTCCATGCAGGAGGAGCAGCAGCGAGGCTGTGTGCGGTGTCTTCCTGTCCCCGTGCCCACCTCTCCTCTGTCAGCCCTAGATTTGAGGTCAGTGAAATGCTCTTCATTCTGTGGAGGTGGAGGGAGGTTGTTCATGGAATGTGGGGGGTTCCTCTGGGGCTTTCCAAGGTTGTCAGAAGCAGGGCCGTGAACAGCAGTGCTGCTGTGTCACTCCAACCTCTTCCTTTAGAGGGAAAGGAAATTTTCCACTGTGAACTTACTCCTTCTCCTGCTTCCCACCACCCCTGGAGAATATCATTTATAGTTGTGGTTCCTGCGCTGCTCTGTGAGTGTGTGAAGTCATCTGGCCGCTGTTTGGGAGTCTGTAGGGATCTGTCCATGTTTAGTTATCAGAGTGATTCCACCTCCCTCCTCTCTGGTCCCATCCTGGGCAGGAGCGGCCCGTGCCCTGCCATGCAAGCAGGGATTCTTTTCATCTTCCTGTTAGAAGGGGGAGGCCTCCCTGTTTGCCCAAGTGCAGATGGCCCTGGCATTAGGGACTTGGTGAGACAGGCTCTTTGCTTCTCAGGGAGGATAGACATGTTCCTAGGTGTTATTTAGGGAATGTTTTCTTGTCACACTGCTGGCTGCTGTGTGGCCTGCAGCCATCAGTAGGCAGTGAGGTGTGTCATTTAGCCTGTGTGCCAGATGGTTTTCTCTATGTGCACACACGTGTGTGTGTGTGTCTGTGTGTGTGTGTGTGTGTAGCAAGATGTTTTCTCTGAGCAGACCTGGGCAGGCTTGTGCCCAGTGCCTCAGGGCCTCTGTGCAGGGACACTGGGAAAGGCTGTGCACCAGGCTTTTGGGGCACCAGCTCAGCACTGTGTATCTGCATAGCGTAGGGATGTTGAACCATGTTGTTATTGTTAAAATTACTGTGAAAAGTAGCCCTGTAAATTTATGGACTCAACTACAATGACTGTTTCCTTATTTAAATTGTATATTGCTAACTGGTTTTGTACCACAATAATGGTATGTACAGAGCAGCTGAGTACTTCCCCTGGGCTTCCCAGGATTTGAGGATGCGCAGCGTTGAAATAAAGGTCAGACTTTGCCACAGTACATGTAGATAATGCCCTGTGAGCCTCCCCTCTGATGGCACCCTGGCCAGTAGTGATTTGTACCTGCTGTGCATGACACATGTGGATGCGAGCAACTCAACAAGAAATCTGGCTGGGGAAAAAAAAGTGGAGCAGGTTTTTTTCTAATGCCAGAATGTCGTGGTTTCCTGCTGTCCAAATGCCAGCTGTGTGAAGGCAGGTCAGCTGTAAAAGGCTGTCTCTGGCCATTAGTGGTTAATTTTGCCACCGTCTTTCACATGTTGGAAATGAGATGAGCAGAATGGCTGGGGAGGTGAGTGAGTGAGTGAGTGCCTTGAGCCCCATGTGCAGGGACCCGATGGGGGCACTTCATGCACGACAGGATCGCTGCCAGCAGCATGCCCACAAGAGAGAGAATACTACATCCCCCACAGGCTACCTGCTTGGATCTTTCTTTATCTTTGTAGCTGGGATGTGTTTCCCTGTCACAGAGCGCTAATGAGGATGAAATGTTGCGGTGAGTATGAGTAACTGAGGAGAACTGGGCAGCACTGGGGAACCCCTGTGAAAATACAAGTGCAATGCTGTTTCTTTCAAACCTTCGCAGTAGCAGTGCAGGTGCTGCTGCCCCCTGGGCCTGTCGGTAGAGCTGGTTTGGCAGACGGCTCTGCACTGGGGTAAAAGACTCGGCTTTGTGCCTAGGACGAGCCATCAATTACTCATCAGCCTTCTGTTGCAACAGGACTGCTTGCCCTTGTTCAGTGAATCATCCAGCGTGCTAGAGAAGTACCTATCCTTTCTCTCTCCCTGCCTCTGATTAGAGACTGTGCTTGGCTGCTTTGGGAAGCCTTTGGAGATTTTGCCTGTAGGTGTGCTCTGGACTCTGCTCCCGCCCCCTCCCTTTGCAGTTCCCACTGGCTTGTTTTCTTCAGCTGTGGCATTTAAAGTCTGTATGAGCTCAACTGAAATGCTGGTTTTGCACTCATGTGAGATAATGTAATGCCTCTGACAGCTTCAATAAAAGGAAATGAGACATGCGGAAGTCAGGCCATTAAGACTAATAAAACAAACTCAAAAGTGTAGGTTTTGTGCATCTTTCTCAAGCACAACGTGCTCTGCTTTAGTCATGTTACCTGGGGCCAGTTTGTACATGCATGATACTCTGTTGATCTCAGCATTCATTGTTCTCCACAGTGTGTTCAGTGAGCCTCAGGTTATCTGCTCACACTGCTAAATGTGACTCAGGCTCTTGCACCAATTCTTTGCAGCAAATTGTTTATTTTCTCTGTGTTTTCTGCTCCTCTCCTGCAGAGGAGTTACATAAGGAGGAGGGCAAATGGACTATAAATGGGATCTAGGTAAATTTCCTATGGGAAATAAAGATCTTGATTTATTTTGGTTTCTCCTACTGGTTTTTGCAGCCTTCAGCCTTGTCTGACACTGCTTCAGTGCAGATGGGAATGGCAGAAAAACGCCCTCTTGCCAATGCTGCAGTTCTTCCCCAGGCAGCTGCAGGCTGGGGAGAGGCACCTGTTTCCCTGCGGCGCAGCAAAGCTCCCGGCTCTCCCCACACCCCTGTGGAGACACAGCGAGTCCTCCCCAGGCTGGCCCAGCGTGTGGCCTCTGCACTTGTACCTGCTCTGGCTCTGCAGAAGCAACTTCCAGCTGGTTTCACTAAGAGCTTATCTAATTTCCAGGCACTGCAGGGACAGGGATGTGCTGGTGCAAACCAAGCTCTGGAATGATGCCATTGGCCCCGGGGCCGCACTGCTCTGGCACCGGTGTGGGGGTGAGCCCTCATGCGTGTGGGATGGGGCAGGGCCAAGGAGGCTCCTTGTCTGCAGAGAGGCACGAGGAGATCCTGGGGAGCAGCCTTTCCATGGGGCTGGGGCTCTTGAATCACCTGGTGCTGGACAGCCAGGCTGAGCAGGACTCCTGGCTTGCTTTGGGTTGGCCCGACTGCCCGGGATGGAGTGGCTGTCGTGGCGCTCCTCGAGCCTCCCAGGAGACTCCGACGCACGTTTCCTTGGTCAGCCGAAGTACCGGGTCACTTCAAGGCAATCCAAGCAAGCAGCGCAAACCCCCTTCCAGGAATAACAACATTCTTCAAGTCAAATGGGTTTTTATTGCAGAGCTTAAAATCCACTTAATTCCCGAGCCCCAGGCTGGGATCCATGTAGAGCCTCTCAGCAGGGAGGAGGCAGCATTTGGCTGGAGCAATAACCAGTGCTGGTCACCCACCGTGAGGGGCCGGAGTGGCTCCGAGCCACGTCCCTGCTGCGCAGAGCTGGCCCCTCTTCCCGCTCAGCAGCGGCCACATATGCGGCTGCCGGTGTCTTCCCTTACCTGCCTGCCCACCCTTGGCCTCCAGGTACTCAGTGAGTGGTCAAGAGCAAAGAGAGAGGGACAAACTGTGCAGGGCCAGCTGGGGAATGGAGGGGTTTTCCCGGGAGAGAGGGGGGCCAGTCTTGTGTCCCTCAGCTGCCCTGGGCACAGCCGTGCTCAGAGACACGACCCTGCTGCAGTGTCAGTGCTGTGAGGGAGGCCTGTTGCTGCCTGTCTCCGGGGCTCTGTTCCCAGCCCTCTGCTGCTGGCCTGGCTCCCTGCTCCTCCAGGTAAGCTGCTTTTTACTGTCCTGGCTTGCAGAGCTGTAGTGAGGTCTAAATGTGCTTTCTGGATGTTACAGCAGGTCTGAGGAACAGCAGGAAGAACACAGGGAGAGGCTTACAGGACACAGTGAAGGAAGTAGGAAAGGTGTTTCTCCCCCACAGCACATGACATGCACATCCCAGAACAAACCCTGAAGTGTTCTTGAGACCTCGGCCTGAGCAGAAGTGTCAGACAAAATTTTAACCAAGGATGAAGCAACCCTTTGATGCAGGGTTTAGGAGAGCTGCTGCAGCTGTGCTGAGCAGTGTTGCTGTTCAGCTTAGTTTAGCATTATTCCTTTCTTGTTTTTCCAAGTCATGTGAGTTTGTTTTATGACCTGAAGTACTTTGCTGTGGGGTGCTGGATTGCCTCTGATGCTTCTTTAATACTCAATTTCTTTTTCTTTGTACATGCAGGTGTACAACTACAGTGTTCCTGCCCAGACAGCGCCCTGCTTGGTGAGTGTAATGGATGGATTTTATTTTAATCTCCTACAGTTCTCTGGGGACATGCTGAGATTTTTATTTCTTCCTCTTCTGTTTTTACTGAAGAGGGTAAATTATGTGCCTCCATAAAGCAGAGTGGGCAGCCAATGATACAGGATGGGCACTCCCATCAGTCGTGCACATGGCATAAAGCACTGCTCACTTTCAGTATCTCTGCTTCTCGTTGTACAAATAAGACTGTACGTGTAAAACAGCAGCTGTTCACAGGAGAGACTTCCTGTGTGCTGGCACCGTCACTCCAGCTCCCATCTGCGGGGTCGCAAAGCACCGGCACCTGCGATCTCTGTAACATCCTTGCTGGGAGGGAGATGGTGCATTAAGGGTAATCTGGAAGTGCTGGTGCAGAGTAGACAGGGATGAGTCAGGCGTGATTCCTGTCACGCCACGGGGTGTGTCCCCATGCTGGCTCTGTTCGTGCTGAGCAGCAGCAGAGCCCTCTGCTCGCCCACAATCTGGTTTGGGCTCTGCTTTGCCATCTAGAAGAGGCTCCGTGGAGACAGAGCTCTCCAGAGCAGCTCAGGCACTGCCCAGCAGTATTCGGGTAAGGGAGAAATGGGAATTGCTTCAGTAAGCGTAAGTCAGCCCTCCAGGAATAAAGGCAGTGAACTAGAGCAGTGGAGGGGACGTGATCAAACCCGCTGTTTACCAAAGGGATGTGCTGAGTGTTGCACTGACATAGGCTGAATGACACTAATGTGCTCCCTGTGGAGCCCCTGGGGACACAAGGGCATTTTGTAGATCCTGGATGAGAAAGCTCGGCCAGGACAGTGGTGTTCCGCTCCGCAGGCTGGGCTGGCAGTCCTGGAGCCGCCGCATGTTCCTCATCCTGCCCGTTAATGGCCTTGTCCTGCCTCCATCCTTAGGGAATAACTGCCTCACACTTGAGCAAATGTGCTTGGTGTTTGAAAGGAGTCTATCGATTTGTGCGTATTCCTGAAAGCTTCACAGGGCCCCGTTCCCTTTGAAGTGTAAAAGCATCTGTCTGTCTCTGCTTCTCGAGCAGTCTCGCGCTCCATTTGCATCTCCTCTCGGGCTGCCCAGGAATCCATCCCTGGCCCCATGCCGTGCTCCGGTTTTGACTGCTGGGAGGGCTCCCTGTCACAGGAAGATGGGACTTGGAGACAAAGATGCAAAGCTTCAGTCTGGGGAGGGGGCTGAGCTCAGCTTGCAGCTGGGGGTACTCAGGATGGAGCTGTTCTGGGAGGCCAGTATCCAGTGCTCTGGACTGGGAATGCACTTGGGCATTTATCTGTGGTGGGTGTGTTGATTAGGAAGGAGAGGAAATAGTCCCTGGCTTCTTCTCACCGTAGTACTTCACTTCCCACGCCAGACAGCACCGGTTGGTAAGGAAGAAGGTCAGACCTGGGCTGCCTTGGATAATCCACCATCTGGGAGCTGAATTGCACAGGAACGACCAGAACCCTTGATGGTTCTCTGATGTGCATTTGAACAAATACTATCGAAATGTTGCCGAGTCCCTGGTCTGTGTGTGGGCAATTCAGCCGGCGATTCTGCCCATCCCACCTCCCCTGGACAATGGGCTGCTTGTCCCTACCAGGGCATTTTCATGTAGGCACGACCTTACAGGGGTGACTGTATTTCTGGAGCTAGGGCTCAGAGCTCTGTCACTCCTTGGTTATCCCAGGGGTGGTGGTGAGTGGACGGTGCAGATAACTCCAGGCTGGAATTGCAGGGGCTGCCTGTAGCCACTGCCATCCAGCACCTCCCAGATGGTGCACTGGGTTTCCTATTTCAAGGGGGCCCCAGCGGAGCAGCACCTCACTGCTGGAGGCAGTAAATGGGCTCCCATCTGGTTTTAATGATCAGTAGCACTTTGGTGCTTGTTTATTCCCGTGTTTTATGCTTCAGCAATAAAATATGCTTCAGTTTGTTCAGTCTATCCTGGTGCTGGATGCAGATGAATTCACAGCCTCTGACAAAGAGGTCCCAGCGGTACACAGGATGTTGTCTGTTTTGGTTTTTTTCAGACAGCTGGGCAGAATCAGGTGATGTAGTGGCTTTTGAAATACAAACATCAGTGGACAGTACAGAAGGCAGGGCACACAGCTCATCATGTCTAGCAAAGAAATCATGTCCTTAGATTAAAAGAGACTTGGTTCTGGAGCTGGAACTGTCTGCCCTTCTACCCCCACAGGGCAGCACAGAGCTCTGGTGTGGAGATTCAGTGAAGTTAGTCCCAACTTTAAACCAGGTACTCAAGGAAATTTTAGTCCCAAAGTGCTGTGTGTGGCAGTCACTGAGCTGCAGCACTGTGCTTCAGCCATCCCACCACAACCCTAGAGTGGCAGTGGAAGTAGCAGAAGCACTGGCAGGGCCACATCTCACTGTGGGCACACACCAGCCCTGTGAGAGGTTCCCAGTGCCACCATGCTCAGGAGGGCTATGGTGGGCTGGGGGTTGTATGAAATTCTCTGGGGTCAATACAGTCATCTATTAAATTAATCTAAGAGGGAAACTGTTTGTAAGGGGCTGTGGGGCTTTCTTCCTGTCCCCAGCACACTTGTGTTCCCTGGCCGGTGTGTCTGGGAGCGGGGAGCAGTGTGCTGGCAGCTCCAGCACTGATGGGATGGTCCTCTGAAGGGACAGGCAGTAACACTTGGCACATCTCAGCACGCAGTATCTGGGGATCCTGAGTCAGTTCTGCAAAAGCCAGTTAAGCTTTTCAGCACCTCTGTTGCAGGGTAGGTGGGGACACTAAGGCAGAGATTAAGGATGGGGGAGAAAGGGGCTCTTTGTCTCCCTTCCGACTTTCATGGAGACCTGGAAACCTTTTGCTTTCCCATCTAACATTTGTCTTCTACCCTAATGGTGGAGAAACAGTCTTCACTTTATTTCCCAGCAGTATGCTCCTTGGAGGATCTTTAGCTCTTACCTCTAAAGAGCATTGATTTTCTGCAGAGACCCTTTTTCCCAACTGTTTGTCAAGGCTTGGAGCTTTAGGTGGCAGCTAAAGAGAGAAGGATTTTAACAAACTAATTAACCTCCCTCCAAGTCATTCAGGGTCTGTTCCCTTGGTGCCACTGATGTTGCATGTGTGCTAATTTCCCCTGGAAGGTCTAATGTAGGGGGAACGATTAAAGGAGGCTTTTCTCTGCAGTTTTTACACAGCAGGAAGAGGGAAGGTGGCAGTGGCTGCTCTGTTGGGTTATTGCTGTCCCCAGGGTCATCTGCCCAGCTCCCTGCTCTAGGAACACTTGGAGTGCACCACTGAGACTGGCCAGGTCCCAGCAAGGCAAAGCAGTCCCTCAAACCTCACCAGGTACCCTCTAAAATGGGGCTCTGGGTTACACCAAATGTGTCACCCCAGCTTCCCAAACAAACATGGGGTGTCAGTGCAGAGGGAAGGATCTACAGAGCTGAGCGGGTTTTGCCATCGAAGTGTCAGAAGGGCTCTCTGCTCCTCTGGCTTTCAACTGCAAATGAAGCAAATGGCAAAGCACTGACAAAGGATCTCCCTGGCCCAGTGCTGGGTCCAGCCTCCTGACCCTGGACACATACTGGTGGTGTCAAATCTCCTGGAATCAGGGCAGAACTGTGTCATGGTGCCCTGGAAAGAGGAAACCCCGATTCTTACGGATGCTCCTAAGAGCCTTGTGCTGCTGGAGTTGAGTGAGGCTCTGGGTGGCGGGAGACAAGCGAAAGCAGGTGTGGGGGCAACATGCTCATCCTCATGCTGCTCCCGGGCTGAAAGCAGGGATGATAGGGAGAAATAACGCTGTGATTCCTGGGATGTAGGGCTGGGAGAGCTTGTGAGCTGTGGCACGAACTCCTTGAGTCCAGACTATAAAGTACTTCACAGGCCTGTCCCAATTGCCTGGCCTATTAGTTTTATGGAGGGGTGTATTGTAAGGATGCAGTTGGTCTCCTTTCGCCACGGTAATGAAAACATAACCACGGTGGGGAGAGAGAGACCCTGTCAGGGAGGCAGCGGGAACCTGTGTTTGGGAGCTGGGGTCACAACCCTGTGGGCTCCTGGGGTCCCCGGGTATCAGTCGGTGCCACCGTGGGTGCACTTTGGCAAGGAGAATCCTTGCCCCCTGGCCCAGCCGGGGGTTCCTCCGGACACCCCCGAGCAGAGGAGGAGGCTGGAGCCGGGCATGCACAGGCAGGGGCACAGTGCCACCCAGTGACTGCGTGTGACCTGCGAGGGAACAGCTGGGACAGCCTGCAGGGGGGTTGCTGCAAAGGTGCTGAGGCCTGGAAGCTGCAGCAGGGACATCCCAGGGCAGCGTGGAGAACAGAAAGCCGAGAAACCATCGACGTCGTTGCTTTGTCGTTACAGCACACAAGGGGCGAAGCTCGGGGGCTGTCGTGCCTTGTCTGGAGCGAGGGTTTTGCACGACTCACTCAGGTGCTGACAGAAGCCAAGCGTTGGGCAAGTTAGGGCTGAAGCAGCTCACGTTTTAGGAGGGACCTGGCAGCAAAACAAAGGGAGGAGGAGGTGGTTACCTGGGACGAGCTGCTCTCCATGGGGAGGACGTGTCTCTGCTTCGGGAAGCACAGGTGGCTCTCGGGCAGTGTGTCTGGTCCCAGAGAGACAAAGCTGTCGCAGGGGCTGCCTTGGAGCCCCTCAGCCTCTGCCAGGAAGGGACCCCTTATATCTTGGGTAGTAGGTGACAGCCACGTGTGGTGGATTTGTGAAGTTAATGCAGGACTTTCCCTCCCTTCTGCCCAAACCCTGCCTACATTCCTTGCTGGGTCAAGCCCTGTCTTGTGTTCCCAGGCTTAACAAGCATCAACAGGCAGCTTGAATGGTGGGGGAGAGGGAAAGGAGCCAGGTACAGTGGGGCATGGTGCCGGCATCTCCCGAGGTGGCTCCTGCAGTAAATCACTGCCCCAAGCAATGCCCTGGTATGTTTCCAGCAGGGCCTGTCTCTTGGAGGAGGCACAGACTGTGGCTCTGTTTTGGGTGATGACTGCAGAGCCCACGGAGCATTGGCAGCAGGGAGGGGTGTTAAATCAGCCTGTCCTTCTCCAGGTACATCATCTCCACCCCCCTCCATTTTCCACAGGTGTTCCAATGCGGCACTGCCATGGGGCTGCAGGGCTGCAGCGTGGGCTGAAATCAGGGCACTGCAGTGAGGGAAGCGTGAGCCCTGCACGGCTGATGGATTCAAGTCTCACATCTTCACTGCCCTATCAAGGACTGCACATGCTTTCTGTTCCTAGGCTGCTCTTCAATGTGTCTTTATTTTTGTCTATTTAAATTTGCCAGTGTTGATTCCACAAACACTACTGTGGAGGTCTGTGGGCTTCCACTGCTGTACAGCACAAAGCCTGGCTAGGAATCCAGCACCAGCTGGAGAGCTGTTTCCATCTCATCACCCACCTCTGCCTTGATCGGATGGTCACTAGTGATGGCGAGGGTGGATCACTGAGCCTCATACAGGCAGGAGCTGCCACTGACTACTGGGAGTAACCTTTTTGTCATTGCTGGGGTACATCCTGCAGTTTGGGATGATTTTGGCCAGAGATTTCCAATGGTGCTGCTTATCCTGCATGTGGTGGTCAGACCTGTATTAGGGCATTCAGCAGAATCCCAGACCTGAGTTAATTTTAGCCTTTCTGTTTCAGACTCCTGCTGATGTGTCCCGTGTCCAGGCCAAGGTGGTATTTCTTGCAGGGAAATGATCTTTGTTAATTTTAGATCTAGTTCTCCAAAGTGCCGAGTAGGCACAGCTATTCCAGGTAGTCGGGCACAGCGGGAGGTGTTCGAGCTTTGTGGGATATGGTTCTTCCTTACACGACGAAGGCCAAGCCTGATGAATTACATTTCCTTTGTGCCCTGCAGAGCATGAGGCTGATGCTCAGCAGGAATCCAGCCCAGAGCTGCGTATCCGTTGTCACTGCAGACTCAGAGCCAGAGCACCAGCTGCAATACCTGGAAAGAGAAAAGCTCTTTCTCTTCAAGGTCAGTGGATTAATTGTATCACTGGTCACAAGAAGAGGGAAAAAAAGAGATGGTCTAACATAATAAAAACGGATTCAGCAGGTAGAAGTCCCCATGAGAGCCCCTGAACCACATAATCCAGATGAAAGTAGTAAAGTAACAGAATACATTAAAAACTGTGGAAATTGAGTCTAGCAATACAGGGGGTCATTGCTTCCCAGTAATGAAAAGTGGGAAAGTTTGATTTTTGTATTTTTTATGACAAGGATAGCAACAGGGCACTCTAAGGCCTGACTGGGTTTGTCACTTCTGCCAGGAGCATCCCTGGGGGTCTCTAACTTGGCTGCTGAGTGGAGGTGGGCTGAACAGGAGTCGAGTGCCAAGAGTTTCAAACCAGCTCCTGTTGTTCACTTATGTCAGTCCCTTCTGTCTGTTCCAAACAGCATCCTCTCCTTGGACTTCCCACTCCCCCCAGATCAGTTGGATTTTGGGTGCAGGGGCAGCTGGGGGAAGCCAAAGCAGCATGTCCAGCACTGCCCTTCTACCCCTGCTGCCCTCTGACAGCCCAGCGAGAGCTGCTCCTGCCCAAGGGTCTGGAGAGGATTCACTGGATAGCACAGACTGGGAATCAGTGCAGTGGATTAAAAGTCCCTCGGGATCCACACTTTCACTTGAGCTTTAGTGATAAATTTCTAGACCAAACGCAAGTGACGGATTTCTCAGCGCTGACTTTCAGCTGCCCTTGTTGGACCAGCCAGGACGTACAAAGCAGGAGCCAGTTCCCTGCGGATACCCCAGATTTAGCTATGATCCCAATTGTCTGGTGTGCCAGCGGCGGGTTAGACTAATAACTCATGCAGGGAGGGTTCTGGTTACAAAATGCTTGGAATGAAGCAAGCAGGCGCTGGGAAGCTTAACTGAGGGGAGCACTGCCTTAATCTCCCATCGCCTCTCGCTCCCCCGCCTGACTCGGAAGCAGTGGGATGGATCTTCGGCAGGTGAGGCTGCACCGGGGGGCTGCCAGCCCCCGGTGAGCATCGTCACACCACGGAGCAGGGCTGCCTCAGCTTTCAGCTCCCAAGGTTGTGCCAGTCTGGAGCAGGAGCCCCCGGGAAGCAGATGGGCCCAGTCATGGTGGTGAGCGCTGGGCTCCCAGGCTGCTCCCGGGGAGGGTGGGCAGCTGGAGCAGTGTGTGGATAGCCTGATTCAGGGTGGGCACACAACACTCTGTGTTGAGTCACAATAATCGGTGCCGCTGTGGCTCTCGGCAAGCTCTAAGGGCTTGCATTTCGCTCTGGGACAGCTGTGATGGTTTCTGTCCCTGCTGCCGGCCTGCCCCGCCTGGACACACAGCCCTGCTGCAGCGGGGCTCAGCTGTTTGCACAGCGACTGCCAGTTTGCAGCTCAGGGGATGGAGGGTTCCTGAAATTGGAACTGCTTTACCTTTCCGTGCTGAGCTGTGACTGGTGGTTCAACAGGTGCTACAGGAGCAGCTGACCTGTCCTCTAAAAAAAAAGGCAGAGGGGACAATATGGGGGACAGAAATCAGTATAGTTGCTCCAAGGTGAGCCAACCCTGCTGGTGCATGTGGGCCTCAGGAGCTTTCATCTGTGCACAGCCCACACTATGGAAAATCGTGCAAAAATGGAACTGTGCTCTGCTGTGGCTGCAGTTTATTTGGTATATTTAGGTGTATTTCCTACTGGTGTAAGCTCCAACAGACACACCTCTGGGTTTGTCTAAAAGGGTGCTTGTCATCACACTTGTTTAGAAATAAAATCTTTTAATTAAATCAGTGACAAACTGACGAACCCAGCTCATCCCAGCTTGCACTGAAAAATGGAGGCTTGTGCTGCTGTTGCTGGACTGAAGTAACCTGAACTACTTCAGATTTGCAGTGGTGAAAGACTGAATGCAGGTAAGACAAATAAAGCCACCTTGAGTTACTGCTTGCTTCTTGTTACCTTTGACTTTTTGCCTTTTAGCCTGAAACAGGATTACCAAGCCCACTCTATGTACCTGACCTATTCCTGCTTGCGTCTTTAAAACACAACTGGTTTTCTCCAAAATGTAACTTGCCAAATGTGACTATTCGATGATAAGACACTATGCAGAGTTGGCTATGAATGTTTATTAACATCACATGGAAATCTGTACTCCAGAGAAGACAAACACGAGGCTGTCACCATTACCTACAGAGTCCAGGGAACCAACACAAGCTTCGTAGGCTTCTCCTTTGCAGCAGTCGAGTGGCTGATGTTCTTAAGTTTTCCTCCTACACAGGATCATCTCAAGTATCAACACCTTGTTAATGATTTAACTGAAAAAACCCCTTTAGTTAAGTTAATCTGGATTGACTAAAAAGGCAGAAGATGGCCAGGATGTGGGTTCTGACTTCCAAACACAGATGTTTCTGATGTTTTGCACCAGCACCTTGTGGCAGGGGCCAGAGCCCCAGTCACTGCTCTCCAGTGCCTGCACAGGTTACACCTTAGTTACTCAACCAATAATAGGCAAAATTCAAACCGTTGCATACACCAGTCATTCTTACAAGCACAGTCAAGGGCATCACAGTAAACAAAGGTCATGGTTTCCAGAGACCCTTACAAGCCTTGGCCGAAGAGCACAATAAATACAGTGGTGGAAGAGCAGGAAGAGCACGGACGTGTCGGGCGTCAGGGTAGAGGAGACAGTGGTAATCTGTATAACCAGAGATGCATCTTTTTCATGTGAACCTTCAGAGCCCAGCAGTATTGTCTGAGAAGAGGCACGAGGATGGAACAGGAGAGTATCATTCAGCCTGGAAACAGCATTTTCTCCTGCTTAATTCTTCCTTTGATTCTGGAAAACTTCAGTTGGCACACTCTGCTCACCCATAAAACAGGGCATTGTAATGACAGAGTGAGGGCTTAAACACTGTGCTGTTATTGTCAAGGTTTTAAGACCAAACACAACAAATAATACTGTAAGTTGAGGCAAGTTTTATTTAGACTGTACAAACAGGGCGTTGGAGAAAAAACACAGTGGCTTGATGTTGGGACCAGTTCTATGAATTAAGTGGAGTAAGAAATTAAAAAGGCACTAATCTTAAGAAAAGACACTCCATATATTCTAAGAATATAATTCATTTAATACTGTTAATCTTATAGCACAAAAAATAAAACAAGCTATGATCCCCAAAATAAATTTTAAAAGCTTACACTTAATATTATTGCCTGAAGATCATGGTCTTTAAATTACATAATTGTGTTTAAAAGTTTACACAGTGAAGACTGTCTCAAATACAAGGCCACCTTTCCCACTGCAATAATTGTATCCTTGTCCCAAAATACACTTTAACACAAATAAACAGAAAATGACAACTATACAGGAACACTTTCACTGGTCCCAAAAGGCAGTCTTTTAGGCAGGTCTCACTTTCAAATGCGGGTATTGAGGAAAATGCTTGAAAACTGGACTAGAAAACAAAGGCAGCCCACTCATTCCCAGGATGTTAATACAATATAAAAAATTACTTTACAGGCACATGAAATGGCACAAAGAATGCTGTTTTTCCCTTTACAAAAATAATGCTCAGGCTCTTCAGAGCCTCAACCCAAACAGGATATTCCCTTTTGTTTATTCTTTCCCAATTTGTAAACAATCATGAATTAAATTAGCGCTTATCCAGTGATGGACACTGATTAAAACAGTTTTCATTTAAACTTTCAGACTGGTCAGAGGCTTCAATGTCTATATACACATGTACACAGCAGGAGGAAGCCAAGCCTTTCGTGATAGTTGACTACAGTGGCACCAGGTCATTACACCAGCTCCTAGTTCCAAAGCAAGGACAACTTTAATGGTGCATAGATTGAAGCCATCACTTGCAGGCTCTCATGCTTCATATTAAGGTTACCTTACACGCCCAAGAACATTTACACTGATAGATTATCACTCAGATTTAAGAGGTTTCATAAAACGACAGCACATGTGTAAGCAAGCGACAAGCGATTGAGAATCCAGAG
Source organism: Oriolus oriolus (assembly GCA_013400235.1). NCBI lineage: Eukaryota > Metazoa > Chordata > Aves > Passeriformes > Corvidae > Oriolus > Oriolus oriolus. The sequence goes on along the minus strand of VXBT01000192.1, from coordinate 309,104 downwards.
TCCTTCAAAGAGAAACACACACTGATCCAATGCAGTCTTTATATGAAAATACTTGTCTCTTAGTAAAATAGCCAAGACACATTTTGAAGCAATGTTACAATCAGCTTAGGCTGGTCAGTATGCTACATTGAAACCACATTTTACATACCTGAACCACACCGCTGCTACTTGGAGAAACACTGTTCATTCATGGCCTAAAAACAGGTTCACAGAACTTGAAGAATTCTTGTCTTTGCATCAGATACCACTACACACAAATTTTGCATAGTTTTGAAGATAAAATACTTTGCTTTTCTGCAGTATTGGAACATAATTAAACCTAAAATAATGTTTGTGTTCAAAGCGTACACCTTATTCAGTGAGGGGATGAGTCAAGTTGTTTATTTCAGTGAAAAAAAATCAGGTTAAAAGTTATGTTCAAGATCTCAAATCTCACAGTATTTATTTACCACGCAAAGGAAGAATTCTACAATCAGTCTTTTGAAGAGCTGCCTGTAACTAGGTCAGGCCTGGAATAAGATTTCTCTGCAGCAGACTGAGTTTAGTGCAGTTTGTATTCAGAAGATGACTTTCAGTAGTACAATCTGTGTAGTAAACGTGCAGGTATTGTTGGGGCACAGGAAAAGCATGACCTTCTTTAGTTAAGAGAACTGCATAGCTTTTCTTTGCAAGACAAAATGTCAATGCCTATTGTCAAGAATTACAGCACCAAACACTTCAGTCAATGCTACTCTACTTCACAGTTAATTTGGTAGTAAAATGCTCTACAAGAACTTCTAGACTGTCAGCCACTTGATCAATACTACAGAAAACAGTTAATAGATGAACAGAGAGACTTCTTTAAAACCTGGCATTTTGAACCTCTGCTTGCAAATGCCAGTTCTGCAGTTCTTCAGTGCCTTCCAGCTAAGGATCTCATGGCACTTCCACATGAACTACAAACAATGTACTTTATTAGGATCAAGCAACACAAATCAACAAGAAAACATGCTGGAATTTAAGACAATGTTTATATCATTAGACATTTATAACATCTGATGACATTCTGAAAGTGTTTGAAGTTTCTCATTTTGCTACAACCAACAGCCTTCAAAAGCTGAAAAATGGGAGCTGCTGTTTTCCTGGCAGCTTCCACATCGGACATCTGCCTTAACCAGGCTGTCTGAAAAGGGAGGTTTTGTAGTTGTATCTTTGCAGACATGTATTCTGTTAATTCAGTTCCATCATTTTGAAAAGAGCATTCCAGTTCACCTACAACACACATTTGAAGAAGGTAGCACAGGATTCCACTGTACCTACGCTTTCATATCCTGCACCCAGGCTCAGGCTGAGCACCTGCATGGCATGAACTGCACTGACCCAGCTGCAGCCATGAGTTCCCTGCTGCAGTGCAATTACAGCAGGAGAGCTTAGGTACAGAAAGAGGGAAGAAGCTATACTAATAACAGACACCTTTGTGGCCTCCTCCAGCCTGAGCATTAACTTATCACATGGGGGAACCCAGGCAGCTGACTCCAATTAACCACTTTCTAGAGGATGCTGGGAGGGGGAGGGACCTGGGTCATATATAAACCAGAGCCAAGGATTAGAAAGGGTAAAAAAAAAACGATGCCAGCATGCAGAGGACTTGGGATACAAGCAAGGAAAAAGAAGGAAAGGAAAAAGAAGAATGAAAGCAGCTCTGGAAGAGAAGCACAGCAACACAGGCACCCTGGTAAAAAGGTACTGTGTTTGAAAAGGAGCTTTTGATGACCTGGGGCTGGCATAGCTAGGAAACTTTGGAGAGAGCAAGGAGTCTGCAGAGAAATGGATATAAAAGGTCTTTAAATGTTTAAATAAGAGGATTTTATCGGTATTTACCAAGTTCCTCTGTCCCACTCCTACCTCTCCTCACCATGGCAATCTGATCTCTCTACCAAGTAACAGCTTGATGACAAGCACTTCTCTACTAGTAAAACTACACTTTCAACACTGCAGAAGAGCTGTATGTAGACCAGGCCAAAGTGTTTCCCCTTAAAGCTCACTTTCTACAGTTAGTGCTTGCAAAAATCAACAGAAATGCATTAAATATGTCAAAACCAAGTTACAAGTATCAACCCCTCCTAGGTTTCCTTATAAATAAATGCCTCAGCTTCAATGCAGCTCAATCAATGGTTATTTGCATTTAACACACACAGTTTCAGGAAGGTCAACAACAAGCTTAAGAATTAACAGAAAAGAGCAGAGTCTAATACAACTGCTTAGAATATATAAGCTCCAATTATTGTCCTTTAAAGAAACCATCATTTAAAATGTACTACCTTAGGACAGGTCATTTTAAAACTAAATCTTCTTCAGTTCTAAAATTGCATTTTTGTTGTTGCTTTTTGTTGGACAGTAATGCACAAGTTGCATGTTTGATCTAAGATTAGGGCTCTTCCTACTGAACAAACCAGAAAAAGTCCATGGAAGTCTCAACAGGAAAGGTTATTTTCCCATACCTCTCTGCTATATTCTGGTTCAGTCTTCTCCAGCTTAAGGCCCAATAAAGTTTTAAAAGTGAAACTAAATTCTGGATGACACAACTATGGTCTGAAGGTCAGGCAGTGACTTCAGTTGTATGTATTCCAAATGTATTTTAAAAGAACTGTCAAACTGCAGCAAGCTGGAAAACGGGCAATGCTAGCAATGTGCCATTAAGTCATCATCCCACCTCAAACAATGCTAATGATAGCCAGGAAAATGAAGCAGCAGTGTAAATTGGGCAGAGGGAGTCATTCGTTCTCATCTGGGTTTTGAGGGTCAAATATTTTGACATGCGTGAAAGGGAAGAGCCCTTTTCGACCGTTGACTTCTCCTTCCCACTGACCGTTTATATTCATCCTTGTAACCTTCACAATATCTCCAACCTGCGTAATTAGAAACAAAAAAAATCCTTATCACACATGGGAATCTCACCTCTGATACAAATACAAATCAAATGAAGAACAACACATACAAGCCCATCATAAGGAAAGAAATCTTGCCCTCTTCTTGGCAGAAAGTTCAACTGAAAAGTTACTTCTACTGAACTACAATACCAAGACTTTGTTGCTAAACATAATAACGTTGTCTATGCTCTAAGACTCTTAATTACACATTTATTTATAAAGATTACTGAACTTTAAGATTACATCTCTTTTTATAGGAAAGCTTACAGCTTCATGCAACAGTATCTTTAGCTTAGACATAAATTCACATCACTAAAGCTACCATCAGCGATGAGTCACAACATCCATTCAAAAGAGCACAGTACTGGTACTGGTTTTAGCAGCAGTTGACTTAAAAGAAATGTAGTTTTTCAAAGAGAGATTCCCTAAGGCAAAGAAACCATTACTTGAAACTCTAATTCTGATGATCACAGTCTAAGAACCTTCTGTAATTTCTAAAATAATGGTAAACTTCCGAAGTGGGGAAAAGCAATCTCAAACTTTTTTTTTTTTCAGTAGTAGATGTAGATTCTGGCTTTATTTGTGGTTTTCACATCTACTTCCTGTCAAACCATTTGAAACAGGAATGATGACATGTCAGGCCTTTCCCACCATAACTATGTCTCTCCCTATCTGGCAGTGAAAAATGAGAAAAGTCCAAACTATGATCAAGCAAGAAACAACAGCCCAAATGATGATAAATTATACTCTTATTGTTCAACAGCTGTATTTCATCTGGATTAGGACAATTTACAAAGCAAAATATCCAAATTGACCAGAAACATTTAACACAAGGTAAATACTCACTCTCCCTGAAATGCTTCTGGAGAGCTGAACACAGTCTGTTACAGCAGCTCTCTAACTTTCCCCCTCCCTTCCTGTTTACTTACTTGACTCTATGTGTTAACTACAGTAAATATTAGAAAAGTGACATTAGCAGCTAAGAACTAATTTCACAAAAAGTAGAACCAGCCTATGACCAATGACCAACAGTTTGAAAGTTTCTTTCTCAAACTAGGTCCAAGCTCTTTGTAGTTGAGTCTCAGGTACCAAACTACTCCTGTGAAATTGAAAGGAAACTAGCCTTAATCTTAATTAAGGAAAAATCAGACATTGATACAGTATGTAAAGCAATTTGTCTACATTATCTAAATAGTAGTAAAATTCAGAGCAGATGCAGATAAGCCCTTGGCCAACACCCTTAAACTTCTCAGGTGAGACCTGTATACTTTATGTTAAAGAAAAGACCCCGAGTGTACAAAATGATGCGCATGTCACTAGATGATCTGAAGCCCATTTAAGCCAGTTACCAGTACTGTAATAGATATTTTTTGAAGATCACTCAGAAGCAAGAACCCTTAAGTGAAATTTAAGATACTATAAGAAACTCCTTGGCAGTCAGTCACTCCATGTTATGTATCTTAAAATAAAATTTGTTGAACTTTGAAACTATTCTTAGAGATTTAAGCCTTATGCATATCAGAATAGAATTAGACATTTAAGCAAAATGTGTTGCTCTGCCTTCCCTATTTTCTCCACTACGTTAGTTGTCTGTCCTGTCTGCCCCTGATATTTGAGACTGTCACACTTGAACAATTGTAATCTTGTGCTTTTGAGAGAAGAGAAAACCCTCTGAACTCCCGTAAATTCCTAGGATATAACTGAGACCATATTACTTTCTTAAATGGACATTTTCATTTATGCTGTTCCTAAACTCAAACATGAAGCCAGCACACAGAATTAAGCAGTTAAACACTGCCCATGATACACTGCTTGTACACAGAATTCACCCGACTGCTTTTCATCTCTCCAGGGCCTGCTGCAGCATGCTTTAATTGCATATTTGCTAAAAAGCACAGTTTGTCAGACTTCTCACTCAAGAAAGCTTTAAATAGTAACAAGATGACCTAAACAGGAACCTAGCAAATGTCTCCTTAGGAAAAGGCTGATTACATCTATAAATACTCAGTGTTACATTGCTATATTTAAATAACCCTTGAAGGCAGATCTAAGTTCCAAGTTCTAGACCCAAACTGAAGAAGGTGCAGCCAACATCACAACAGTTTAAAGCTAATAAGGAGTTGCATTTCCACCACACCATAAACCAAACCCATTCTCAAACCCCTTAATCTTAAAAATAATCTTTTGAATCAAAAGCATGGACCTGCATTTTCTGAGAGTCTGACAATGTAATTCTGTTTATGTGCTGTAGAGATCAATCCATTATTCATTTTGAAGCTCTAGAACAGATATTCTTCAACTTGGCTCTGAAAGATTTCACAATGTGAATAGGTTTGGAAATCTTGCTTCAGCTGAGTGAAAAAATATTTATACTATGTCTCTTATTGCGTTGCAACAAACTGCCCTGTAGATTAATGATGTAAAATGCCTTTCATGCTGCTGGGTGGGCAAAGCTGCTGCACACCAGCATCTGCCACTAAAGAGAGCTGGCTGACAAAAGCTACTCCGAACATACTCCCATATGCCAAGAACCACTGGAATAGTAAATTACTTTGCAATAACTTTCTACTATTTTTGAGAGGGTTTTTTTTAAATGAAAGCTGCTGAATATCCTCTTGTGCTGTATCATTTTAAAAATGTAGTTTCCCTGAGAAGACTACAAACAAAACAGCATGTTGAAATGAGATTTTTGGCGCAGGAACCTTGATTTCATGATAGAGTAACTAATGGATCTTATGGTCAGCTGAGGTACAATCTCCCACTAAAATTATTTAACACACTCTTTTTTCCAGAGAATGTTTTAAGCCAGTCAGAAGGATTGTCTTATGATTAAGCACAGGACAGAATCAGGAGACCTGGTTGTATTCTCATCTCTGCCACAAACTTCCTGTATGATTCTGGACAGCTAATGGCCCTTATCTATAAGTGAGGATACCACTTCCTTAGACTCAGCATCTCTCAGATAAGTTAATTCAGTTGTGAAGCACACCAGCATCACTGGAATGAAGTATCACTGCTGAAATGAGTAATACTTCTGAAATGCAGCCATTTGGTTACACCTAAATGATAAAAATCAAAATGTATTTTAGATAGCATCTTTCATTATGTCCTTGTTAGAGCATGAATTCAAAGCCCTGGGGAAACACAAGCTGTGGAACATGCCAGTCAGAAAGGTTACTCCATTCACTCGACTCTTCCATACCTGTCTTCCATTTGAAGCTGATTCATACTCTGCAAAAGGTTTCCTGCAAGCCATTTTAGTCAACCAGTTCAGTGAGTTTTACAGATATCCCAACAAATGTATGTTAATAGTTCTATGGCTGATAAAGTTCTGTAATATAAGTTTAAGGACATAAAAATGCATTAAAATTCTAAATCATCATTTTAGCCCACTGGGTCAGTGCTATAGAAAACACTGCTCTCTGGAATCTACAGGGTGTTGAATCTCAGTCATTATCCTAACTAGTGTCACAGCTCACCTTCTTTGGTAACACTAACATTAATACCAAAACTACTGTTCAGGCCAGCTGCCTGTCTGGAGAACAGACAGGGTCCAACACTGAGAAAATACCTGATATCCCACTGTTCCCAAGGTGAGGCGCTACACAGAAAAGGCAGAGTTCAGCCACTCTGCAAACGGGACAAAGGGACACTGAAGGAGCTGGTGCTTTATGTAGTGGATCCAAGAAACCACCAGGCTGAAGGCATAGCTTAATTATCCTTCACTTCTGATGTTCTGAGCCAGAACATAGCTGATGCCCAAACCAGAGAATCAAAGAGTTCAGAGGAAAAACTTCATCCATTCTTGAGACATGAAAGGAGGTTCAAGGCCAACACAGAAATGTGGAAGTCCTAGATGCAATTAATCTGGCCTCACCTAGGAACAGATTAAAACAAAGGAACTTTGCATTTCACCAAGAGCCAGGAAAATTGTCAGAGTAGGGGTTGCAGCATCAAAAAAAGTGCTGCTTTTCATTACATGGTGGAAGCCTGTCTCCTTCAGATTAAGCCACTGTCATGATTGTACAGAATTTGGAGAGTTCACTTTCAATTCAACAGTTATAGCAACTAAAGCTCTCTGATCAACAATTCACACTACACAAACATAGGATCAAAACTTTGCTTAAAATCCAGACTTTATGGGTTAGATGCATTTTAACATTTAAGACAGCAAGGCTAAGTTTCTTTGGCTTAAGAAAAACACAATGCCTGTTGTCTACTGAAAGAAGTGGCCTAATCTCCTAATTAAGAAAGTTCTACTGCTAGCACATTTTGGCCTACTTGTCTCAACTTTCCTTTGAAGAGGGAAAAAGTTAACTGTAACCTAATTGTAACAAGCTCAAGAGAAATACTGTAAGACAGTTATATAATTACGGTGGATGGATATTTATTTCACCAAAACATTCCAGTGACAGGTTAACTCTGTACTAGCAAACATACACGTGTATGATTGCTACATCACAAAAAGATAAACTACTTAACACTATAATGCTGGCACGAGTCTATAAAAAGCCATCACTAGTATAAAAACTTTTAAAAAATATAGTGCAACTCTTTTTTAAAAAGAAAAAAATGAATCTTTGATTCCATAACACTGTCAAATTAAGTCTGGAGACGAACTCTAGAACTGCTACTGCCTTCAAAATTGACTGTGACACTGATTAGAGCACTGGTGATGTATTTAAGAATCATTTTTTAAACACAACAGGTATAAATTTGGTGGCTGCTGCTGGTCTCCCATTTTCTGGTTCTTTATCCTATTTAATTCCATTTTATAAGTGAATATGGAATTTGTTTTTCATGTCCTGGTTAGAGCTTGTCAGTTTGAAACAAGGCTTCATTAGCATACTATTGCTAATAGACTGGCTATAGAATTACTACAAGTTTTTAAAGGCTGAGAAACTTTCAGGTAGACTTTGCTGCTCTGTATCACAGTAACAGTGCCACAGAGTCTTTACTATTATAAAACTCATCACCTTCTTAAAGTGCTATCCTGTAAGTCCTTTGAACATGGGATTGCCCTCCTAGTTTCCCCACAGTAATTAGCAGGATTGAAGAATAGCAATGCATAACCCTGTGGTGCAGAGTTCTAGTCCCAATAAACAGAGGACACTGTAACTCTGTCCTTCATACTCCTTCCTCTGCAGCACCAGAAAGGAAGGAAATAGCTTCTTGGCTGAAAGTACTCAAGTAAAGAAACAGATCTGGGTTGTCGGCTGTTGAGCTTTTTGGTTAGGGGTTGGGTTTGGTGGTTTTTATTTTTATTTTGTAGTTTGCTACAAAAATGGTTTAGTGGTTTGGGTTTTTTTAATACAGTATCCATAAAATTCTACACATATTAGTATTAGTAACTAAGTTAGTTGTAGTGAGAAACTACAGACTTCAATCATTTCATTAAAAAATCTGAACTGCCAAAGTAACTCAACAGGCGAGCACATGTAAATTTTAGAAATACATGCACCTTATTATAGGCTTTACTAATTGTTCCCTGGTGCAGGGAGATGCACAAAATTACATGTACTGCCAGCTGTAAGCTTTGAGATAGTATCTATACTTGAAAATACCATTTTAGCCTATAAACAGATTATAATTTAACTTTTAATTTTAGAGAATTAAAGTGGAGCACATAACACAATAGGATTGAGTCAACACTTATGCATTAGTAACTTAATTAATACCAGTATTGTTACCCAGACAGGTTGTGAACTGCCCATTCCTGGAAGTGTTCAAGGCCGCGTTGGATGGGGCTTGGAGCAACCTGGTCTAGTGGAAGGTATCCCTGCCCATGGCAGGGGGGTGGAATGAAATGAGCTTTAAGGTCCCTTCCAACCCAAACCATTCTTTGATTCTATATAATGCTAAATAAACTTAGCCCAGCAAAAATAAATGCCCTATTAACTAGTATCCCACAGAAATAAAACTGTAGTTGCTCTTAAATTGTCACACTTTTAAATTCCCAAGTTGAACCCTTCATCTTTATCCAACCAATGAGATCTTGTTTCAGATTTTCTGTAGAATAGTCACTCAGTTTATATTTTTCATGTAAGAAATTTAAAAAAACAAACAAAAAAACTTGCTTACAAAACAAACTTTTCTGTAACAGGCTATAAGTTTTTACCCTTTCTTAAAGAAAAATTCTGTCAGCTTCTGTAAACAATAGTGCACAACAGAAACACTGGACTTGCAAGCAGGGAGCTTGTCCCATTTTCAAGCTGAACCAAGAAGAATGACATCGCTCCACTTAAAAGGAAGTCGAGCAGATTACTATGCAATGGCTTTATTTACTCCAGATGGTATTCTCTTCCTTTTAAGTACTGTCTGTGTGCTGACCACACAAGGCTAGAGCCAGCAAACAGATATTTTGCTTTCATATTGCTTTATCAGTTTAAATGAGATTGCACAATCAGCAACCATGGTATTACACTCACAAGGTGTTCTACCTGTACAGCTGAACTGCCATTCAGAGTACACCTATACTAAGGTGGAGAACTCTCAAATACTTTTTATAAAGGAACACCATTAATTTTCTTCCCCAAAACAGTCCCATAAACTGCTTTTTGTCGAACACTACTTTCAGTGGTCTTACAGAAGTTTCAAATGGTTCAGTTTATTTAGTAATGTGTAGAGCCCTCACAAGGCTGGTATTAAATACTTTATCAGGGTCTTGCAGGTGTTCAGCAAACTAAAGGAAAATCATGAAAAGAAGCTGAATGATTAAGAATAGCCCATGTGACAAAAAAATACTGCTCTAATGAGGTTGGTAATGTTCCCTGTGCATGGATAGATATGGAGAAGCTGTAATCACTAATTTCAATGAAAATGTAGATTGGTTCCCAGAATTCTGCTTCTGAAACCTCTTGAGAAGCCACAGTGTGGATGAGGTACACTTGCAAAGAAAACAGACTGCATGGGAAGACAAAATACGCCAGTGTTGAAAGACACAAAAACATGAGGCAGTAAGTGATTAGAGGATGAGAAGAATCTCTCAAACAAAACTTCAGTAATTTGAAGGTTCAAACCAAATCAAACCTACTTGTTGTCCAGAGAATTAATCCTACTGGTATCCTAGAGTAGCTAACTGATGGGGTTAACTAGGTCATTTAAAGGGCACATCAGAAAAGCCTATTTGTAAGGGCCAGCCTTCCAAGTGGTTCTTGCAGCAATGCAAGTTCCCTGAAGTAATTCCATGACACATTGATATCATAACAAAATCAATCGCTTGCCTTGCTTTGCTTTCAGAAGCATTAGTAGTTTTGGCAGGAATCTTCTGTACAGTGCAGTTGGCAGTGAATTTACACTTTGTTCTATGATAATTTTCACACACTGTTCACAAATAACAAGCTGCTAGATTTCACAAGACAAAGAAATTCCAGTGATTCATATTTTACTGTTAACCCCGTAAGAGTAAGCACCTGTAGAAGTCTTAAAAATACAGGAGTAAAACAATTAAGGTGAACACTATGACTAATGGGAAGTCACAAATATAACCTTCCAAATTTCAGTCAAAAGTATCAGCCATAGGTAACAGCTTTGACTTGCAAAGTAACTGAGCAAAAACAACAGGAAAAGTTCAAAAGTATTTTTAAAACCATTACTATTTTACATGCTAAAATGTTGTTTCCTATGCTTGTTTGCTTGCATTTGTTCCTGGAAGTATTACAGTATTACATTCAAACTTCACTTTTTCCAAGTGAGACATTTTTGAATTACAGGTTAACTAGCCTTCAGTATCATCTAAATGCAAAAGTAACAATCTTCGTCTTCTGGATATATCTTTGAAAAACTTCTTCCAATCAATCATTTATTCCAGTTAAGCTAGAACACAAATTCTTTACTATTTACAGAATAACACTCTAAAGTTTTACAAGATATCTCTAACAAAAATAAAATAAAAAATGCTTTGGCAAGCACAGGAACTTCCACCAATTTGGAGGTTACGCTATACTTCTTCAGCTAACCTACTCATCTCCGGTTTAGGTCTTAAGGTTTCTCAAATTCCACTTTTGAAAACCAAAGTAAAAGGGACTAGAGTATTTCTGATATATTCTGCCCAGATTTCAGCACAAGATCTTCAAGTGCATCCCAGCTGAGGATCAGAAACACTAAGTGTATCAGTCAGCAAGCTTTACCTTTCCCTGGAGGATGCTGCTATCAGTTCTTAGCCTGGAACACCGCAATGATTAATGAAACATCTCTTTCCTTCCCCAAGATCAGGTGGAGAAGCAAAGCCATCCTCTCACTAGCACTTATTACACAGCAGCATGTGTACCGTGCTACCCTTGTAACATTTGCACAGTTGAACAAGCAAGAAGGGAGGGAAAGTACAGGTCCTAAAGTTACTTACTAGGTCATTTTTCTCAAAGGAAGTGGTATAGATGAAGCAATTCTTGTGGATGTTTCTTCAGAATGTAACCTAACTTCTCAGTTCCTTGACATAAATAAGCGGACTCCACGTGAAGTCATCCATACCAACTTCATTATAACAATTTTTAGTTTCTTCTTCCACAAGGCAATTGAAAACTCAGAAACTGGAGGAAAAACTTACCTCTAATGCCAGCGCAGTCTTGTCATAAGCACAGGGTACTCTCTTTTGGATAGCTTTGGCATAGACTGGTCCATTCTGTGTGGATGGCAGAGGATTGATCACTGCTCCAGGTGTACTGGATACTGAGGGAAGGGGAGTTGCGGTTTGAGGCTGAGCATAAGCATGGGCAGGTTCTGGAATACCATAACTGTTGGAATTCCTGTTTCCATGCTTCCCAAGAGAAGATCTGACTAGCTTTTCTACATAAGGTACAGGAATCATCCCAATCCGACCATCCTTGTTTCTGGCACTCCACCACTGTTCTTCTGGCTTCTCTACAATTACCAGTATCTCGCCCTTTTTAAATGGAAGATCCTCGGCATCGTTGCCAGGAAAGTCATAGAGAGTCCGAACATACTCCACATTTTCTTCTGCAGTGGACATGGCAGGGGCAGATCCAGATCCCATTGGTGGACTTGGATACCTGAAGATTTGGTAAAAGTAATAGCTATTGGTTTCTATTTCCAGTAACAAAGCTAAGTACCAGGTTTGCAGAAAGAACATCAATTAGAGAAGCATTACTTACTTGGATTTGTGACAAAAGTATTGGCTTTGATAGCACTGTGAGGCATTTAATGAGTAACTCACACTCTCAAATAATTACTTAAATACCCAAAGTAGCTTCCCCAGAAACCCAAAATAATCTATCATGGGATGCAAAAAACTGGGAGAAATAATGCAAAATCTTCATCCACCTGTTCTGCATTGTTGTGAAGATCTTAAGACTCAAATTAATTCTATAGCTTAAATTATGAGAGTAATGCTACAGAAAACCAAAGCAAGACTACTTGGGTGACTGAAGTGGAAGGGCAATACATAAAAATGTAGCTGCGAATCTCTCCAGGAGCCCCCCACCACCTCCAAAGCAACCCAAATAATTTTATTTTGTTTTTAATTTCAGCATCCACTTCTAAAGAATTCAGTAACTAAATGCTAGACTTGAGGCACCATAGAGGAAAAAGGGAACAAAAGTAAGATGGTATGACATCTTCATAAAGACAGTATGAAATACTTGCATCCACTGATAAGAAGGGATTAAGAAAAAAAAGCTAGCCTTCTAGAAAAATTCCTTTGCCTATTAACTACATTATCTTTATTTACGTAATTGTTTATTACTATGTCCATCATATGTCAAATACAGTCACTTTGTTGTCTGTGATAATATGTAAGATTGTCCATCAAATGAGAATGCTTTTACTGCGATCTATTTTCACCATAAATGTTATACATTTTATTCAAAGCAGCTGTCAAAAAACCTTAATGGATACAGGCCACAGCAGATACTTATTATCTAAGCTATGATGGCAAGAACGCATGTCATTAGCCTACTTCGATTCTCTTTTGCTACTTGCAAAATATGGTGGAAGTCAAATCCCTGTGATTTTTGCAAGCTATGCCAGAAGCCCTGAACAGAAAGATATTCCATATTTCAGACACCCTGAAGCCAAAGCAGGGGGAGAGTGAGAGAACCCTTCATGGAGCAATTGCTCTGCATAAGCAAGAGCTCAGGAACATCAAGTGAAGATGGTCAGAGCTCGTGACTAGAAACACAAAACAGAAAGTTCAAAATAGTCCATTTACAACTGTTTTGAAAGTTTCAGATGTCATCTCCAAGATCTAGAAGTACTGTAGGGCTCTATATAGAAACCACCTTTCATGCTGTACTTTATGAAATTAAAAGAATGAACAGCTTTCAAAAGCACAAGTATCTGAGAGCTATGTGCCCAGGAAAATGCCAGAGAAATAAGAATTAGCATAACAGCTCTGAGGCACATACCTGGCCACTCCTATTCTAAATCTAGTCCATTAACTAAAAATAAAAAAACCCCAAAATCTGGAAATGCTATCTTTTATCCTCCCTCTTGCAGCAGGAAGTCTCCTTTGCACAGAATTTCACACCATCAACTGCATAATTGATTCTTCTAAGAGTTTTAACAAAAATCATGTTACGAAAAACCACATAGTCGATCCCATTTGCAGCTCTATAAAAAAGCCTGTCAATTCGCAGCAGGTTACATCCCATCTGTCTCTGTGCTGAGAGAACAATATGCAACCAAAACCTTGGAAATAAGGTGGTACTAAAATGTTCACAAAACATTTCACACAGGACTCCTAACAAATACCAAGTGAGCAAGTGCAATCAGCTTTAAGTTCTCAAGTGTTTTGAGAAAGCCAAGTCAGTCATGGCCATAAATGATTAAGAGCAAGTTTTTGCATCCAGAAAGGTACAAGAGTATCCACGCTGGAGAACAGAGGTAAGCATGAAGATTGCTTCAGCACAAGACTTTTTTTCTTCCCAACTCTCCACAAGTTTAAGCATGCACATAACACTGGGCAGCTCCATTTAAGCATTCCTGCAATGGTGAAAACTATTTTTTTTTCACCTACTCATCTCTCTAGTCACAATCACTACTCAAAAGGCTTGCCAGCAGCTTGAAGAGTTCCTGAAGCTTGTGCTTTCTGTCACATCCTATCCATCACTTGACAGCTTTTCAGAAAGACTTTTGAACACTTGAGTTTTTCAACTTGACAAGCTATTGTCAATCTTTGACAAGTGACTGACTGTCATTAAGTACTGGTCTATGCCAAAGTTCAATTGTGATTATAAACCTCGAAGTTACTCTTTCCTCCTAAGAACTCGCTAATCTGCAAAACATAGTAAGATATTAAAATACAGGATTCAGAAGTGAATTTGAATTAATTTTTTTAATATGTCATTACTTTTCTCTTATTTCATTTCATTCTATCCAGGAAGCCCAAAAGCTTTGAAAAAACAGATACTGAGAAAGGCTTTATTAATTAAAAGTAAGGAATATGTTCTAGGATTCTTGATAAGCAGTCTACTGATGCATGTTGCAGGTATGTCCCATGCAGGGACCAGGACAAAGAAGGAGCTCATAGCCAAGTCACATTTTCCCATCCTACTAGAACAGCATTTCTCAGTGAAGTGTATGGTATATGCAGATACAGATGAACAGTGCCATAACCAAATTGTGATAAATAGGTGTTTTACATTTTTTTTGTGCAGAAATGCCACTCCAGAAGTTCGGGAAATGCTGCCCTAGAAAGTATTAATGCTGACTTAACAGGGTGAAGCAGTCTAATCACATAAAAGCCAGTTCTATTGTAATCAGTGTGGGTGCAGGGGTAGACAGCAAACTAAGCTCAGAGGCTGTACTTCAATCACGGAGAAGACTGGTGAACCAGCTTCTCAACCATCCTTGGAATGGAGAGACAATACTAGAAGAAAAGGGTAACACAAAAAGGGTGACGTGCTTTGGTACGACCACACCCTCTTTCAAGGCAATTATAGCCCGTGGTAGAGGTACATGGTACCTTTACACACAAGGTCAGCACAGGGACCGTGGATGATTTGACTGAAAGAGCAACACTTTAACTGTCAGCGAGATCCAGAGTGTTACGAAGGCCCAATGTTAGAAACGAATGTTTCTTTAGCATTTATTAATAGCATCTACATCCAGTTCCAGGCTCCCGGAGCTACTCGGCTGGACTGTGACACCTTTACAGGTCTCACCTCCTCGCGCCACCCGGAGCAAAGGTGGTGGTGGGTGTGGCGCGGGGCACTCACCTGGGCGCGGGCTCGATGAGGGTGGTGGTGTCCAGGTAGTGGATCTTGTAGAACTCCAGCAGGGCGGGCAGGTGCTCGAACTCCTGGTCGCCGATCTTAAAGCGGCGGTTGGGCAGGGAGTTGATGATGTAGTGGGAAACGCGGGAGTTCTCGGACACCGAGAGGACGTAGTCCCCCGGGCAGGTGGACGAGTCCCGCACCAGGAACATGCCGTGCCGCTGCCCTTGTAGCCGCGTCTGCGCCTCCGCCCGGGACACCGGGCCCACGTACCAGCTGGAGCGGTCCGACGAATCGAAACGAGCGGCGGAGGACATGGCTCCGGGCGGGGAAGGGGAAGGAAAGGGAGGAAGGAAGGTGAGGAGCCCGAAGGCCCAGGCGGAGGAAGAGACCCGGAGAAGAGGAGGCCTGGGCAGAGAGGCCTGGGAGGCGGAACGGGCTGGGGGCGAGGGGGAAGCGGCTCGTGCCTAGTCCAAGAGAAAGGAAACCCCAGGAAAGAGGGATAAGGGAGAAGGAAGCTCCGTGCCGCTGGAGGCGAAGAGCCGAGGAGCGGCTGGGGTGGGGCTGGCCAGACGCGGTGTGCAGGGCCCCCGAGTCTCCCTCAGCGGCGGGGTGTGCAGGGCATCNCCTGCGGCGGGCCCGGCCAGGCGGGTGACGAAGAGCAGCGGCAGCTAACACGGACAAGCGGCCCGAGAAAGCGGCGAGCGGAGCCGGCTCGGGGCGGGACGGGGAGGCAGAAGCGTCGGGCACCGCGTCCTCCCGCGGGTTCCTCCCCTCAGGAGCAGAGCACCAAAATGGCGGCGGTGCCGGGCCGCGCAAACGCTCCGAGACCCCGCCCCGCGCACGCGCCATGGCGGCGGCGGCGGCGCCCGCCTCAGGGGCCGGGCAGGGGGTTCGTGCCTCGGTGTTCCGGTGCCCCGTCCTGGCGTCCAGGGGAGCGGGAGAGCCGCCCCTTCCCCATTTCTCCGCGAGAGTCACTCAAGCCGTCCCCGGCGCACCCCCGGTCGGTGCGGTGAGTGAGGCGGGGGTGACCCCGCGCCTGCCGCATCCCCTCACAGGGCAGGGCTCCCTCGCTGCTGCAGGCGCGCTTTGACGCGGGTCGCCCCCCAAAAAACTCCCCAGCCCTTGGCCTTAAGGTATCTGAGGGGGACCCTCCATCTTCTCCACATCCTTCTCGGCACGTCCTCCCTCCTCGGTGCGGCCCAGCCCCAGGCTTTGCCCCCGGTGCCGCCTCGGGCCGCTCTCTGACTGCTCCTGGATCTGAGGGGTGCCAGCACCCTGACCCCAGGCGGTTTGCAGACAGACACCACCTCCCCTGAGGTTTTGCTGTTTTTTACTAGTTAATTAATTTTCTTTTAAGGAACAAAACGGCCCGCTGTGATAATCATCTCCGATCTCGAGATAACTTCCTACGTGCTCTCAGGGGCCGTTTCCTGCCTCTTCATAGCCTTGTTCCCAGATAACGGGGTCAAAGCCCTGTCTGGCTCAGGCGGGAGGGAAGATGGTGTCGCAGCCGCTGAAGAGGAAGGAAACCCCGGAAAGGACTCAGCAGGGCTCGGGGGCAGCGCTTGGCACATGGTGCGGATGAGCTGTTTGAATTTGAGAGGGAGGTTGGCGCCGTGAGCGCAGACAGGCACCGAGGTCTGACTCACGTCCCGGGGGCCGGCAGTGGCATTCGGCCTGTCCAGCTGCAGTGGGCAGGGGCGCGACAGAATAACTGCACTGGTTTCCCGAACGTGCTAGAAACGTCTGCAAATGGTGTGATTTTAGTTCAGTCTTGTGACTTTGTTTAATTTGTGCTTTTGATTTGGGTTTTCATTTTGCTTCAGGGCTGGCAATGTGAAATGAAGCCGCACTTGAAAACAAAATAAAAAAGCCAGTTCAAATGGGGAAATAGATTTAAGATGTCTTGAAGTGCTTAACTGGACTGTTGTGCAGTGTTATTCCAGTTTTGCCATCATTGCTATTTCATGCTGTGCCTTTTCCAAAAGCTCAGTCATTACACAGTCATTTTTTTCTTCTTTATTCCGCTTCCTACATTGGCAGCCAGTGCCAACTGAGGTGTCTGGATTGGAACATATGGGCTGTGTCTCTGCCGACATTTAGCAGAGTTCAAATAATCTAAAATGGAAGACTCCTCCAGTGTCATGTTTTAGACAAAACCATCCAGGAAAAGTCTCATCATTAAGACGAAAGGATCTTAAAGCAGCCCCTGAATCCATGTACAGGTATCATTTTACCAGCCGCTGACATACAGCCATCTCCTGGGTGGAAAACAACAGCTGTTAGTCATGTACAGCAACACTGGCAAAACAGTGACCTAGAGATGAATAATTACATCTGAAAATTCACATCTATGCAAAAAAATTTCATCCATTACTAGGAAAGCTTATTTAGTGGCTGTACCTTTGATCTATTCCTACTGGTTTAAGTGCTTGTATCTGCTAGCAAGAGTCAGTTTTAAACACCTGTAGACAGGCTACAATAGAATATGAAGGTTATGATGTTTTCTTGTGTCATTTGAACAGATCTGGCTTGTTTTCTGTTTGACTATGGCCAAAATACAGATTAAAAGATAACACTTGCAATAGGCTAAATAATGTTTAAAAATAATTACAAAAGCCATAAGTTAGCAGCAGATTTAGTAACACATAGTATATGAAAAGGAAATAAAAATTCCTGTTGCTGCATTTGATTGAATTACAAATTTTGTTAAAATAAAAATCAAATATACAGTGATTTTGCCTCCATTTTGTATGGATAATACTAGAATCTCAAAAGAGTTGGAACATGTCAGAAATAAGTAGTATTAATTACAAACCAGTTTTTGTGCAGTACTGCATGGGGCTGGACTGCTGCTGGAGAACAAGCACACCCACCTTCCCATCCAAAGAGGATTCTAAGGCATGGAGAGGTTTTCAGTTTGGAAGGAACTGCCAAATTACATGTTCTGAACTTTTATGTATGCAGGCTATGTGCATCCTTCAAGTACTTCCCTCCTCAGTTTTAGTTTTAGTAACTGGTTAAACTAAACCAGGTGTTTTAGGTAAAAGATCCCACATTCTACTTCCATATGAGAAAAAGGTGACTTGTTCAAGATCATTAATGTTTTCTGATAAGACTGGGCTTCAACTTCCTAGACTACTAACGGTCATCTCAGGTGTATTATGTCCCTACAAATGCATTTGGTTTAGGAAGAATGGATGAATGTCTGGTACCACTTTACCTTTTTATTACATATAAATACCTTAATGCTCTTTGACTTTACCTGTTGGCAGCTTACACCCTCAGAGCATGGCCAGGTAGTTGTAATGCAGTGGAGGAGGTGGGGAGCTCAAAAGTGCAACAGCTGCTGATGAAATAAAAACTCAGTTGGCAGAATATTCCCTTGAGACGGCCCTGTTCTTCTTTCCCTGTGCCCAGCTGCTTCTTCTTCCTTTCACCAGAAGCTTCTGATCCCATCAGCTGGGCTAAATGCCAAAAAAATTGTACATGTGGCTGATCCCTAAGTAAGGAGAAGTAAATTTCTGTCAAGGGTACAGAATAAGAATCCTTATTTTGTTTCAAATCAAGTACTGGGTATGCTTCCAATGCAAAATTAACGACCCTAATTTAAACTTTGAAGAAAATGGGAAAGGATATGTTGGATTTGGAAGTAGACAGCTGGAAAAGAAATACAGTAGTGAAAGCAGTTATGAAACAAAACTGAAGCAATCACAATCACTTCTGCAAATGTGGAAGCCTGAAATACTTCAGTCTAATTACAAATCTGGCAAATATGCCTGTACAGCTTTACCTCTGTGCTGGCAGGAAATAGGAAAATAGATCATCAAGAAACCTAATTACTATTCTTCTGGACTTCCTAATGTATCAGCAGTTTAAGTGTTGGTATTTTGATCACTCAGTTCTGGAAGAGCTGTTTGATTGTTCTCTCACAGACCAGAAATAACTTAAAGCTTTCTTAGTTCATTGTCCATCTGTCCACAATGTCTTGTGTTATACTGTCTCAGAGGGCTCACTTTAAAAAAAAAAGAAAAGCCTTTTACTGTCAGATACAAGATTGACATATTTAGGACACCAGAGAATTTATAAATAAAAAAACCCCCAGAATCAGCTGAAAATCCCCATGTTTTTCATGAGGTAACAGCAAGCTTAATTGGGCTCATGAAAGTTCTGTTCCTGAAGCATCATTCTTGATAGGGAAACCAATCAATAATGATTACAGCTCTGTGTATCAGCCTGTAATCTTTCCTGCAATTTGTTTAGATAGGTAATTGTAGTAAAAAAGAAGTGCTTTATGTCTGCTAAGTAAGAGAAAATTGACATTTTTAAAGCAAAGCAATTTTATTATTGTTTAGCCTATGTGTTAGTTTGAAAAAAGGACATGCTGGCCTAAAATGAGCTACTGCTAAAAAAATGATTAGGAGGGTTTGAGCTAAACTCCGTGGTTTTTTACCTAAATGAAATACATGCAAGTAAGATAGTGCATACTGTAATTTTCAAGTCACATTATGCTCAGATGTAAAGAAATTTTGGGGCCGAAAGTAATAGAAGTTTTATTTTTATCAAATATTACCTGCCCTTAGGTTTAGTTCATGTAACTTTAGTTCATGTAATTGGTTATTATACCAATAAGTATAAAAAGAGAAAAAATAATGTAGTGCTAAGGTAGATGATCATCTGCTTTAAGTAATTTCTTTGCAACTGCATTCTGAGCCTTATATTCATTTGCTTTGCACAGCATCCAACTGCAACATTTAGTGAATAATGCAATCACAAAATTGGATATGCTGATAAATGGAATAATGGAGGAGCTCTCTAAAAATCAGTATTCAAACACAGAAGGAGTGACAGGGTAGAAGCTGTAAAAATACCCCCAGAAGTTTTTTCAAGGTGTTTCTTTGGCTTATTAATTACTCATGAATGTCTTCTATCCTGCTATGTAATCTAAGAAATAGCCTCTCAGGTTGGTTATTTGTAACAGTGAATAATACCCTCTAGTGGTACACACAGGAAAAGGAGCTAGACAAAGAATGATTATTTATTTTTTCATTGTTAAAGAGGCTAAGTAACATTTCATCTAAGTAACATAAATAACCCTGTATCTTTGTATAACATAGGGCATCGCTGGTCTGTCTAGAGGTGCTAGTTAAAATGGAAAATGCACTGCAGTGAGTTAGATGTCTGTTAGTTAGAAACAGCTGGGTCTTTAATCACTTTTTTGCAGATGAAACAAATTGCCACCTGCAGTCTGGAAGGAGTGGTTCTAGTGATACCCAGGTCAGAGAGGTATGTCCTTATATCTGAAGGCTACATTTAATTCCTGCACATTAAAAGCAACTCTGTAGGCAAAAAAGGAATATTAGTCTCTAATACTGCAGTCTAATAGTCTTTATTTTCAAACCCTGTGTGCAGTCCAGAGTTCATTATCAAAAAAATATTTTCTGAAAAAGCTCATAATCAGTGGTTCCTGCAGTTACCAGGTCTTTTGTTTTATTTGCCAGTTGGCAAAAGTTCAGAGATGGAGCTGAAAATTGACAGTGCTGGAAAATAAAGTCCAACAAATGCCCCTCTTACCAAGAAAAGCTATTGAACTTATTTAAAGAAATGTGCAAATACTCTTGAATCTTTTTCCAGAAGCCCAGTCTACTAAAGCAGAGTAATCTAGGTCTGTTTTAAAATCATCTTTGCTTCCATAAACAGTATATCCCCAAGCAGGGGGAATATCCAGGAACTTACTCCATTTCTCTGAATCAGCACATCCATGTGCAGTATTTGTCATGATGTGATGACACTTGACTAGTCCCATGTCATTCTGATTGTCACTGGTTTTGCCCTTCTGCAACCCCATTATTGCTGTAAGATTTAAAAGCTTTTGGTAGTTTGTCAAGATTTTCTGGTGGCACTGATTACTCCACCTTTCCAAGAGGAAGGATCTCATACTGTTCAGTATCACACTGGTTCAGACTTTAAATCAGCTTCTAACCTAATGTTGAGCAAGATGGTAGTCAGGAACCAATTATTTTAAGGCCCCATGAAGGAAGGGTTTACTGTGCCTTATGTTTCTCAGCTGCATTTCCTGGCATTAGTTCAGCTACTGCAGTGTCTTAGACCAGTGTAATCTTTGATACTTCTTGTTATCTCATTATTTTTTTCTTTTTCTGTGGCAAACCAATCTCTGTTCTCTTTATCCTCTTCTAAAGCATATAATAAAAGAATTAAAAAATTGCCCATCTCCCAGGCTGGTGTAACTTTGCCAGTACTGCTGTAGGATATAATGAAACTTTCAGCCACCACATCACTGTTAATAAAACGGAGACAACAGTTTAAAAAGTTCTGACAAGAATTTATTAATTTATGGTTGAGAACAAATATGTCTGACAGTGGAATGACAAGATTGCCATATTCTGTACAGAGTTTTTTCTAGAAATCTTCTTTCCACTGTGTTGACAGAACTTGCAGTATAGAAGTTCAGGAGTGGGTGTCAGTTCACAGACTCTCACCCAGTTACAAGGATGGCTGCACGCCCAGATGAGATGAAGGTTCAGACTTTCTTGCTACTGTTCCTGTTTCTGTATGTTCAATCTTGCTGAAAAACTAACCAAGCTGTCTGACACCTGGCACAGGAGGGTGACACTAGGTGTTACCTTCCTGTATTAAGCTGGCTAGGAAGTTTTATTACCCAAAAGAAAAGGAAAAAAAAAATCCCAAGAAGCTATTTCAAGCTAAAAGCTGGAAGGAAAGAAGCTAGTCAAGCTGAGCCTTCTGTACTTTTTTTTCTGTCCATGCTGAAGGCTGAGAAAGGCCTCCTTCAAAGTAAAAAGAACCTCTATACAACTGGGGGGAAATGGCAGTTGTGTGATTACTTTAAAAACGCTGCTTTCTGGCAGGTGGGCAGGTACTGACTGTAAGTGCATTTTGTGCAGAACACTTGCAGATGGGTAGATATTGACTGTGAGTGCCATTTTGTGCAGAACACTTACTTTTAAAACCTTTAAACACTTTTATGTATATAAGAAAGACATATAAAATCTCTCAAGTACTTTCCCCAAGCCTTCATTTCCTCATCCACTGGCAAAAAAAAAAAAAAGTTTTCTAATCTTCACTTGAGTTGTCAAATTCCTCCCAGTCTGATACGCTCATAACTTCTGATGGAAAGTCAAGATGATGCTTCATTCGGTCTGCGTGCCATTCTGAGAGCCACTTCTCTGTTTCCATTAAAATAGCCCTGGGCAATGTGAGGACACAGGCAGCCATCCCAGAAATATCATCCTCCAGCTGGGGTCCTTCCTCCCAGCAGTCTCTCTCTGCATCATAAATGTGGACATAGTCCATGCGGATTCCTCTGTTGTGGGATCTGCCTCCCAAGACATAAATCCTGTTGTCTAAGACGGCAATGCCTGGCTCTCCATGTCCTGCAGGAAGTGGACATACATTTGTCCACTGATCAGTGCTTGGCTTATAGCAGGCAACCTGAAAAACAAAAAAGAAAAGAGAGAAGCCAAAACTGAACTTGTATACTAGTGACAAAGCTTGGCCATAAGGTAAACTATTTAGGAAGGAATATCATCAGTCTTTTGACAGCGTGTTGATAGTGGAGAGAGCATATGACAATGTAACAGAAGTACTGTGCTCAGCAGAAAATCGTGCATAGTTGCCACATAGCTTTGAAATCACAAGTTCTGACCCTGCTGCTGGAGTAACAGCTGTATGTCATTCCAAAAATGTACACAAAATTGAAAGAGATGGGGACACGTGCTAATATAAGCCCAGATATAATGCACCTGTTTGCATTAGAGAAAAAATGCTGGAACATACAAATACGACAAATCTGCTAAGCTGCCTCTGTGCCATATGTTGGAGAGTTTTAGATTACATTGGGTACCTACTTGGCTAACTGCTTTCATTTGTAGGCACTTTCTTATCATTCAGATACTCTTCAACTAGATTTAGTTCTGCCATCTCCACTGGCTCTATAAAAATCAACTTTTTGTGTCTTCTTTTCAAGTCTCTAGCAGTTCTAGAAGCTGGAATAAGGTTCAAGAGAATTCCCTCCAGACATCCCTTACCATCAGATACTGTCCATTTTACTTCCATTAAACAACTGCCATCCAACATATCCTTAACAGCTCTGCCCTGCAATTACACATTGGTAATTCAAAAGTTCTCGACTTAGAAAAAATGCATGTGAGAAGACAGCATAAAGTAAATTTAACTGATATGCTACTTACTGGGTATGTGCATGCCAATGAAGTTATCCATCAAAGATGTTTTAAAATTGATAAGAATTCCAAGTGCTAGCTTTAATGCTTTGTGGGTGAGACAAAGTGCTCAAGACAGGCAACAGTAAATAAATCATTACAAGTTCTGCAGGTGAGTGGGGGAGAGCTGGTGCAGCAGCCATTGCTGAGCAGTTTTATTTGCATACTCAGTAGGAGAAAGACATTACATCTAAGTGCCAGAATCCACAAGAAACCAAGAAAAGACACATGTGTGACATGGTCTCACCTGGTGAACATCCCTCCTGTAGCCAGAATCGTTGTTGCTTCCCCCGATGACGTAGAGCTTTCCCAGCAGCGCGGCCATCCCGTGCCACGCCCGTCTCACTGGGCCATCTGCTAGAACGTCCCAGCGGTCAGTCCTTGGGTCATAACACTGTAGTTCCTTCAAATAGTCTTCTCCTCTCCTCCCACAGGTGATGTACATCTTCCCATCCAGCGCTGCTCCCGCATGGGCATACACCTGCATCACCACACAAAGGGGAAAGCAAGAGGTTGAGGTCTGGATTTATGTATTTCTCCCAGTTTTGAAGCAGGGAATAGACACGAAGGGAGTGACATTTTTCATGAGTTATGCAGAGATCAAAATCTGAAAGGATTTTCTTATGGACAGTTCTAAGATATTATAATTGTAAATTTCTGAATGAAACACACTAGAATTTCTAAAACTTCCAGAACTGTGGTGTTCTCTGTCTTTATTGTTCCTTGATTAGAAGATCATTCATACTATACTTTATTCCCTAATCTACGTGTAAGCCATTTATTGGTGATTTTTCTTATACAAGCAATGTTATCAGGAATGCAAGTTATTCTACTTAGTAGCACTCAATTCAGGCTTTTTATATTTTCAGCACTGACACATATTTATTATTTGTTTTATTAATAGTCTAAAGGATTAACACAATAAAGATGCAGGCAAAACCAACAAGAAATAGGAAAAATAAGCATTTAACTGGAAAATGTAATTTATATATGATATTATTTTATTTTATTGTTATTCATTTATTCCATATACAGAGTGTACTGTTTTCCATCTGAATATCAGCAAATTTAAAGTTACACCTGAGAAAAACATCTAACAAGGTTAAATCGGGAATTGGGGAACTGTGGTACTGTATGTGGCTAATGCACTCCTTACCTCCTTCTTCAGAGGTGTCACATATTCCCAAGTGTTCGTTTTAGGGTCATACCTCTCCACTTCCCTCAGGTCTTCATGGTAATCTCGGCCTGCGACGGCATAAATATAGTTGTCCACGACACAAACACTGAGGTCAGCGTGCTCTTGCTGCAGGGACTGGATCTGGAACCATCTGTTGTGTCGTGGGTCATACCTTGTAAAAGAATGGGATCAAAGAAAGTTACTCCTACAGCCACAGCACCACTGCTGGAATAGCAGACAGCTCCACGGATGTGGGTTACTGCACTTTTAGCTGAAACTGAGCTCATCTGTAAGTGATGCGAAATTTGGCCTTGTCAGCATTTTATTATTAGCAAAGTTGTTTTATTCTATTTATAGAAGATGTATTTTAGCTGACATAATCATGGTATAAAAGCCTAGGTTTTCCATTATCTTGTACAGTGCTGTCAGGTTACATATCACAATCTCTGTTTGCACAGAGCCATTCTACAAGGTAACACAGTCTAAAAATAGCACAAAGACTGAATCTGGATCTTCAAGAAGGGCATAAATATGTGGTGGGATCTTTGATTCTTTTCCCCAAATATCAGCTGCTCAAAGTGAATCCCATTATTCACTTTCACATCAAACTATCTCTCTCATCTGGAAATTTTAGTTACAGAGAAAACTGGTTGAGAACTGAAACCATGCATGCCATAAAATAAGAGCAACTCAGCTAAGGCTTGTAAAAATGAGCACAATATAAAGGCAAAAGGATTTATATCTGTTTTAGCAATGTAATGGGCATGAAGGTCTAAACCTGATCCTTCTTTCTGCTCTTTGCCCCGTCACACAGTAATATAAAAGGACTCTGGAATGCTGCTGTTGTGCACACAGATTTTTGAAAGCCTATTGGTAACAGCATTTTATTTAAAATCCTTTTGTATTGGGACAAAAAAATACACATAGAAGACTTCCAGAAAATGCTAGTTAGAGAACATCTAGACAACCTAGAGTTCCAGGCTCATTACTGCTTCCCACACCTTTAATACTTCCCTCCTCCAACAAGGCAGAAAGTAGCATGAGTAATACTCTTGAATGAGTAGCTGTTCCTACACTGTCAGTCTTGGCTTTGTCTCGTAAGCACTGCTGGGAGCTTCCTGTTACGGTGAAGCTCATTCTTGTGTTTTCTTTCAGTGAGGCTTCTGCTCAGTTCCTAATCTTTTGGCTGGCAAGTGTACTGACTGTCTACTGGCTGACTGACTCAGAAATGGGCAACTGGGTGGCTATAAAATTAATAGCAGGATTATCCTTATCTTACCTCCAACACCTTGACTCTGCTCGAAAACCACTTACATTGTTGTCTCCACCAATTAAATATACAAAATTATTGAGAACAGCAATCCCTTGGTTGGACATTCTGGGGGCTAGTGCAGCTGTAAAGTGCCTCCACTCCCCCAGCAAGGGGTTCAGATACTTGGCTTGATCACTGAGGACAATGGATGGAGTAGAATGCATCCCTCCAAATCCCACTACACACTGGAACTCTGATCTCAGCTGTGTCTGGGAGCTCTGAAGCATTGGCTGAAGACATTCATTCTTGTGGTACATTAATGCATCTGCAACTGTATCTTTTAAAGGACATGGACTTAATTTGTCATGCAGCCTTTGCAGGATCTGGGGTTCCATCAGAGGAAAACGGACTGTCTCAAGTAGCTTAAGGGGCTCCATCAGGGAGACCTGATCTGTCTCCAGTTCCTCTGGAGAATAATGATAAAAAAGTGCTCCATCATAAACTTCAAACTCATAGTTAACCTCCAAACGGTTGCTGCTGAGAAGGGAGTAGACCTTCTGCAGGGGTAGCTGTCGGTACACTTGTGTCCTTGAGAAAGCTGTAAAGTTCTTCAAAATGTAGGAGTCCAGCTGCTCACTCAAATGCCTCAAGTCATAGTGGTCAGCTAGTCTGTACACATCGAGGATGTTCTCTTCATCTACCCAGGACATGAGGAAATCACAACAGAACTTAATGACTTCTGGAATCTGCAAGAGAGAGATATTTTTCATTTCAGATACCATCTGCCCCACACTTGAGAGACAGGGGACTGAAGCCTGGGATGACTGTAAGGAAATTGTTCACGAAATGGCTGCTCTCCTCACAGTCTGATCACCATGGTCACTTGTGCCCTATTCACCTTTCTTCAGA
This sequence comes from Oriolus oriolus, assembly GCA_013400235.1. Classification (NCBI taxonomy): domain Eukaryota; kingdom Metazoa; phylum Chordata; class Aves; order Passeriformes; family Corvidae; genus Oriolus; species Oriolus oriolus. The sequence continues at coordinate 282,426 of VXBT01000192.1, read as the reverse complement.
GAGAGAGAACTCAGCGTGGGTATGTAGATGAATCTAATACAGCTCTTCTAGCCACACTGTACTGCAAGACCGAGTTTGGCTTCAGGTGCAGCAGCAATGTGTCTTCCAAGACACATGGGACACTGGGCAGCCAGGCTGCCTGCTCTGCAGCCTGCCTGGGAGCAGTCAGGAAAACGGAAGACACGGAGGACATGGTGATTACAGTCATTTTGTGTTTGTTCTTTCAAGCACTATAGACATTCTATATCAAAGATTGTATCTGTAACAAATATATCACTCAAGAGCACAGGAAGCCATTGGAAAGGAAAATGAGTATTTAGCATTGTCTTCTGAATACAATTTGAAGTTGTATCTGGCAGGAGGAACTACTGGCAAACAAGGAAGTAACTGCTGTCCAGGAGCCCCTCTGCTTAACAAAGCAGTGCTAAGTGTGTAAAAACCAACCAAAACAAACGTTCACATAGTTTAAGATTTAGTACCAAAGCCTTGTGCAGCAGTTAGCTGCAGGGTAAATTAGAGAAAAAACTTGTCTTAAAAGCACGTGAACCCTGCACTTAGTGCAAACCATGGTGGCAGGATTTCCTGTAGTGACGGGGTTAGGAGAGGTCATGTGCCTGTGGACTCACTTGGGGAAGACCTTAAGCAGCACAACAATTCCTGAGCAGCAAACCCTGCTCTTTACCATAGGCCAGAGATATTCTGGGAAGTTTCAGGGAAGCTTTCATAAGCAGATCGGTGAAAGTGAATGCTATATAAAATACTCCTCTAGATGAAATAGTTAATGTTTTTAAGTAATGAAACCATTGCCACAAATGAGATGTGCAAGTACCCATTCATTGTTCCTACCCTTCCACACTTAGTTCCAGTGGATACAGCATCCCAGAAATCCTTCTTACCATACCCATGCTCCTGCTCACCTCTTAACCCTCCCTCTAACCAGATATCCATGTTTTCTGTTTCTTTCATCGTTGCTTTTGTTTCTCGTTTCTTTTTTGTCACATCTCCCAGCACCTCACCTGAAGTTGACAGGCTGCAGCTAAGGTTTCCTGTACACTGTTCACACTGAGTTCGAGCTCAGAAGTGTAAATGAAGTTCAAGATTTTACACATTGCATTGTAGGAGATGCCATGAATATGAACTTCTTCTTGTTCCATCTCTCTCAATCCTCCTGCAAACATTCCTCTGCAAAACAGACAATGGCACATGCTATGGCAGGTTTGCATGGAAGCTATTTTCAGTTTGCTCATCTTACGTTGCCCTAGAACATAAAAAATTTTCAGAAAAATAAAATCCTAGCTAGGCATTTTTATGTGATTACCTCTTCTCTAAGTTAAGAGCACAGGCCTTTAGGACCTAAGAAAGTAACTCTTCACCGTGCAGGAAAACAGTAGGGGCAACCTACAGTTCACAGGTGAAGGACTTAAATACAGACCCAGTACATATGGATAGTCAACTGTCAAAGGCAGATACTCTGGGTATGGGGAAAGAGGAAACACAGAGGAACTTGGGACTGTTGGAATTTTTTTCCAAGGCAGGGCAGTTCTTCCTTCAGTTAGAAGTTTGTCTGGATTGACTTGGGTGTTTGCTCTATGAAAACAAAGAAACTGCTAATCAAACTGACCGGGGAATGCCTGGTTTGATGGACAGCGAGTCGCCCTATAGGCACACAACAGTGACCCACCTCCAGGACTTTTTGTGTATTATGAAATGATCACCACAATGGGCAAAGCCTTACAATGCTAAGGATATGTTAAAAGCCACTTAGAATGCACTTAAGCAGAAGACACCAGTTCAGATAGTCTCTCCTCTTTATAAACCTCCAGGTACCACAGTGAATTTAGTGGAGGTAAGCTCAGTGTGCAGCAACAAGAGCTTTATTTCTGCAGAGAAATAACAGAGAGATGAATAAAGCCACAGTTAGTATTTTGAAACAGACTCAGCTCCATCTTATGGATCTGATTTTAGATTCAGAAGGAGTATGCCCAGACAGAAGATTTGGGTGTCACAGTTTTGAGTAACAGCCAGACACATGCTTGTTACTGAAGTGTACCTGAAGTAGTCACAGGACGCAGCCAGAAGGATGCGATGAGCTTCGATGGGTTTGTCTTCCACTACCAGAACTACATCAAAGAGGATGCTGCTGTCTCGGAGAGACACCAGGCCACTGAGCAGGGCCTGGGAGTGCTCTGCACTGCGGTAAGTGTTGCTGGTACGCTGCTGGAGGGAGGGCTCCAGTTGAGCTTTGTGTGGCTGAGTCAGCTCCTGATCTTCCGCCATCCCAGGCAGAAATGCTCAGCCACCAGCTGTAGCAGAATGAAATCTGTGAGACAACAGAATCAGCAAAGGTTTGTGCCTTTTGCTTTACAAATGGTCCTCTGACCCCTGCCTGTCACAGAAAATAAAGCAACTCTTCAGTCAATGCAGAGACAGTTCTGTCCTGAACAAATTATTCCAAATCATGATACTGAAAACAGACAGATGGACATCAGCACACCAAAGTGGCAGAATAAAGTTTTCCAAAAACAAGTATTCTGGCTCCTGGGTTTTCAGACCAATATCAGAGTATGTGTCACATGGGTAGTTTTTTTTCTTAGCAACGAGTTTCACTTCCCAACCCATTACCAAAACCCCTTGTTTCTTTTGCATTTCTCCATCATCTGCAACAAAAAACAGACCACATTTTTGCCAAATTCCAAATTGCCTAATATTCTCAGGTAACTTTTCTGCAATATAAACTGCACCTTCCATCTTTCTCTTAATATTTTACCACAGAATCAGAAAGCTCTCCTCTCTCCCTGTTTTTGCTTTTTCCATTTTCTGTAGCTAAGCACATTTCCAACTGTAATTGTGCAAAATCTATATGAAACTGCAGGCTTTAAAGTGAGTTTCTTTATTGTGGCTACCTCAAGTTAGCATGCAGAACTACTTTCCACTTCCCTGTGATTCCCTGCAGAGAGAAGGTATTTCCTCCAGAATGGGCACTGTCCAAGGCTATCCTGTACCTTTTTCTAAGGCTGCCACTGACACACTGGGAAGGTCCCCTATGGCACATTGGGAAACACCTGTAAAAAGCTATCTGGAACTGATTGTGTTTCATGTCTATGGTTAAGCAATCAAAATCTCATGAGTCCTCTTCTACCATCCTGTAATTTACCCTTTCCATTGTCTTTGAAGAATGTCAGAAGCTATAGCGGTCAGAGCTTATAGACTCTATCCAGTTGTCAGAGTGCACTAAAAAAACACCCCACATTAGCAAAAGGAAGTAAGCGAGCTCATATGGCTGCTAACACATTCGTAAGATCCTCTCTTCAGCAGCCTGGGAAATAGCTTAGTGGCACAAGGGATAGTCACAAGGGGTTAGCAGCAGTCAGGGAAGCAAAAGCTGAACAAACCCAGCAAATCCAAACAAACAGTGAAGAAATGGAACCATTGTTTAATGGTGCCAGCCATAGACAGTGAGTGCAGCACTGGAAATCTCTCAAAGTACTGCAGGTATTTTGGATATGGCAGCGAGGAAGGAGCTACCCAGATGACACCAAGAAATATGAAAATGTTTATTGTTCTCTGCCTGAGGAAGTTAGCCTACACTGTCCAAAACAAAGGGAAGGTGGTGTTGCATGGTGAATGGGATGGAAGAAGCCCTGAGAAAGTGTATTAATGCTTGTCTGCTCTTTGCCAGCAAAACCAAGACAGCAACTCAGAAGAGGAGCTCTGATGAGACAGTCTTCTGGGGAGCACTCAGGTCGATTATAGAGGGAAAACTATCTATCATCAGCTGAAGAGATGAGTAATGGGTTATTTTTCATGACAGGTTGATGCTTTTCCTAGAAATCAAATGTAAGCAAATAAAACATTACTGTATCATTGCATTTGCTCCTGGGGAATACTAAGAGTGATGGATGGAGGCAAGAGAAATAATATAGTAAGAAAGGCAAGTGAAACAGTGAGTGTTACATGATGTTGATCAGAAATTTCCCATTTCACTAAAAGAAATAAATGCAGCAAAACCAAAGTAGGGTGACACATGGTTCAAATGAGGAACTGATTAACTCTGTCAATGTGGTTTAATGTGGTTAAAGCTCCAAACCAGGTTACATCTTTTCCTCAGAGAGCTGTATCAAAAGACGTCTCCATGGAAGTAAAATCACTGTATCAAAAAGCAGGAGTAAAAGCAACAAATTAACTATTTTCTGAATCCAAAGACATTTCATGAGTAGGGGAAACAGCATGACCTTTGATACAATTTATAGTGTATCACATAGTGCAGTCATTGGTGGAAGAGAGGCCAAGGCGAGGTAAGTGAGAGATAATGAAACTACACAGGCCACTGAAGCCCTGTAACAAGTGTTAGCAAAGAAATGTATTGTAGGCGAAGCAGGTTACAGAGAGAGAGATATACATGCAGGGCAGAGTGGAAAACCCATATAATCATGCAAGCCTTTATTTATTTAATTTTAATTAATATGATTGTAGATAGTTGCTGTTCAGAATACATTCTCTATCTGAATAACCTTAAAAAGTAACAGAAAGGGCATGAAGCTTTCAGCAAGTAAAGACCCAGAAGGGATCTGATCTTACAAATGTGGTAACTGGAACCAGGAAGATTAAATGGTATTATGAAAGACAGTAAATAAAAATAACTTAAAAGGATAAATCATTTAGTGATTCTGTAGCCAGTATGAGCATTAGTATCTGAATAGCTCTCAGTGACAAGTGGGGGCTGTCTTGGAGATCTGCAGGGAGTTTATCACACAGTTAGTTTGAGTAGATACAGACTTGAATTATGCCACAACTATTATCAAGAGCTTAACAAACCAGCTCTTCTGTGACCGCCCAGTGTGGTCAAAAAGAGATGCTGGGAGTGCAGCTGAACCATCCTCCACAGCTGATTTTTGTCTAGTTAACAGCTGAACCTACAGATACTTTGCTAGGCTCTACTTTCTGAATTCCGGCAGTCCTGACCTCTTGTTCTCAACTTCTGCCCTTGCGTTGCACCTCGGCTGTCACTGGCGAGCTGGACTGTCCCTCAGGGAGGTCACTCATGCATGCACATCATTCTAATGAATGGCTCCCAGCCTATAAAATTAAAGGTGAACATTTGTAGTATTAGTCTATAAAGTCTGACTGACATACATGGTTAAGTCTTCCTTGAATCAAAAGCCAAGGAGAGCCTCTCCACTCCTGCCTAAGTAGTTTTAGGAGCTGGTAGAAAAGAGGTGTAAGACCAAGAAGGGTAGAGGACCACCGAGTGGCTGTGGGGGATGTGGCCAGCAGGATTCCCTCAGCTGAGTGTGCTCAGCTCTGTAACAGCTGCACCAGGAGCAGCTGGGGTTGGGCAGGCAGGAAGGTACAAAGAGCAGCTGCTGAGGCAGGGTTAGTGGGGATGTATTGTGGGCTTCTCTGAAAGAAAAGTGGGATGGATTTGGCATTTGAGTTTTCTGGATTAAATGCAGTGTGTTTGGTGAGCTGATTGATCACTTTGTGTATTTCTTTGGGTATTGTTCTAAATGCTGATTACAAAATTGCTGAGGAAGGATATTGCTCTTAGCATAGCACCCTGCTTCTCAAACTGTGTGGTCTAACTGACCAGTGTGCTTTGTGCCTTTGTTGCTGCCTAAAAATCTTTTTTGCTAATTCTTTATTTAAAAAAAAACCCCAAACAAACCAAAGCTGCCTAAATGTAGTATATGCAGGACAGTTCTGGATGGAGAGACAGAACAGGTTTGTTCCCTCTGTCCTGAGTTTCTCTACTGTCAGCTTCTTGCTGGTAGGATGTTCCTGAGGCCTCTCTGCTTTCTTACTTCAGTTATTGTGAAAACAGCTCTGTGACTGAGACAAGTTCTTAGAAATTTGAGTAATATGTTTTCTTTCCTTTCTCTTCTTGAGCAAGTTTCTCAGTACTGGTCAGCTGTTAGCAGTGGGCTTCAGTGGCCGAGTACTGCAGAACTAATGCTGCAGGTGGAAAATATGAAGTGGAAAAGATGAGGAACTCTTTGAGTTCACTGGGCTTCTTTAACGGTAGCAACGATTAAAAGTATTGTCTCATGTGCTGTGTGATTGTCTTGTATTCAAATTCCACTTCTACAACATGCTTCTGCAGATTATTGGTGTGAAGAAAAGTAGAAGTCTCAGGCTTCTGATTATTCAACTGAAAGAACTCATTAACTACCCATGAAAAGAGTCACAGTAATTTTTTTAAAAACTAAATCCCCTCTCTGATCAACAACAGAAAACTTGCTTTCACAATAAAGGTATGTGGCTTATGACTGAAGAAGTCAGTACTGAGACAGGAATGGACTGTAGTTTGATCAATGGCAAAATGGTGAGAAACTGGTGTGCTGGTTTGCTCTTGTGCTCACTGAAAATCCTTTTAAGAACACAAGCTCTAGGAATGGAGTAGCTCAACTACAAGCAGGGGGGAAGGGAAAAGTTAAAGGCATGGCAAAACAGATGTGGTAGAGGAGAATGTGGTGTCTGTCCTAACTACATTTTTCAGCACAGATCAATTGTCACACCATGGTGTTCCTGTGCTGCCAATTCAGCTAACTCAGCCTCTGTTTTCTGGTGGGGGATGCTGTGCTTTAACATGGTGTAGATAATTTACAGGGCTGAAATCTGTTGCTGGTGTTGTGTGGTATGATGCACACCTAACCAAGTATTCACCCTTTGTATGACCAGCATCCAGGTCAGAGAGATGCTCCTAATGTGTGGTGCATGTGTGGGTTTGGAGGTGTTTTTTTGTAAAGTTGTGCTGACAGCCTTGATTCTCTACTGTAGAGAAATGGCTGGATGCAGGAAGGATTAACCAAGTTAGTTTCTATGGAAACTCAGACATTTTTGTATTCAAGAGCTCGTGGCTGTCAGTTACATCACTACAAAGAGCTGTTTTACGCAGATAGTGATATTTTCTTGTGCATCAGCTGTGCCCAAAATAAACTAGAGCTTGCTGGTGTCGGGTATCCAAATCTGTTTAGCTTGCTGCCATATGGACAGGTGGCTTGAGCTTGGTGGGGGTCCCATGCTTTCTTAGAAGTGTGGAATAATTTAGACTGGAAAGAAACTTGGGAGGTCTCTAGTCCAATCTGTGCTTGAAGCAGGGAAACCTTCAAAATCCGGTCAGGATGTGGAGAGCCTTGTCTAGTCAAGTGCAAAGTCCCCATCCTTGTCAGTAGTCAGAAAACTGATTGTTTAATCATCAGATTTGTCATCTTCTTTAGCTGTCTGAATTTTTTTGCTGCAATTTGTGACACTTGCCTCTCATCCGTGGCACTATGTACCACAAAGGAGAGTTTGGCTCTACATTGTCCTGTACCCATTAGGTAGCTTAAAAAATGTCAGCTGGCTCTGGCCTCATTCTATTTTTCCCAGCACTGAACAAATCCAATGTTCTTGCCTTGCATGTGCTTGTATCTTCTTGTAAGTGCTCCTGCCCTGTATGGTTCCTCCACTGAATTCTCAGAGAGCTCAAAACTGGGCACAGTATTCCAATATTTTGGGATTATGAGTCCTGAATAGAGTGGGAAATAATAATTTCACATGACCTACTGGCTGTGCTCTTGCTAACATAGCTCAGTATGAAGCTGGACCCTGCTGGAGGAATTATATTCAACTTGCTGCTCATCAGGACCTCCAGGGTCTCTTCTTCCAAAGCTGCCCTGCAGCCAGGCTTGTCTCCAACCTGCTCGGTATGTGGAGTTACTCTTACCCAGCATGACTTTGCTTTTGCTGTTGAAAATGATGTAGTTCCTCTTGGTCTACTCTTACAGCTTGCTGTGCTTTCTTGCAGGCCATAATAATCATAGCTTTTCCCTGACACAGAACAACCAGTGTGGCGTGCTGGTTGTGATCCAAATACATTAGACCCATAAAAGTCTTAGTGCATTGGAAGAATTCTAAAATCTGTGCCCTAAGGCTTCCCACACCTTCATCTCTCCCTAGAGAGTATCAAGGATTAGGATTTAAACCAGGCTTCAGCTGCAAGCCTGACAAGACAAGATCCAGGACTGGAGCAAAATGCCAGTTATGCTGAGTCTTGGGCGTTGCAGATGCCAGCAGGCAGAACCTGGCTATGTACCAGAATTTTAACAGGGCAGAGGGCACACAAACAAACAGATCAACTAAGTCAGGGAGTGTGCAAAAAAGGGGAGGCAGCTGGATGCCTGCCAAAATAGTTGGGAAAACAAATGTGATGCCACAAACAATGTAAAATGAAAACCAAAACTGTTGTTCATTCTAACTGGAGTGCAAATACTGGAATAATTCACCAACTATGTGATAATTTGTAATGGGTACTTGCTACATAGAAGACAATTGAGTTCATGTTATGTGTAGCGAAGACTTAAGGCAATTTCATGCTTTATCAAGGAAGAGGGGTGAAGGGAAGGCAGAAACTTTTATCAGTAATTCCTCTCTCAGAATCCCTCTATGCATTCACAACTGTGCAAAAATAAGTATTCTAAAATATTCCATTTTAGGAACCTTCTACAAATACAAGAAACAACTGAAACAACTCCTCTTGACTGAGGTCCCCACAAAAAGAAAGAAAGGAGGATATCTAGTATTATATAATATCTCAGCATTATTTTTGAACACTCAAATGGTGATGTGCTTTTGCCTGGTCTGTACACAGTCTTCCCTTACGTCACTAATGGAAATATGCAGAAACACACTCTGAATTGACTTTCTGAGCCATTTTTGGTTTCTAGCATTAGTAGTATACTTGAAGTGTGGGAGGAAACCAAAAGGCGTGGCTTGGGAAACAGCTTTTGCAAACTATGCTGTCTCACAAATGCTGGCATTCATTCCTTTCAGCAAACATCTGGGGGTTTTTGCTTTTTTTTCCCCCCCAAGCCTATTACAAGTTAGTTCTAAGACATCCAGAATAAAACACCTCTTTTAAAATGTATTTGACAAAGCCACCATGAAATATGTCAATATTTAAATAAATGGATATTTAAAAATATTTTCCTCTCATGAATAGTAGTATAACCTAAAGAGTATGAGCTTTCTAATTTGAGTGTTTTACCTTATAACAGATTTGCAACTTGCCCACATTCATGGCATTGTAGTGTTTTCTGTTGTGCAATTTTTGGGTAATTTATAAATTAGCCAAATATGCTCAAAGAATTTTGACAAACTCAGGTAGCTGGCAAGACTTGAACCTGATTTGTTGAATTGCTTAAATCATATAATGACTTTTTAAGTATTCTAAAAAACAAGGAAGAAAAACATTAGAAAGTAATTATTTCTATGCCAAATACAACACTTAAATGACCTGGAAGAGAGCAAGGGCCTCTTCCAGCATGTTCCAACTCCAGTTTCTCATGAACATGAATTTTTTCATATTATTCACCACATGAATTTTGTTCTGGCAGGCACGTGTGGGGTTCTAACTCATAACTTACACATTTCCCATCAGGAACACCGAATGGGCAGTTTTCTCTGCAGAGGAAAGTGACCTGGAACTGCACACCACTAAAAGAGTCAGCCTGGCTCTAGGCCAACACTGTGACGAAGAGGTGAAGGCCAGGTCAAGCACAGTTATGGTTTTACTTTCTGTCGCTGGGTTGACACTGCCTTTGCAGGTCCTGAGCCCCGCTATGGCCCCACCTGCTCCCCCCCGCCCGCGCAGGCGGCCCAGGCGCGGCACCCAGGTAGCCCGGCCCAGGTACGCGGGGCCGGCCTCGACCTGCCGGCCGTCAGCAGCGGCTTCGTGCAGGCGCCACGGCTGGGCTGGGGCTGCCCGGCCCGGGCGGGACGCGGGGCTGGCAGACGCTGCCCCGGCACCTGCCACCGCCCCCGGCACCTGCTCTGGCCGTGGCACCTCCCTCCCGCTATCCCCCGGTGTCCCCCGGGCATCCCTGCGGCGAGCAGGGGCAGCAGGACACGGCCTCGGCCCGAGGGGTCGGGCCGGGACACGCTCCCACGCGCGGCCCCGGGGCTCCCCCGGCCCCCCGGGGGAACCGTAGCGCTAGTGCCGGCAAGGGAGCACCGGGCGGCCCCGCCGGGGCCCGCACTCACTCGCCCCCGCCGCAGCACCTACCGAGAGCGGCGGCGGCGCCTCCGCCTTCATGTGCGACCCGGAACCCACC
>VXBT01000192.1:149247-272266 GCA_013400235.1 Oriolus oriolus | reverse complement strand
CGGCCCCAGCCCCGCCCGAGCAGGTGCCGCGGCCCGGTGAGTGTCGGGCCGGTCACCGCCGCGGGGGAACCCGGGGCTGCCGCCGCCGCGACCCTCGGGGCCGGTACGGGGAGCGCCTGGGCCGCCACCGGCGAGTAGTACTCCTGGGCCGGACTACATTTCCCAGTGAGCCTCACGCCGAGCAGGCGGACCCTGCGAGAGTTGGCCGGGCTCGCGCCGGGACTCCATTTCCCGCAGCCCCTCACGCGCCGGAAGCGGCGGCGCGGCGGCTCCGCGGCGGAGGCCCAGGGCAGCGGCGGGGAGGCGGCGGCGCTCGGCGCTCCCGGTGGCTGCGATGGACGTGACCGGGCCCGAGACTGACTGGCGCAGCACCAACTTCCGCCAGAAGCTCGTCAGCCAGATGTGAGTGAGAGCCGTGGGCTCAGTGCTGGGTAGGCCGCGCGTGGGCCTCGGCTCCTGTCAGAGGGGCTGGAGCGGCTCCTGCCGCCCCCGGGGCCGCCCCCGGGGCCGTGTCCCGCCCGTGTCCGCTCCTCTGCAAGGCTTTCCGGCCCTGCCCTGGCCGGCTGGGTTCGTGCCCGGTCCCCGGTGTTTACTCTCCCACGGGCCCTCTCCCGAGGGGACCTCGTTACCAGGATTTGCTCAGACCCTGTGTGGGGGTAACCGGGACTGTTCTTTGACGTGATTTTTCCGATCCTCTTTCACTTTTCTCTTCCCCAGCAATACCTGCTTCCTACCTTGCTTGACACCGTCTGCTTCAGGGCTTTGATTTTGGCAGTGTCCATGATGTTGTGAAATTTGGCATATTCAGCCCCATGAAAATCACTGTTATGGGCTTGCTCTGACTTTTGGGGGCAAATATGAAATAAAAATGCTGGTGATTTAATGTGAAGTTCAATTTGTTGCCTTTTCAGTTGTCCTTTGTTAAACAATTGCTTTCCTTGAATTCCTTTGCTGCTCTGCAGCTTTTTTTATTTTTTTGGAAGGCTCTTCTACGCTATGCAAGGTGGTGAGCACAGAAGTGAAAACGATGTTCATTGTTTCTAATTGTTAGAAACAGTTCTAAAGCACTGTTGAAGTGCTAATTCATGTATACTTAGCAAGTTTGATTTTCCCTGTTGATTATAACAATCAATATCTAAAACTGGACTGTGTTTTTTTAATGACATGGAAGTAGTTTGACTGTTTGTGGGTTTACTACAATTAGGTGCTGTTCCAGAATGAAACTGTATTACAGTATTCATTGAAGAATTATGGTGATGTGTATCTGTCAAAGCCATGCAGACTTTCTTGGTGCTCACAACTGATGTTTCACTTTCTAAACTTTCTGTAAAGTCATTAATCTTGTTAGATAAATCCCTTACTACTTCTCTGCTCTTCTACTGCTTCATCAAAACAAGCAAACAAAAGTGCCCTTGAATACTGTGTAACTTTGAGGAAATAAACATGAGTAAGTACATACAAACCTAACACAATAAAACTCTGAGTTTGTATTTGCCCTGCAAACTGTAATGTTTTTCTCTGAGCAGCAAACAATGCTCATAATTGTTTCAGTGGAAGTATACAGCAGGGGATTAAAAAATTACTACCACTGACCAAAAAATCTTTAAGGTTAATGCCATATGAAGAGATGGCAGTAATCCTAAACTTTTAGTAAATGCCTTCTATTTATTTTCTTTTACGTAATGCACAGATGTCTCTGTATGTGCTTTTTATTACAGATGTAGTGACAGTCTTTTTTTTGTCACTTCGTTGCGCTCCATCCAGTTTTACAGTATGGATCAGATATTTGTATTCATGATCTTGTTTAAAAAGCAAGCAAAACTGTTACTGGGATGACTGGAATGAGTTGTTACAGTGACTGCAGCAGATTTTTGTAAGCAATTACTGTGTGTTAGATATCTGAAAATAGCCTGGCTTGGTTTCATGTGGCACTTGGAATAAGATGAAGCTAGCCAGAAGCAGAGTTTGTTGAATGAGAAATGAAAGCAGTACACTGGCTAAAAAAACTTGACCCCTCTATGCAACAAGTTTGTATTTCTTTCCAGAAGCTCCCAGTTTTGTCATTAGAGGCTGACATAATAAGTGGAAGAGAGAGGTAATTAAATATCTGAAAGTTTTTATAAGTTGTGGGAAGGTTGTTCCTAGCAGTTATGAAAATACAGCCTTAAATGTATGTATGTCTTCCAGTGCATCCTGCAACTAAGGAGTGATATTTCTCAAGATAAATGTTAACACTTGGTCTTGAACATTAAAAGCATGGAACCATTCACATAACTCATTTTGTGTGCCTCTTTATATACTGGATATAGATGTCTCAATTTGTTGCAATTTCATACTTGGGTTTTCATTACAACTCTGAATTTAAGTTTTCTGGGTTTTGGCTTTGTTTTTCAAGAGTGACGTTATTGGAGTGAACATTTCAGTGTGGGCAGTGGGTGTCCTGAGGAATGTGTCCATGGTCCTTGGACATTTGAGAGAATAGTGCTTTTGATGTCCTAAGAAGCCTCCTCCAGTATTAGGTTCTGTGTGACTGCTGGCCTAAGTGGGACTTCCATACTGTTGCAAGATTGAGGAAGCCTGAGCTCAGATGACTGAGGCTGAGAAGCAGCTTTGGCTTCTCTCAGGATGTTCCAGGAGTCAGCAGTGATGTAGGAGTGTGGATATACACTTTTGCTTGCAGGGCACCACATTATTCTGGCCCTTACAGAGAACCAGTACATACTGGTGCCTTGGGAGTCTCCTTTCTAAAGGCCTTTCCTTTGTACGTTTTTAAATGTTGGTATTGCCTGAAGGGCAGATCTGATGTGGGTTGTAAACTCAGTCTGTGGTTGTGTACGGCTCCTGCCCTGAGCTGCTTCTAGGCTGTGTTAGAAGAGAATTGTGTTGAGTGTAGGAATGGGATGTAACTCAAGTTGTGTGATGGTCCATGACTTCATGTGGTGTTGGCCATGAAACTCCTTTGTCCGCTTGTTCCTCTGTAACAACTGATTCATGGAGTCATGGTGTGGACTCAGTAGGCAGCTGAGGTAGTTTTGAAGAACATGTTCTGCAAGATTTTTTTATTAGACCAGCTAGCCTGAGTGAGAGTTGCACATATTTGGGCTGGAAACAAGCTTCTTGAGAGTGGAGGGGGAATTCCTGAAGGTGGTGTTGGTGTTGAATACTTTGTGGTGTGAAACCACAACTCTGAGTGCTCTGCATGAAATCAGGCAGATTTTTCGTATACATCTTGTGAGACATTTACTAAGTGCTTATGAGGCAGATGAAGTGAATTGGCTGGTGCCATCTAGTTCCCAAAGTTTTGTAGAGTTGGGTGTTCTGCAGGGAATGTTATTTGGTATCCGTAGCTCTGTGCTAAAGCTATGATTCTTTTAAAACTGACTTTCCTAGTCTTTTAATGTAACTATTTCTATGTTGATTGCAGTTAAATATGTGAACAAGGAACAAGTTGTGTGGTTGTTTTTCTTCCTAGTCGAAACCTTTATTGGAATGCTAACAGATAGGACGTGGAGAGCTTGGAGTGGCACTTTCAGTAATGCAGATGTAGTCATAATAATACATCTTTCGTGTTTTATAATGTCAAGAGGAAATGGTAGATACATATAAAAGCAGATAATTTCTTTGCTGGGGATTTTTTTCTGAGTTCCTGATACCACACTGATCACTGTCTCTCGCATCCACTAAGTACTACTTACATGTTGCTTTCTTTACTTGCCTCTGTGCAATCTTTGTCTTCTCTTTTTGTCTGCTCAGTTTTCAATGCTCTCAACATGAAAGGCATTGTCATTGTACTTGCACTGGAAAGTTAAGGAGGATTCAGAGTAGTGTGGCTTTAGAGGCAGCCTTTCCAAAAGGGAAAGTGTTAAAAAAAGGACTTGTTAATAAAGAATTGGATAGAGCTTCTTCCTCCACAGCAGAGCTCTTTTATGAGCAGTTCCCTTTAAGGCTTGTTTGCCCATGGAGGAATAGTTATTCTGCATTATGTCTAGATTCTGCTTCAGTTTAAGTAACCTTCATATATTAGCAGCATTGTTTTAGTGGCTGCCAGACCCCACAAACAGGTTCCCATGAGAGCCTTACAGCAGGTACGATGTTCCACTGTGTTCTGTGTTAAAGACTGCAGCAGTTTAGCTGCAAGCTGCTGGTTTGCCAGGTAAGGGTGTGAGTTGTGGCAACCCAAACTCCTGCATTTTAAGGCTGTTGCACCTGCTCTTCTCTTCTGTGGCTGTCACTGAGTTAATTCAGAAAGCTGAACTGGTTTGCTTCTTGCCCAAGTACCATTCCTGCTGCATGGGAGGTGGTAGAAATTCAGGGGAAAGAAAACAGTAGTGCCTCTTCAGAGTGGCTGAAACTTTTAGGGGTCACTGCCCTGATGTGTATTTAATGTAGAGTAGCTGCTCATGCAATGGCAGTCACCGAGAAATACTTTCTGATATGTTAATTACAAAGTACAGTATTTTCTGATCACTTATTTGTGGAATTTAGACTGTAACTGCTAGGCTGCTTTAAGAAATAACAGGTTTTTTAGGGCTTCACCTAGCCGAAGTCCTTGTTTTAGGATGTCTTTCTTTGCATGATCCATAGTTGAATTGGTTGCTGCTCTTTGATGTACTGAGAATGTCCCTTCTTTTCCACTCGTGTCCCCTCCCACCCTGCCCATCGCTGCACCTCTGCCCTTCTCTGTCCCTAATCAATGCTCCCACTCATTATCCTCACTCACTGGTTAAGCCTCTGTGCCTTCAGGCAACCTTTTTTTGTTTTGTTTTATTCTTCCACCTTACGTTTAGAGAATTATTGTGGAAAATCCTGGTGCTAGGAAGCTCAGTCTCATTGTTTGCCAAACATGGATTACATTAATCCTGTCATTCAGCTTTCCTCAAATAAACAAGTCCTGGTATTTTGTCAAAATAATACATCAGGCGGTAAAATAATTACTTGTTTAGCAGTTGGTCTTGAATTTCTGCAAAGAATATTTGTGTTGCCTTTTAGAAATTAGTTGGCTTTTTTCTCCATTATTTTAAGAAACTTTAAAGGGTGGCAATTTTAAGTAATATGTGGTGGTGGTTCGGTTTGGGTTTTTTTTTGTGATGGGTGTTTGGGTTTTTTGTTTGTTTTTAATCTGTAAATGAAAGAGGGGTAAAAAGCTGTTTCAAGATTTTTCTAACTATAGAAAGTATTTTGTGATGCCCTCAATTAATACCCAGCCTTGTTTTTTCCTCTTTTTTTTCAGAGATGAAGCTATGAGGAAAGCTGGTGTTGCCCATAATAAATCTAGCAAAGATATGGAGAGCCATGTGTTTATGAAGGCCAAAACAAGGGTAAAGCATCTCTATTTGCTTCTAGAAGTTATTGGGTATCAAAATTCTTTTGTTTGGAACAAATTGCAGAAATAGCAAAGCCAGTGCACTTAAGAATACAGAGTTATTTGAAATTTTGATTTATATGTGCTGCTTCTTTTACCTTGAGGGGAAATGAGTTCTGCATCCAATAGATGCATCAAACTGGACTTAGTGCAAGACAGCTTTGCTGGTGCTGCAGTGTTTCATGCATATATGGAACCACAGTTTTCTTACCTGAATATTTGTGTGTAGTGAATTGCATAGAATTTCCTTTATCTACAATGTAGCACCATTCCAGTTGGGTGGTCAGAAAAACCTAGGATATCAATGAAAAGGCTCTGTCAAGAACAACCCCAAGGGAAGAGCCGTGGTCTCTGTGAAAGTCTGGCTATAATGTACAGTTCTGCGCTCTATCAAATCATAAACTTCTTCTCTGGAGCTGTGTTACGAGAAATTGGATGCTGTCGCTGTCTCCAAACAAGCCATGTTTGAAATAGAACTTGTCCTGGTGAAAATGTTATAATGCTGATGTCACAAATCTGTGCCTGCTGTTGGCATCCTCTGTGGTGAGTTGTTGTTTCATGGGCAGGAGGGCTGTCTCAGCCCTCTGCAGCTTCCTACACATTATGAAGCACACTAAGAAAAGATTTTGAAGAACATTTGTCTTTTCGTTCTGACACTTCTATCATGTCAGTTTTCCAAGTTCTTAATTTGCTTGTATTTGTAATATGAACTTAGCTTTAAAAAAAGTTATTGTAGAATGAATGTGGCATAATTCAAGGAAATAAAATAATTCAGTGTGCCAAGTGAGCAGGTTCTATCCTTATAAAAAAGGAATTATAGTGGCTAAGAAGTGGAAAATGCATGTTGTTTTATAATGTTTGCATATTGTGATCCTGTTAGTGTGGCTGTCAGGGAGGTTCTTTCCTGTGATTTTGTGGTTTCTTGGCGTTCTTGTACCATCAACCACAATGACGTATTAGTAAAAATATTCCTAGTTAATAAACAGACCATTTCTTGGAAGTGAACTGCTCTGAAAAGCCCACACACATTGTAAAGCAAAATGCAGTATGGTGAGACAGAACACTGAAGAACCAGAAAGTAATGGTTATTCTGTTTTCATTTCTTATGCTAAAATACTCATTTTTCACCTCTAGGAGGAATATCTTTCTCTTGTGGCCAGACTTATTATCCATTTCCGAGATATTCGTAAGTAATTTCTTAGTTTTGATTTTCTTCTCAGTTGTGGTTACTCATTGAATCCTCCTAAAAGAAAAAAAAAAGTAAATTTTAGAGCTTCTATGTGTGATTCTGCATGTGATTCTAAGCAGGTTGCTTTAAAAATCTTCTTGTAGTATGCATGCCTAATTTCTATATACTATTTCTTTTACACATAATCTATAATTAAAAAGTATTTGAGAAATTCTTTAAACTTGCTACTTTTCCTCCTTCCTAATTTTTCCTGTATCTTTTCCTTCTTTCCATTTTTTATATAGCATTCTGATTCAATTCAAGTTGGCTTAGGTTAATGTATTTTATTAGAGCTACAGTAGATAGTGGGTTTTTTTTATTTTTTAGATTATGATGTGAATATATTTCTTGTAGAGGGTATATCCAATGGGTCAATGCGACAATATTAGCAAAGATGATTAATTGTTTTTTCTTTGCAGACAATAAGAAATCTCAAGCCTCAGTCAGTGGTAAGAGTTCCTTTTTTGTTGTTGTTTTCTTCCTTCTCCTGTACTTTCCATTTCTAAATAGAACAGCTTAGGAATCAGGGCTGTGGTGTACTAAGGATAAAGCGGCTGTGTGTTCCCTAGCTGGATATAAAATGCTGCTGGAGTAAAGGAAGGGTAGCGTGACAGTCTTGGAGTTGTTCAGTGGTGAGGGCGACAGGCTTGGACAGTGCTTTGGATGTAACACAGCAGACTTGTTTGTTTCCCTGTTTGTACTTCTGTTAGCTCACAACACGAAGATTCGTGAAAGCAGAAGAGTGGTTGAAAATAGTCTCCTGCTGAGCAGCCCAGGTTCCTGCCTGTTGCCAGCTTTGGCTTCCTCACGTGTTGCATCAGAGGCAGAAGCGTTTGCGGGGTATATGCGCTGTGCCATTTGGCTGAGCTTAGATCTGATGCTGGCTTCTTCCTCTGTGCTAATTCTCACTACAGTGTATGATAGGGACATAGTATGGTCCTGTGTTTCTGTCCCTCTCTAGGGCAAATA
Source organism: Oriolus oriolus (assembly GCA_013400235.1). Lineage (NCBI taxonomy): Eukaryota > Metazoa > Chordata > Aves > Passeriformes > Corvidae > Oriolus > Oriolus oriolus. The sequence goes on along the minus strand of VXBT01000192.1, from coordinate 264,707 downwards.
TGCAGTGTGTGATTGATTAACATGCAGTCTAGACTACTGGAAATTATTTTATAAGTATTCTTAAGAAGGAGGTGGTGTGTGTTCTGTACCTGGTTAATATTGCTTCTGCACCCCATGTTGTGTTTCAACCTCTTGAATTGTCTTTCTCTCTTTAACTTCACTTTTATGTGTGCCCAGGATTCAGATTATGAAAACTGTCTTGAAAGGCATTGAATTTATTCAGTGCATAAGAACAGTGATGTTAGAAGGGGAACTGTATAGCAAAGTACATCCTCTGGTCTGAGCCTTGCTTCTCCGACTTGAGGAGGAAGATCCACAGTGGGACTCTCTTGATTTTTGAGGTTAAAAGCTGTATATCCTCATGGAGTTTTGTTGGCAGCTTGTTTTGACTTGTATATAAATTTGGAGGTGGCTAGTAAGTTCCTTTTCTCTAATGTATTTAAAATCTATGTGAAACTTCACGACACTGGAGCACTTTAAATCATCTCTACTCTATATACAGAGAGGCAAAGATGTGCTGGAAGCCTCTTGTCTCACAGGCAGGGCAGTGAATCTTAGTTTGTCAGGCTATTGGATCTAGTCATGGTCTGAAGTTGCCAGATCAGAGAGTGGATGATGGAGAGCAGAGAATTTTGGAAAGGCAATTGCATGGCTGGCTGCATATCAGTATCTGTTTCCTTTGTAGATCCAATGAATGCCCTGCAGAATCTAACTGGGGGTCCCACAGCAGGGGCGCCTGGGATGGGCATGGCTTCCCGAGCTCAAGCAGCACCAATGAGTGGGATGACAGGCCTCGGTCCAATGGCACAGCAGATGAGTCTCCCAGGGCAGCAGCAGCCTCCCGGAACCTCAGGAATGGCCCCTCATGGCATGCCTGGTGTCTCTACAGCTACTCAGCAGAGTAAGTGTTCAGTTTGCTTCAACCACTGAAATTGTTAGATCAGCTTTTCAGTAATAAGGAAATAATTCACTAATAACCTTTTCCTTTTCCCCAAGGAAAAGGTGCTGAGGAGATGTCACACTTCTGGCTAAATCAGCCAAGTGAACTGGGGAAAGAATTGATTTTAAGTACTGCTACCTAACTGGATAAATGTCTTCCTTAGTATAGTGAGCAACAGTGTAGCTATTGTACGAGCCAATTCGTCTTTCATCCTGTCAGCTTCAGAATATTGTTTTTGTAGAGCTCACCTGTGTTTTCCGTGGTATGGTGCTTCCTGCTGGGGATCTCGGTGCACATTTCTTCCTGCACATTTTTATTCTCTTAGGTTGCTGACTCAATGGAGGCAGAGTGAATTAGAAATTGGTAGTACAAAGTGTAATTAATTCCTCTGTTAGTGTGCATCATCCATTTGAGGAAGCAAAAGTATATACTGCTAATGAAGGACATGAATTAATCTCGCATTGTTTGGGTATCATGTTTTAAGTACAGTCTGTCTTCTCTTTAGCCCAACTTCAGCTTCAGCAGATAGCTCAGCAGCAACAGCAGCAGCAGCAGCAATTCCAGCAGCAGCAGGTGGCTCTGCAGCAGCAGCAGCAGTTCCAGGCCCAGCAGTCAGCCATGCAGCAGCAGTTCCAGGTCCAGCAGCAGCAGGCGGCGGCTGCTGCGGTGGCCCAGCAGCAGCAGCAGCAACAGCAGCAGTTGCAGGCTGTCCAGCAGCAGCAGCAGCACATGCTGAAACTGCAGATGCAGCAGCAGCAAAACCAACAGCAGGTGATGACAAACAGCTACAATGGCAAATGTGGTGATCAGTTACTTGTCAAGTGAGGCTTGGCTTGTGTGGAGGTATCAGCTCTGCATGTGACTAACACATTTCCACTTTAGGGTAGGGCTTCAGGTTAGACTGGCAAGTTAATTGACAGCAATATATTACATGCTAGAGGAAAGGCTTTACAGATGTTTTGTTGTTTTCTTCTGTCATAGCAATAGGGAACTAAAATCTCTGTCTCTTTTTTTATAAATATTAGGATTGTCTTTCATTCTGACAGAAATAGGTGAGAAAGAACAGCACTTGAATTGCTCTAGCAAAAGTGGCTGTTTTGTCACTGTGTGAATAACATGTTGCCACTTTAAAAAAGGTGTGCGAAGCACATAATATATATACACATGTATATAGATATACTTCATCCTTAGGCACAAAAGCAGATGAGGAAACTTCAGCTGTCATATTCTTGCGCAGTTTTTGGTAAGGGGTGATTACATTTGAAAAAGTGTGTCTGAGCCCATTTGTACAGGAGAAGCTGCTGGACTTCAACTTTGCTTTCAAAAGTTACAGGAAAGCTTGTAATGTGGAAATACGGGCTAGCACCATTTCGGGCTGAGATATATGAAGGATGAGTGGATGTAAAGGTTGGGCTTTCCCTTTGGGCTTAAAACATCAATCTGATGTATTAGGATTCTGTTTACTTTTGGTTTATGCTATAAAGTAAGTCTTCTGTCGCATTGCTGGAAGCTGTATCATCCTGGCTTCTGCTTTTCAGATGCAGCAGCAACAGCAGCAGCAGCAACTCCAGCGGATTGCTCAAATGCAGCAGCTGCAGGCAGCACAGGTCATGCAGGCGCAGCAGCAACAGCAGCAGCAACAGCAGCAACAAATACCACAACAACAGATACAGCAGCAGCCACCTCAACAAGTCATGCAACAGCAGATGCAACAGATACAACAGCAGCAACAGCAGCAGCAGCAGCAACAACAGCAACAACAGGTTGCTCAGGCACAACAGTCTCAACTTCCACCACAATCCCAGCCTCAACCCCAGCCCATGGTATCTCAACCACAGGCAATCTCAGGACAAATTCCCAGTCAGGTTATGCCTGTTACTCTTACACCACAGCAGTTAAAAGCTATGCAGGTAAGGGGTAGTGACCAGCTGATTGTTGATTTGTTATGATCACCTAGAGAAATAAAAAAATATATCTGACTTTTGCCAATAATGAAATAGGAAAACCGTAACTTGTTAAGAGCTCTGCAGTTAACAAGTTAAGAGTAGAGGGTGTTTAAAGGTTTATATCTGGGCCTGCCAGTAGAGAGCAATTTTGTAACTAAGAGTAGGAGTTCTGGAAATCTGTGAAAACCATTCATGCAGCTAATATTTCAAAAATAATTTCTTGTCTCACTCTTGAATGGACAAGTGAAAAAAAGAAAAAGAAACATGCTCTGGTTAAAGAAAAATTACCTCCGTGCTGTTTGCTTTTCTACAACATGAACAAGTGCTTTGAAGTGTTCTAGGCTGCAGCCAGTGTTATCTCTCTACCATGCTGGCTTTGCTTCTGTGGCAGTGTTGGGAGGTTTTGGTCACAGTTTAGTATGCTGATTGTTCCTGCCTTGAAGAGAAGCTGGGAAAGACAATAGTTTTACTCTGCTGAACCTCTTGCTGGGTCGTCCTCTTAATGAAGCAGCTTTTTGAAGGGTTACCGTCATTTTTATCTGGGCTCCACAGGTTGTGGTTGAGCCAAAGCTCAGACCTGTTTTTCTTCAGGCGTTGCTGGGGAGGAGTGGGGTCAGCCACACCTCAAAAATGGATGAGTTGATACCTCCCACTTTGTGCTCCTACCAGCTAAGCTAGGAGTTGTTAAATGTCATGATTGTCACGCTGACAGATGTAATGAATGTATAAACATTTGAAATGCTGGTCATTGGTAGGTTTGCCAGAAAGTTAAGCATCTATTATTGTGTATAAGACCTGATAGTACAGGTAAGAAGTTGCAAGAAGTTGTCGAATTGGGTGTGCAGTCTGTGGGAAAACTATTCTAAATGTTTTAAACATGGGAACTTGTTTTCACAAAAAACCTCAAGAACTTTAGTTTGTGAGGCTGGTCTTGTCCCCATACCCTTTTTAATGAGCATAGTCAATGCAGTTGAAACAGAAGTGTCGAACCCTACTCAGGTATGTATATTTACTTTGGTTTTTATTCTCATACTCAAGGTAAGAGCTCAGCTGGTCCAGCAGCAGCAGCAGGCAGCAGCAGCAGTGCAAGCAGCTCAGGCCCAAGCTGCTCAGATGGGAGCTTCAGGGCAGGTAAGGGCCCAGGGGCCAGTATCACAGGTCACAGGCCTGTGGCAAGTGCATGCTAGAGATGAGCATGGAGTTGGGTTTCTGGTGGTTTCTGGTGAGGGGTCTGACATCGGTCATCCCCTGTATGAAGGGGATATGGTCTTCTATGCTGTTTCTCCTTTGCCTGGAGTCAGAGGCAGGATTTCATTGGCAACCTCTCAGTGCATGCTCTCTGTCCCAAGTAGGTAAGAATGTTGCCTGTACTGACACAGGAATGCACATGAGTAAGACGGTCTCCTGTGGGCACACTACAAGTCTGACTGTTGGTACCTGGAGTGTATCACCTCTTCTTTCGTTGAACTCTCTTAGGTGACTGCTTTGTTGTGTAAACTGATTTCTGTACTGTGAATCTTTGCCTGCTGTCTTTAATCACATGTGATTTACCTTCCATCTTCGTGTGTTGACTATAAAAAAAAATAGTATAGACAATGAAATCTCTCTGCACTCCCTTTTCAGTCCTTTCATCTTTCATTCTTCTTCTGAGTGAAATGGGCAGTAGATCTAGATTGCTCTTGTTCTGGATGTGAATTGTGAAGAACAAATGGCGTGTGTCACAAGTGCAGAGTTACATTAAAAAAAAAATGCTGGGTGAAAGCTTGTTGTCTAACGTGGTTTTTTTATCCTGCAATACACCTGCAGCCCCAGTGGTTGTTTCTTGATATGTGTCTGGTATGAAGGAGACATGGGAAAAAAAGTGGGGAATGGCTTGAGCTGAATATCTCATCCCATTTTCCACAAGAATAAGAAAGTCTTTTGTGGCTTACCTCTGTAGTGTTTCATACTGAGGCATTTTACAGACATGGGTAAGTACTAATATCACTACTTTGTAGATGGAGAGATAGGCAGACAGATGAAATGAGGCTGACTAGGTCTAATGGCAGAATTCTTTTTGTATACCCAGACATTCCATGTTTTTCAAGCACCATTTTCCGTTCAGTGCACAAGTAATTTTATAGATTCAGTAAGAAGTTTTTTATATGGACTGTGATAGCAATTGCTTCTTCAATGTACAGACTTGTATCAGAGAGAGTGTCTTTACCATGGTAACTCTCATGTGGCCCACATCGTCGTTGGTGTGGCCAAGTTCTATTTCTGAATTGGTCCTTTGGCTTGTGTCAGTGTAACACAGGATGGAAAGGCTGAGCAGTGGTAAGTACAGTTGGGACAGTACTGGCAGCAACGCAGAATTCTCTTCCTGCAGTTGAAATGTGAATTAAAACTTGTTCGTTTCTTAAATAATTTCCAGGTGGGAGCTGCAGGGACTTAGGATGACTGGAAGGAGACACTGACTTTTTTCTTATTACTAACTCTAATGGTGCTCTTTTCAACCCTGAAGCAGATGGATTGTGTTTATGTAGAGTCTACTTAATTCTTGCCCTGTTTAGTGACTTCATGTGCCAGTGGCTTAACAGCACAGTGCATTTGAAAAGCTTGGGTGATAACATGGTTGACAGCGAGTTTTGTTTTGCAGCTTTATTCAGCCCTGTGTAGTAAACTTGGGGATTGCTCTCTGTCTACCACATACGGAGTTTGGAATATTCCACATACAGGCTTTACTCCATTTATGTTCATGCCATTGCAATATGAGTCTACTAAAATTCACTTACTACTATGAAGTCCAATAACTAAATGGGTTTCTTGTACTTGTCTAAATATTTTCTGTATGTAGTAGTTTTAAGATTGTGGCTGTATATAATACTACAGTGCAGCTTCAGCATTGAGAGTGTATAAGGATTTTCTTTAATTTATGAGAAGTTTCCTTTAAGACTAGATTTTTGCTTTCTATTTAGTACATTTTTCAGTAGCATCAACATTTTTAATAAATCTGCCTTGATTTCTTTATTTGGTTCAGGGAGGCTTTTTTTATAAACAAACCCTATCCCAATCTTTGCTTGTTATATTTAAACTTAGTCTTTAAGGGCTTTCAAACTGGGAATTTTGCTTGCTATGTCTGCATTCTTCCTTTTCCATAAAGTTTCTGTACATCCTTCCTACATAAAAGTAAAAGCAGTCCTGGGTTTAAACGTGGGTTCATGTGAGTTTTGAAGTTCTTCTCTGAAGTTATAAAGACACCACACAGGTCAGTGTTACCCTGCTTGGGTGTCTAGTCCTTGTGAGCATGTAACTCACAGAGAAGCTCATAGCAGTACTGTCCTAGCAACCAGAGAGCTACACAAAATGCTTCCAGCACCAAGGAAAAAAAATCTGTAATCAACTGCAGTTAAGTATTAGTAAAGTTTAAGTCGCTGTTCTGGTGCAATTCCTTCAGGTGCTCAGAATGCAGAGTGGCTGTTACTGTTAGGAAATCTGAGCTGCCTTTAGTGCAGTGGCAGTGGCACTGTAGGTACGTGTGCTCACCAGAAGCTGTGTATTTATGGAATGCTGAATGTTTGGATGTTAGATAAAAGAAAGTTACAGGTTCTGGATTCTAATTGTTCTACTCCAGTTCATTTTTATCAAATAATGGGGTTTGTAGCTTACTTTGGAGGGAGATCGTCTTCTTGCTCTCTGATTTAGCTCAGTTTACAGGGTCTGGAATTTTACCCCATAAGAATCAATTTCACTTGCGGAGGCAGATTTGTGTTCAGTTAAGATCTTTTTCAAAAGTACTTAAACATTTCTGGTTGTGTCCTTGTTTTACAAGAAGAGTAACTCCTTTATGGATATATTGCTTTGGAACCCCCTTTCTTGACTCCTTTGTCAAAGGGGTCACAGGTTTTGTAAATATAAATGAGCTGGAGAATGGGAATAGATTACTTTTGTTAAGAGAATGGAATTGGTGTCATTTTATGTATATATTTCCTTTCCAAAGCACACATTTCAAAAAATATAAAAAAACCTAACCCAGAATTGTATGCTTGTGCACTCATTTGACCAACCACAATACTACAAGCAGTTGAAAGCCTTTGAATTGGACTTTGTCATGCTGGTTTCAGTGGTTTGCCAGACACTTAACCTGTGAATATTCTTCTAATTTCCTTTGCCTCAGTAGAAGTAATCTAAATCTTCACACTTTGGTGGTGTGGCTTCAGAAACATGGCCAAGATGGGACATGTGGGTCACCATAACATGCCTGGAATTCCACACGCTCCGGAGATCTGTGTGCATTCACGAGGGTCTAAGATGGGGTGATTGTGCCTGAAAGGATATTTTTTTTTCTTCCCCCCCCCCAGCAATTTCCCCCTTTTTTTTGGTTTTGTTAGGGTTATGTTGCTTCACCAGCTCTCATATTGATACTGTAGCTCTTCACTGCACTTCGTAGCATTCACCTGTGCTTTGTGGCAGTGCTGGGTTGTTGTGTTTGCTCCTGGCGGCTGTTGCATGCTGTGTGTGCACGTGTGCATGTGTGTGTGATGTCTGAAGCACTCTCATTTGTTTCCCTTTTGAAATCCTGTCTCTGACCATCCCTCTTTGCCTGGATGGAAAGGGACTGCATTGCTCTGATGTTGTGAACTAACAGCTGTGCTGAATTTGACACTATTTTCTTTATCAGTTATTGCTTTCCTTTTTCAGTCTTGCTATGTTATATTTAATTTTATTTATTTTTAACAATTATAAGCACATGCATTCTTTGACTCTCTAGAGACATGTTGCTGGCTGCTTCAGTCCATTTACATAAACACCAAGCAGGAGTGCCTCAAACCATTTACAGGAAGGAGACTAGATTATATCTTAGGTTAGTTAGGATTGTGTAGGTTCCTTGGTAACATGTAAGCTAGGAAAAAAAAGGTAGCCCAGAGACCTTTACTGTAGGTCTTTGAAGTACCAAACAGAAGCTCTTTTACTGATAAGTGGATCTGCCAAAGTTACCTGAATACTACCTCAAAAATATGCTGAATTTGTTGTAAATTCTCAGTATGTGGTGTAATATCAAATTTTAAGTAACAGAGGGCTATATAGATACAGATAGATATATATATAAAAAAAATCTGTGTGGCTTATGCAGGCTGATGGTTCTGAAAGGTACTTTTAGACACTGCAGAGCAGCATAGTCCTAATACTATTTAAAAATCCTTCATTGTAATGCTAACCTTAATCATTTACCTAAATGATTGTGCTTTAGAGTGTGCTCACTCTATACAGCTGGAGAATGAAAAAGCATGAATAGGCTTGAGGAAGATCAATAAATTCAGGATAATTTAGCCCAACTTAGGAGTAGAGGAATAGGTATTTGTCAAAATTGTGGAAATTTAAAAGGTATATTTGACTTCTTCTGTGGGTTATAAAAGGAAGGAAATAGATTTTTCAAACCTGGAAGTCTTTTTTGTTGTCTTTGGCATTGTTATACTGGCATAGGTTAGGCTGGTGTGAAATTCGCTCACTGTGGAGCATTGTACTGACAGTTGCTGTTGAACTGTCTGACAAAATGTCTTATAATGGAGGGGGCATTTGCAAATACTGCTAAACCCTTGGAGTCCACAGTGGGGGAAAGCACATCAGAAACCTATGGCATTACAGAGCTTCTTATATGGAGCATTCTTGACAGCAATCTTAGAGTACTTATTTCCAAGAATTTTAGAACTTCAAGATGTCAGGAAAAATTTAGGAAAGGCCCTTCATGGAAATGACAGGATACTCAACCCTCGACCCACGGATCTGAGTCTGCGTATCGGCTCTCAAGATACCAGGAATTCATTAGGTGCTCTCTGAACACAGATAGGAGTATAAAAAGGAGTTTGATTTCCAAGCTAGCACGTTAGGTTAACCTTTAGAGAAAAGCTCACTAACCTTCCCTTCACGCTCCCCCCTCCCCAGTTCCTGGAGGCTGCATGTGCTTCTCATCCTGCCAGTGCACTGCATTTCTTGTTTTGCGATTACTTTTGTCTGTTGTCCCTCTGTCCTCAAAGATGATCACCGCACCTATGGCCCGAGGTGGGATGCAAATCAGACCACGGTTCCCGCCTACCACCGCTGTGTCTGCTACACCACCAAGCTCCATCCCCTTGGGCGGACAGCAAATGCCACAGGTATTTACTGGGTCAAAGCACATTGTGACAGGAATTGTGCAAAGCTTCACTGCCTGGGTCTGTAGCGCTGCCTTTCAAGCCAGGGCACGTTCACTTTTGCATCAAACAATGAACTTGCTGGTGTTACTCAGGGTGTTGGTCTGTTTAGGTTGTGTTTTTTTATGGATCATTTTTCATTTGAAGTAATAGGTTTTCTGAGAGCTTGGGATATCAAATAAAGCATTTTAAAAGTGGCATAGATCTTTATTTTAACATGTAAAACTTTTCCATGTTCAGAATTGATTCAAGTCTCAAATTAAAGGTCCACACTCTGTGAGTGTGCATTTCTGAGTGATGCAAGTCAGCACTGCAGTGTACCTGGCTGAGTTGTGTCCAGGACCTTGCTTGGCTTATGTTCATGCTCTCTACAGGTGCTTTTTGTGTTATTAGTAAACCTGGCTCGTTTCAGCTTGAGCAGCTTCTTGGCATGATATGAGGGACCCAGAACAATTTGAGCTGTTCTTTTCTTTCATGGTTGTGTAGAAGAAACTGCCAGAAGGATTCCACTTGTACCTGCATCAGAGAAGAACCAGTGTAGGCAAGCTGGCAGCTCCTATCCAGCTGTTGCTGGAAAACACATGAGGTCAGAGCACTTCATTTCTTCTCAGGAGTTTACAAAGGTAGTGACAGTGACCAGAAGGATTCTGCAGTCCTAGGCAAACACACCTGTTATCATTTCTGGTTGGAGATGGTCGGTCATTTCAATCCAGGACAGTGTGTACATGTTAACTGTCATAAACCCCAGGCATAGCTGTGAAGTCAGAGGGGAATTTACTTTATGCTTTGGTCACTGTAGCAGTTAATATATACTGAGATAATCATCTCCCATTTGAAATTTCCACAATATTTGAGGCTTTCCCATGGATATTTAAATATTAGTTTTGCTTATATTTAATATTTGACTCATAGCAAAAGACTTCTGGTTCAAGCATTCAGTGCCATAGGGTGTTTTAGCACTGTCATCGTTACTGAGGAGCTTTTGTTTCTGACACCAGGTGAACTGGTCATCAGGAAGTGTTCTCAGTTGCATGCCAAGGATTGTGAAAGTGATGTAGAAGCCTGAACAACTGGTCAAAGCAGAAGAAGAAGAGAAATTTCTCATGAACAATGATTGGAGTGAAAATGGCTCCTAAGCAGGTGCTAGGATGAGTGAGTGACTCATGATTTACTGGTGGCCGGAAACATGTTTTGAAAGGCAATCTAAGCTGCTGTATAGACAGCTCTGGATCAGCATGAGTCTCTAGTACTGTTGGCCAAAACATTTTGTTCAGGTTCTAGGTAGATTAGAAATTAGAAATGTTGTCTTTTACACCTCTTAATCTTGTAAAACGCTTACCTAATATTGTCTGTTGGATATAACTTCCTTGTCATCAGAGTCCTTGCAGCTGTTCACAATGGGAGTAAAGGGCTGTAGCATATATGTGGTTACTAATCACTCATTTAAGAGCATGTCCTCTCCTTGACTACAGTATCAATATCCATTTAGATGCGGTAATAGGTAGTTCAGGGTGTATTTTCTCTTTAGGAAAGAATCTTGGTATTGCACTGAAGAATGCTTTTCAACAGAAGGACCAGATGTGATATCAATACCTTGTGGCTATTTATTTTTACCCTGTATGACAAAACAGTCTGTCCTTTTTTATCACAAGACTCATTTGACTCTCCAGTGAGTTTATTTGTTTGATTGGGGTTTTTTGCTTATTACAGTCTTTTCAAACAAAACAAAACAAATTACTGATATGACATTGTATTCCACAATCACCTGATGTTTTGATTTGCAAGAGAGTTAGAACTGAGAGCCCTTACCAGCCTTATCTCCTGATTGCTGTTGTGTGCCTGAGACTCAGCAAACTGGAGATAGAACTCATAGCTGGCTCTATCTTCCAGGACAGTGTGCTCTGAACACTAAGAATAGCTTTGATTTAGTGGATGTAAATGCAAACTTTTATCATGCAAGCCTAAATATCTTTTGGGCAAGACTTCAGAAAATTAGAGTATGTTGTCATGATCAGGTCACTGTAGAGTCACAGAGCAAATTCATACTCAGTGGGCTGTAGTAGCTGTCCATGGACATGCTTTTATGTGCAGCAATTCATATCCTCAGTGAAAAAACATGTAATTGCATTTCCTTGTATCTGTTGAAGATGCAGGGTATACAAATGATCAGTAACCATGGCTTAACTCTGGAGTTGAATGAGTTCAATGGAATTAAAGCTCTGGAGAGGAGGGGTTTTTTTGTCTTTTGGGTTCATAGTGATTTTTGTGGTGTGTTTGTTTGGTTGGTTGGTTGGGGTTTTTTAAGCCTTCTTTTTTCTCAGGGTCAGCTGCAAAGAGCATTCCCTAGAAGCTGAAATTTCATGAAATTGTTACAATCTTAATCAGTGTCCTGCAAACAATGTAGAAACCTAAATCTGAAATAATCTTTAAATCTGCTCTATAGAACATCTGAAATTATTATGTAGCAAATGAACTGCTGTCAAAGAAAACCGAAGTAGTAAGTTCAGAAGTGCCCACTTCTGAATGTTTTTGAAAATGTCACAGTTTTGCTTACTATTAGACATTGGCCTTTGCTGTTCTGAAATGAAGCTGGCAGAGAGCAAACCTGTTGCAGGAAGGAAATCTGTTTGCCTGTGCATGTATTTGAATGAGGAGGGGTAGCGCAAAAAAATTCAATTCATCCAGTGCTTATGTGCACAGTAAATGCTGCATGTCCTTTTCTTCGCTTTTCTGCAGCATTTGTAAATTAATGTAAATAATGTCCTTGGTGCTGAATTATACACAGAAACTTAAATCTGGCAAAAACCTAATGAAATCTCGTTCCTTCCCTTCGTTCCTTCCCTTCGTTCCTTCCCTTCGTTCCTTCCCTTCGTTCCTTCCCTTCGTTCCTTCCCTTCGTTCCTTCCCTTCGTTCCTTCCCTTCGTTCCTTCCCTTCGTTCCTTCCCTTCGTTCCTTCCCTTCGTTCCTTCCCTTCGTTCCTTCCCTTCGTTCCTTCCCTTCGTTCCTTCCCTTCGTTCCTTCCCTTCGTTCCTTCCCTTCGTTCCTTCCCTTCGTTCCTTCCCTTCGTTCCTTCCCTTCGTTCCTTCCCTTCGTTCCTTCCCTTCGTTCCTTCCCTTCGTTCCTTCCCTTCGTTCCTTCCCTTCGTTCCTTCCCTTCGTTCCTTCCCTTCGTTCCTTCCCTTCGTTCCTTCCCTTCGTTCCTTCCCTTCGTTCCTTCCCTTCGTTCCTTCCCTTCGTTCCTTCCCTTCGTTCCTTCCCTTCGTTCCTTCCCTTCGTTCCTTCCCTTCGTTCCTTCCCTTCGTTCCTTCCCTTCGTTCCTTCCCTTCGTTCCTTCCCTTCGTTCCTTCCCTTCGTTCCTTCCCTTCGTTCCTTCCCTTCGTTCCCTTCTTTCCCTTCATTCCCTTCATTCCCTTTGTCCTCTCTCCTCTCCTCTCCTCTCCTCTCCTCTCCTCTCCTCATTCCTTCCCTTCATTCCCTTCGTCCCTTCCTTTCCTTTTCCTTTCCACACCTTACCTTCCCTTTCCCTTCCCTTTCCTTTCCTTCCCTCCCTCCATACAAGGATTCAAGTGTTCAGAAGTTATTTTTTGTAACCAACTTGAGACACTTAACAGGGGCCTGATTTTCAGGAAGTGATGAACCACTCCAAGTGGTCTTAGGCTGGCTTGATGAAAAATGGGTGCAGTATCCATATGGGTAAGTTCTAAACCACTTGCTGTCTAATAGCACATTAAATAGACTCATGAAAAATCAGGGAATGCTTTTTGCAGTGTCCATCCCAGCTTCCTTCCAAACGTGGTGAGCTGCCTGGTGTCTGTGGGAGGCAAACTGTGCTTTTCAGTCTCAGAAATGCTTTTCCAGCTGTTGAGGAGAGACATGCTGTTAAAGAATCCACCTCCTTTGGAAAACAGTAAGCACAAGCTCAGTTGTTGTTGACTATGGAGAAAAGGAAGATATTGTAGCTGATTTATAACATCATTTCAGCCTCACTTGTTCTAGGTATTACCTTTGTGTGAGAGGGCGCAAAGGTACTGGGGTTATTGAAGATTGAAAAAAACATCATAATATGTCAGGCTGCATTTTAAACTACTCTGTAATGGATGATAAACTAGTATCTTCAAGCTTATTACCAGTTTTGCATTGAGCTGGGGATTGTTTGTGCCCTTTTCTGGGGGGGAGTATGACCTTTTGCATAGCTGCAGTGTGATGTATCAGTCAAAGCATTTCCTTCTGTAGTCAGCGTGTCCATGCAAAAGTAGACAATGTGCTTAATATCATGTCCTCTGGATACAGTTGGATTATTTACATGGATATTTAACAAGAGAGTGAAGGGCAACACCAATTTGCAGTGCCTGTGAAGTGTCTGGGACTCATGGATTTACTGGAACCTTAGCTTAAAAATGGTTTAGACTGAGGGAAAGAGTTGTTAATTCAAAGATGCTAATCAGTGACTTACAGAATGGACACATGGGTTAATGAGCCACAATATATTGCCTCTGCAGGCTAATTCCATTTATCTTTGTATGTACTTATTTATAGCCTCAAGTCATAAGAATTCTGCGTGTGCCTTAAACAAACATGATCACTTAATATCTGCATTACTCTACCATGCCTCTGCCATTGCACAGGTTTTCTTGTTTGGTTTTAAGTGATTAAGGGGGAAAATGTGTATTAAAACAAACGTGAGAAGTTGCTGAAATTTGAGTATCATCTGGCTCTGGCACTGTATAAATAAATAACAGAACGTACAGAATAAACTTAGGTGTTACCCAGAGTTTGGTGCTATTCTGGAAATGCTCTTACCTGCCTTTTTGTCCTTTAGGCACACCTCATCATTCTCCAAAGGTCAGAAAGCTACCATCCAGATTTTCAGAACTCAGTATTTAAATAAGATGTTGGTGATTTGGCTTACCTAATTATTTTCTTCCTTCTTCCTTAAGAAAACCAGTCGAGAAGCTACAGTCAAGTCTGACAGACCTTTGAAGACTGTAATTAAAATGTCTAAATAAGGAGGGTTTTTTGACTCTTAATTATCAAGTGGGAACTGTCTTTTCTTCCTGCTCTTCTTTAGTTCTAATAAAGTCCAGTTTTTTCACATGGCACTTCTGACATTTTAATTGCAACATGATGGTTTGCGCAGTGAAAAATAATTATTATACAGTTAATTCAAGCTATGTGCAGTTTTAATGGTTATTTCTACTGAAGTTGGTAAGATTTACTGCCCTGAGAACTTCAAGAGTGATACAGGTGGGAGTGTCCTTATGGGGGAGAAAGGAAACCAATGCTTTCATTTCTTGTAGGCCTGAGGATACATTTCTCTCCACAGGTAAAGCCTTTTAGTTAGGTTCCCATCCTCTACTCCCTTTTGTTGTTACTGATCATATCTTTTCCCACATTCCAGGTCAGCCAGAACAATATTACCATGATGTCATCCCCATCTCCTGTCCAACAAGCTCAAACACCCCAGTCAATGCCTCCACCGCCACAGCCACAGCCATCTCCTCAGCCAGGCCAGCCAACTTCTCAGCCAAACTCAAATGTCAGGTGAGCCACACTGCAACTTTTGAGGATTTCTGTTAATGCCATAAGTGTGAGGTTTTTAAAAACATTCAATGTATCTTACTCTGTTTCCATTGAAGTGAATGAATTTTAATACCAACTGCACTGGGAGCACAGGGGAGAGTGTGCTGAATACACTCTGAAAACCCCCATTTTACATAAAGAACCTGTGGATGAAATCCTCACCAAGGCAGAACCATAGACTGCCATAACAATGCTTACTAAAATCATATCTGCTTCTAGGCTGATGATTCCTCCTTGTCAGATTCTGTCAGGTTTGATTTTATGCCTATTTTTCAGCTCTGGCCCTGCTCCATCACCCAGCAGCTTTCTCCCCAGTCCATCTCCACAACCATCGCAGAGCCCAGCAGCTGCACGAACACCCCAGAACTTTAGTGTCCCATCCCCAGGTCCTTTAAACACTCCAGGTAAATGATTTGAGAGCTATACTGCAGACCACGAGTTGGGCTGTGTTTTGGTAACTGTAATAGTTCCTGGGAAACCTGTTATTTTTGGCACAGTGTAAACTTCCAGGAGTTCTATGTAGCAGCTGGCACTGCAAGTAGTGAACATGTCACATACACCACATAACACAACAGCTTGGATTCCCAAATCAAAATCAGTTGAAACCTTTTTTCTCATCACTGAACTATGTAATAGGTTTTTCTAACTTCTCCCATATTTTGAAAAAAGAATGATACTTAATTTAATAATTTATAGAGGCATAATGATTCCTTAGTTCCAACAGGAAGGAACCCTTAGTGACACTGTGTAGTTGTAAAGGACATTACCACTTAATCACAGGCAGCAGGCTACTTTGCTCCAGAACACCTTCCCAGGTGTCCTCTGGCACTTTGCACTTCCCTCCCAGACATAATAAGCAGTTTGTGATACCGTGAATGGAGGTAACATACTGGCTCCTTCTCATGCCAGTGTTGTGTGCTTTGCAGTTAGGAGAGGACTCACTTAACAAAAACTGCAGTGAATTTATTGTGTTTATTTACTGTTTAAAGGATCAAAGTGAAGGCAAGATAAAGACCCAGAAAATGGGTATATGGAACTTCGTAACTTTTTGGAAAAATATGGATTAAGTGGAAATTGCTGTTCTGCCCATAGAACGTGTTATTTCTACACAAAGACTAAGAGGCTTGGGCAAGCACTTACACTATGGAGGGCATCCAGTTGTGGATTTGGATATTTGACATGAGCTACACTTTGAGATCAAGATTCTGAAATGCGAGAATAATGTTCTGCAGTATCTTTTATCATCCTGTGACATGCAGTCTTCCTTTTTGCTAGGAAATCCAAATTCTGTCATGAGTCCAGCCAGTTCTGGTCAGTCAGAGGAGCAGCAGTATCTGGAAAAACTCAAGCAGCTATCAAAATACATTGAGCCACTCCGGAGGATGATCAATAAAATAGATAAAAATGAAGGTGAGGTTTCCTATATTTGGCCATGCGTTTCTCTGTGTCAGCTCTCTTCTCTGCTGAAAGAAACAGTACTTTGTCTTTTGTGGTGATTTGTTTTCCAGGGATTAAAAATGTCAGAGAAAGTTAGCTGTGCTTTCTTGCTTCTAACTAAAGATTTTAGTGTGAAGAGTGGACAAAATCCTTATCTTTAAATTCTCATCAGTTTTTCTTTTACTTCTGATGGTTTTGAAACATGTAGAGTTCATGCTTTGGATATACTTAGGATTAGATGACAGGTCTTTAATCCTCACAACTTTTCTTTAGTATTGGCTCATGTTTTCATTTTTGACAGTATGTTGTATTTCTGTGTGCAAGAACAGAAGCTATTCTTGTAGTCAGTGTTTGTGTTTCTCATACTATTTCAGACAGGAAGAAGGACCTGAGTAAAATGAAGAGTCTCTTGGATATCCTGACTGACCCTTCAAAGCGGTAACTTTTTCTGTCATTTTCCCAGATATTCCATAAATCTGTTGTTTAGCATCCAGCCCTGTTGCCATTGAGGCTGTCTGTGGTGCTCAGATAGCAAAAACACTTCAGCCTGAGCTGCCCATTTTGTGGGTGATGTGGATGAAATTTCTCCTCTTCTGCAGGTGCCCCCTGAAGACACTGCAGAAATGTGAAATTGCTCTGGAGAAGCTGAAAAATGATATGGCTGTGGTATGTAGTGCTTTGTGCCAGCAAAGATAAGCAACTCATTCCAAAAGGTCTTAAGATTTGGCAGGATCATTTTTGCAGTTTTTATTACTCATACTGTTAAAACTTGAAGTAAGGTTGGACAAAATAAGAAAACGGCAAAAAATGGGCAAGCATTTACTTCATGTGAGTCACCTGTATGTATCTTTTACCTGAACTTTCAATTTCTTGTGCTTCGTGCCAAAACTTGAATAATTCTTTTATGGACTGTGGCTGATTTCAGGACAGCCTTCCTGAACCAAAACTGCATATGAGTTTTTTTGCTTTATTTCCTCCCTTAATGTTACTATCTAGAGTTTCGAGAACCATTCGCATTCCATGCATTGGAAGTTTAATGCTGTAAAATTTTTTGGAATTGATAGTAGGTATTTCTATTTTTGGTGATGATTAGAAGTAAAGGGGCTTCTGTTGTGTTTCAGCCTACTCCACCACCTCCCCCAGTGCCCCCTACCAAACAGCAGTACTTGTGTCAGCCACTTTTGGATGCTGTTCTGGCCAACATCCGCTCACCAGTCTTCAACCATTCCCTGTACCGGACGTTCATGCCGGCGATGACTGCGATTCATGGGCAGCCCATCACGTACGTACCACGGGCCTGCTGCCTGTCTTCAGTGCTCATTATTTGAGGAAAAATGTTTTTGTAGAAACTATTAAAAGAACAGATGGGTTTATGGATGGGGATGACTTACAGCTTTTATTTTTTCACATGTAAAACATTTAACAAGTACAGTGTTGGCACGTTTTCACCTGGTCCTTTTGTGGACTGTGTTTTACACAGGGCCCCAGTTGCTTCCCCTCGAAAACGGAAATATGAAGAGGATGAAAGGCAGACCATACCAAATGTCTTACAAGGAGAAGTTGCAAGATTAAATCCTAAATTCCTGGTGAACCTGGACCCTTCACACTGCAGTAATAATGGCACAGTTCATCTCATATGCAAGCTAGGTAAGAAGAAAGGGGGAAATGTGCAGTCTGGTTCCTCCTTGGGGTTCACAGCTAGAAACCAAGCTCAGTTATGCACAAAAAGCCTACTGTCTGGCAAGAAATGCTCTGTTCTGATGGAAGTATGTTTGCCTTCTAGATGACAAGAATCTCCCGAATGTCCCACCACTCCAGCTCAGTGTTCCAGCAGACTATCCAGATCAGAGCCCTCTGTGGATAAAGAACCCCAGACAGTATGGTATGGAGATGCTGCCATGACATTTGTTGGGCAGGTGTATGTGGCAGTAGTGGGGAAGTGTGAACACCTTAACGTTGCTCTTTAATGTTTTTAATATGATTTTTATGATAACTTCCTTTATCTGTTACCTTTTTTTTTCCAGCAGCCAATCCCTTTTTGCAGTCAGTGTATCGATACATGACTTCAAAACTGTTGCAACTCCCAGACAAGCATTCAGTCACAGCACTCTTGAACACCTGGGCACAAAGCATTCGTCAGGCCTGTCTCTCTGCTGCGTAACAGCTTACCTCCTAAATCATGAAGCAAGCAAGGTCTCAACAGCTGGCCTCTTCCACATGCCACTGGAAAACCACAGTGTGGGGAGGTTACTTCAGAAGAAAGAAGCCTTATGTTGTTTCGTTTCTAGGTTGTCAGGTTCAGTAGAGAACCTGATGTTAGACTTAGCTTTCATGCTTTCTATCTTCTGCCTCTGTGGACTTTTGCCAGTCTTTTCAAATATACAAAATGTGTATATATGGTTCTCAAGACTGTATTTAGGATGAGTTTTTATTGTCTTCTTAGAGAAGAAATTATTTGTGGACTTCCATCAGGGAGTCTGGTATAAGAGGGGTAGGGGAAAAAATGTCCTAATTTGCTTCAAAATTTGCTCACTGCCAGTATTTCTTTCACACTGTATGTTTTGTGACCTGATACTGCCCCAGAAATAAATGAGCTGCAACTAGAATGTGCTTGCAAACTTCCCAGTGGGTGTAGGAAATATTTTTGACTATTTGCTTTGCCCAGAGATGGGATAAATTACATCCTTTTGAGGCATCCCTCAAATATGTGAGATAAACCTGGATAATTACAGTTGGAGGTGGGAATGTGGAACCAAACAAAAGAGAAAGGTATTTTATAGGTTATTTTAAATGCTACTTTGTATAAACGGTTTTTGGTTAGCATGGACCACATCTCTCACTCCGGAAAAGTAAGGTTGATGAGAAAGAAGAGATACTAATGTGCACACTGACTTGTTCTATAAATTCGGTAAATGGGTACGTAAAGGGCGGGGTGAGGGATCAACAGTATAAAGGCCAAGTGACACAAATCCAGCAGGCTCGTAGCTACATTTCTTCTTTTCAGAGTCTTTCTGAGGCATCTGGCTTCCATTGGGAGTTAATGCACTGAAAATGTATCTATACTACATCAGTTTGTTTAAACAGAAAAGGCAAAAAACATCTCAGGAGCAGAACTGACAACTAATATATTGTGCCTTGAACAATGATGGGCACTCAAGTCAGTCATCAGCTGCCTTATTGTTGGGCACTTTTAATGAAAACATTTACCACAAGTAACTCTAATTTAATGCATTTTTCATATTTCCCCATGTGTCTAAGTTGTTCCCTCTTAAGTTTCTGGTGCAGGAGAATTTCAAATATCAGATGTTCCAATTATATCCTGCCCCATCTCTCTCCGTATTGTGCAGCAAACCTTAAAGAGTAGCTGGGCTCTCTTACAGTTGTGTCAAGTAATTGCTATGACCTCTGTAAATCCATGTGGTGTCATCAGTGTTAGGATGTTTTTAAATGTGGGTACTTAGTAAGCACTGACTGAGGCAGCAGAATGCTATCAGTATTTTGTACATGAGCTAATGCATTATCTGTTTACTGTAATAAATTTATTATTATTCCTGTGTTGGATGTTAACATTGTACTGCTCTGCCCCTGTTAGATACCAGTGTCATTGGATGAGGGTTACTGTGTTCTATGGTAAATGAGAACCCACAGGCTTTGAAGGTTAGGGGAGGAAATCATAAATGGCTCTGTATCTCATGCACCACTCTCCTTACTGTCCTTCGTGAACTGGAAGACCTGGTCAGGAGGTTAGTGATGGGATCTGCCTATGGCGTGACTGCAGTTTTATAAATACTCATGGCTCACTCTTCCCCCTCAAAAAAAACCAAACAACGTATTCACCAGAGTCTACAGGAACACTTTTATAAAAATAAAATTTACATTGATTATCTCTACAAGGCCACATCATTGTTTATAAAACTCCATTAACTTTAGTATTAAAAAATACTTTAGGAAGATCTGATATAATTAAAACATTTTAGTCATGGAATCCCAGGCTCATCCTTAAAACATTTATTTTTACAAGCCAGGAAGAGGAAACTAGTGTTCATGTGGTTTCCATCCTTCAAAGAAAAAAGTCATTATTACAGCATAAAGAAAATATCCAATTAGGATAATGAACGTGCAGCCAACCGGCCCAATGTAAAACCAGGATGCAAGGAAGTAGATCATCAGCAAAGAAATCAGAGTCCTGTAGCTGGCCAGAAACCTCAGACTGACCCTGGGTCCCCAGTTCTGGCTCGTTCTGTCCCTCATGACAGGGCTGTACCTGATTTTCTGTACAAGCTGGGGGTTGGTCAGATGATAGCGACAAAGTCTGCCAACAAAATCTTGCCTGGAGCAAAGCACTTCCATCTGATCAGCAAACTGAGGTAAGAAGCATTTAAAAGTTAGTGTCCCGCAAATGCTGTCATAAAGTAACTTATTTATGATTTTCTTCATTTATAGAATGAGGATTATAGGAAATGGGGGATCAAACTGCACTTTTAAACAGCAGAACTGTCTTAGTGCAGACTTGCCTTGTGTTCCTCATACTTAAGAAAATAATTTGCTTTTCCTGTTCGTTCTGAATGTTACTCCATTGTTCATCAACCATGACTCCCTTAATAAATCACATTTACAATGTTTTGTGTAGGAAAAGCAGAATTACAGGTACAGAAGCAGGCCTCTTACTACTAGGAAATACCCATCTGCACCACAATAAAGAAGACGGAGTAAGAACAAATGAAGTGTCATATATGTGCACGTGGAGTAAAGAACAGAAATTTGCAGTGGCGACTACAGAAGGAGGCAGTGCTGTACTTACCCTTTGGTTGAGCACTGAGGATAAGCGGAACAGGAGACGGACGAGAGTGGCATTTTCGTAACTGCGGATGGGCTGAAGCTCAGTATCCCCCTGATACTGCACCTCAAACCTACGTAAGCCATTTATGATCTAGAAATGGGAAAATAAACACCTCATCTTGTAGCTCCCATCTGAAACACCTTTTTACTGGCACGTCTCTTAGCCCCAAGTAAGTTGCATTTCTCTTCATCATAGAAGGACAACTTGTTTTTTCAAGAACAACCTAGGGAGTGATACGGAATCGTTTCTCTCTCACCTGGTACCTGCCAAGGTGTGTAAGAACGAGACCGTTCTCAGTTGCAATGCAGTCTGGAAGCTGTTTTTTTCCATTCTCATCTTGAGCTGTCCCACACTTCATCATCATCTGGGTCAGCTGGGCTTCACTCAGCTACACAAGAATAACACAGTTCTAAAGCAGGTGTTTGATCTACCCCCTATTTAATTTACTTCTCACTTAACAAACTCATTAGCATTGGAAGTCTTTCACAGTCAGCTCAGATACCAAGAACTGCTTAATAGCACCTCAGTTAGACATTAAAACAAGATGAACCTCTCCAAATTTGTCTGTGCTTGTCCAGTTCTAGAGAAGTGCTCTGGTTTGTATCTTCCTTAGCTCTCAAAGAGTATCAAAGAGCTATGTCCTAGGGCAATTCTGTATAAGGGAGTGTGGCTGCAGAGAAATTAATCTGTTATTTTAAACAGTTTGTCCATAGCTGCAGTTGTAGGTTTGTTACTTAGAAATTCAGAACACCTAATTCCATCTATGTTGAAAATGGGTTTTGAAGTGGTCAGGTAAAGTTGAGAAGATGTTAAAATTTACTAGCAAGGTCTCTGGATAACTTTGTGACCCCACAAAGCACAAGACACACAGACATACATTTGACGAATCTTGACTCTTGTTCTTGTTCTTGCTGTGCAAGTTCTTAGAAAGATGTTACATACCTTAAAGATCTGGCACAGATATTCCAGTGCCTTCTCTAAATATTCATCTGTTTTTTTGATGCTGTCCTGCCCAATTTCATCAAGGTCATTGCCTGTGTAGGAACCATTCATCTCAGATGGTGTGAATCTAAACCACGAGAAGAAGGACTGGCTGGCCATTGTCTCTGCAGAATGGTCTGATATGGACTTTGCTGTCTGCTGTGCCTGACAAATTAACTGAGCCAGTTTTAACACCTGGAACATAAAACAAAATTGTGTGGGACAAAGATAAAGAACCACTAAGCACCAATACATGGATAAAACTGTGCCTTGATAGCTGAAAGTGAGAGCAATCCCAGCAAACTCACTCCCTTTAGTGCATATGGATTTGTGTTGACTGTTAGTTGGATTTCCAATAGGGCATAAGCAGTTCTGTTGAAGCATTTAAGAAACCTCAGTGCTGCTTAGCTTCTTCAGATGCTTTTTTTAAAAATTCCTGCTGCTTTTGTCTGACTTGCTGGTAGGTACTGATCAATCAGAAAATCACAGTAAGCATGTTTGAGAGGAAATACTGCTCCAAGGCAGCAAGCTGGTACATTAACTTATTATTTATCAGAGAGAAGCAGAGTTTTACATCTGTGCTGGACTGAGACCCCTCAGGGTCCAGAAGTCACTGTCAGCAAACCAAATTACACAGTAATGCAGGGTGTGAAGTTTTCCACTCTTAACTTCTGACATGGATGCTCAGCACTGAGAAAACATCTGTCAAAGTAGAATGGCAGGTGACAAGGAGCTTGTTACTTACCAAATTCCTGACTTCTGTGCCAAACATCTGTTTATACTGGAAGTCCTGTCCTTCCAGGCTGTAAACATGACTCTTCACCTTAAATGAGGCATCTGTAACAGCTGGAGACCGTGATGACAAAAAACTCCCACCAAGAGTGGGGCTCATAAAAAGTCGGTGTTGACGGTGGGGAATACCAAGTTCTGGCTCCAGGAATAACTGCTCTCCTAGAATTTGGAACAAGCATTGAAGGTGGTTACATAATACTGGTCTTGCCTGGGGAAGGTCCAGTTCCCTTAAGGCTGCTGGGCAACTTTATTTAGAGAGAGAGTTCTAAGGGGAAGGAGGCCCTAATTACTGTTCTTTATTTACTTCTCTCTGCCCAGAGCAGAAAATGTCAGAGTGCATTTAATGCAGACCATACAAGCAGCATTTTAAGTCTGTAACATTTTTCAACAAAAGGCAGTGGAGAAACATACTTCAGACATTCATACTTGTCAAACCTCACCACTACCAAATTTACTATTTCCTAATTATCCTGAAGCGCATGCATGAATCTTTTACTAAGTATAGGGACTTTCAGAGATATATGAAGTTTAAATCCTGAAGTATATAATGAAGTAATACAAGTGTAAGAAAAACTGACAATTGTGTTCTTTATTCTTTAAAGACAAATTGTGGAATGAAATCTATGGTGATTAGAACTATGGACTTACTAAACCAATTGACAAACATTAGTGAAGACAGACTTTTGAATGGCAAAATAGCATGCAAAATGGGAGAGAAGTCCATTCACCTCAGTGCTTCTGGGGTGAGATGTAACTATTGTGAAGAAAGATTGAGACGGGACAACATAAGATGTCAAAACATCCTTTTACCTTTCAAGATCATTTCAGCTAGATTGGGCTGAGCAAAGACCTTAGCAACTCGGAACACCATGAGGGCATTTTTTGGACTGACCAAGTCTGTTCGAAGAGCTCTGTTCAGAAATCCCACAAACAGCTTGGTATACATGAGTAGGTTTTCTTGAATGAAGGCAGCCCTGTCAAAGTGAGTACAGGATTTGTGAGCACAGCTATTTAAAGACTTGTTGTTTTGTCTTCTACCAAGTAAGCCACTAAGGGAATGTTTTATACTGTCTCTGGAAAGACGATCAATTTACACTGAGACAAAAGAATACTCTCAAAACGAAAACTGGTGTTCTAAGAAATCATCTCTAGTCTCATATAGGAGTTTACTTCAGGTTGGTGCATAGTTCCTGAAATACTACTGTTTTACTCAGGATCTCCATGAGGGTTGACTCAGATTACTCACAGCTGCTCCCCTCCTCACCATTTCTCCGAGACGCTGCGAGGCAAAGGCTCTGTGCTTTGTGGTGGCTTTTCAGGCGCGTACCTCCAAGGCTGCAAGTAACTTAACCACATCTCAAGAACCTAAGCAAAATCACACATAAACCCATATGAGTGCCAATACTTTTTTGGAGAGGAAGGCAGGAAGGGTTTTTTGTTAATTTTTTTATTACATAAAGAATTCTACTGCTCTAGAAAAGAGAGATGTAAAGACCAAGAAACAGCAGTAACTAATAACTAGTTCTGTTGAGTACAGACTTAGGTGGAGAAGCAGGTACATACTGCTCTGAAAGAGGCATCCAGAGGCCAGTGGCCAAAACAGTGTTGCAGAAAGATATAAAGCTTCTCCTGGACAAACCGAGGAATCACAACCCTGCAAAAAGATTCAAAGACAGTCACATGTATCAACTGTCAGCAAATTTTAAAAACAAAAAACCCAACCCTACCAACCAACAACCCAACACACTTTCACAAATGCAAACAGAGAAAGAAGTAAGCAAAATTTGTTCTTTTTTAACTGAAACTACTTCAAGCCATTGAATTTCAACTTGAATTATTAAATACCAAATACTAAACCAACCTTGGCCAGAATCCTCTGGTAGCATTTTCTTTTCTCTATAGACTAGCGCAATAGCTGCTGCTGAAGCTGCCCCCCCTCAGTGGATGTGAGAAACATGATCCATTAGCTCTCATGTACTTTTAATAATGTACTTCTGTATTTAGCATCAAAACAACATAATTCAACCTCTCAGAGAAAGCTGGGATTTTCACGGAGAAAGCTCAGCCTTTCAGGGAGAAGTTCTATACATTTCAGAGACACGCTCATGTACCAACCTTTTAAACTCCTCCAGTGGGCTGGCTGTGTGGGAGTGGGCTGAAGGGGAGAGAGGCTCTGGTTTCAGGCTGTTGCTGAAAGCATGCAGATGTTTCACAAGCAGTCTTACCACTAGCACGTGCTCTTCAGTGGGCTTGAATGACTCCTGGATTCAAAGCAAAAGAGAGGCAGCTAATGAGTGCCATTTGCTAAATGTCCAGGGAATTCAGGAAAATCATATTCTCAGATTGAAATACAGGAAATGCTCTCTTCTTTCTAGGTTCTTCACCATAGTTTGGTGCCACTTGATTTTGGACAGGCTTGCCCCCCAGGACAAGCTGCATGAATCTTCTGCCATCAGTTCACTAAGAATCAGTAGCATATTTGGATTGTAAGAAAAGTTATCTACAGTACTCTAATGCACTGAATTTTGGGCTAGCTTTAAAGAACAGAATAACTTGTAGATTTTAACTTACCCCTTTCTGAAAAAAGAATATTCAGCCTTTCATTATGGCTGTAAGTTCATTGCTGCAGAAGCACAGCAGGTCCTTTGTTTATGCTCATGGCTGGCTTTACTGAGCTCTCCTTCCTATGCTGGTACTCATCGGCCTTACAAGAGAGAATAATCCTAGACAGAGTTATAGTAAGAATAAGAACTGTTTCGAGTCCTGTGAGATCCTGTCGGTTCTAACATCCTTAGGGGGAGAAGTAGCCTGAGTGGGAGTAGCACAAGGAGTGATGGTGAGCCACAGTGATGTTACTAATGAGCAAGTGAGTGAGTGATACAGCGGGGAGGTGAACAAGGAAAAGAAGAGCTGGTTCTCCTGGGTGCCCAGCACCAGAGTGGGTCTGCTGCAGAATGTGCAGACAAAGCACAAACTCCTTTGCTACTGTCATCTGCTTTAAGAGTAGTGAACTAATCTCAATCCACCACTGAAGGCATATTGTGAGATTTGTATTCTGTTTCACAGAAGTTGACAAGAATAATGTACATGAAACGTAAGTTACAGCTGCAGATATAATAGAAAGTGCTGGAAAGGTGTACTGGACAATAGCTGCAAGAACTTTTGCAGTGCTTGAGGCAGGGAGGGAGTGTCTGTGCATGTCTTTATGTCCCTTCTCAGCAATGCCTGAGGCAAAGCAGATGTGTATTTCACTCTCTTTAAGATTTTGAATACACTCTGATATTCACTCCAGGAAGAGATTCCAGGCTCGATGACAGATACAGTCCTGTAGTGCAGCCAGGTCTGAGACTCTTCGAAGGGGGATAAACCTTTACCAGTTCTAATGAAGGCTGGGCTTGTTTCTGACAGCTCCTACTTGTATCAGCATGTTTTCTAGTCCTGATGAGTTTATGCAAGAGGGTAGAACTCCAAGAAATTGTGTGGTCCTTGGAGTTTGGACCAGGATCTCCACAGCAATTAGTGAGGCTGAGTACTCTGCTATAGGCCTTAAAAAGGTGTAATTGAAAAAATCCTAAGCCCCTCTTTAAGGTACCTTTGGAATTTACAAAACCACCCTATTTCAATACATCATTTTGGGTGATGTTAGTAGTTTTTCCACAAAGCAATTCTTATAATTTCCTCTTAGCCTGGATCACCACCATTATGAACATCACTGGTTTAAAAACTTTTTCCCCATAAGTGTTTTTGTTGTTAAACCTTCTTGTACAGGATGATGTATGCCATTCTTAACACAGTAATTAGATAAATGTAACAGTAAAAAAGATTTAAAGTAGTACTTTCTGTGTTCCTTTCTAAACAGCACCTTGAGATATCACAGCACTTAATTAAAACAAAACAAAAAAAAGGATTTAAGAGCAGGGAAATGCCATGTAGTGCTAAAGAGCGTTATAGTACATAAGCTTAGCCCTCCCCATTCCCAAAATGAAGACCCAATGAATAAAGGGCTGAAGTAGGGAAAGAGGAATCAGCAATCTGTTCCAACAGGAATGCTTTTGCATGCACATTTCCTGAACAATCTGCAAATGTACCACTCGTGCTTTTGCAAAAGTGGACAGTCAAGTTGACATCGCCACCACAAATTTAGTATTATCCAATGACATTTCCTTGGCTAAAAACCCCCAGATGTTACCTACCTTAATCTGGGTGACAGCCATGCAAATTCTGATCTTTTCTTCCACGCAAGGTTTGCTTAAATGACTACTGTGTGAGAGGCAGAAATCTGCCATTGGTGAAGACAGCTTTGGTGCCAAAAAACAGCATAGCTGGTAAGTCTTACATTGCAAGAATGCACCTCTAGAAACAGAGTTTCCAATTAGTCCTCATAACATGCTAGAGTTTAACTCTTTTCTCCATGACTTTTGCTAATATCTCTCAGTATCTATTTCACTGAAAAATTTAGTGAATCTCAATGCAGTGTTCTCAAATTATAAAACCACACCTTGGCAGAAGAAGCTGCTGTACAGCCAGCACCAATACACTTCGCAGATTATATGATGGAACAAGATTTTTAAAAAGGAAACAAAATGAAAAGATGATAATACTTGGTATGCGTGGAGGGCCTGGTAGCTGGATTGGGCAGGACTACCGTGGTGTTTACTGGAGATACTGAGTCGGTAGTGGAGAACCTCCAGCTGAGACAACAGAAACAAAAAGGAAGGGGGGAGGGAAAAAAGGAGAGAAGAGAGCAAGAGAAAAAAAAAGTGAGAATGAGCCCAAGGAAGAAGGGTGGGGGGAAAAATGAACATCACAAATACAGTCAGGGACAACATATCACAGTAACAACTGCAGCCACAGTATCCTCTTTTTTCTGGTGTTCTGTAGATTGATTCCACAGTATTTCTTATCCTTTACCAACTTGGAAATACAGCTGGGAGCAAGTGTCAAAAAAGTGGCTGTGCTCTTTGCTATGCTCAGAGCAAGGACTGGTAGAGGATATGGAGCTTTTGCCAAATAAATTCCCCACTTCAGAAGTGAACTGAACTGCAGTAACAAGGATTTACACACTTTTACAGTGTTTTATTAGAAACTGAGTAAAAGAGAGCAATATTCTGCAAGCATTTTACATCTATTTTGAAAACTTTGTCATTTCTTCCTGTTCTGCTGGAGAAGAACAGTTTGTATGTGGAAGAAACTCAAATTGAAGTTTCCTGTCCAGAGAAATCCTATGTCTTCTCTCTACTTAAAAGCCACTTGGGAAGGCTGCAGGTCATGTGAATTTCCTCAAAAGAGGAAGTTACTTTTGCTATTAGGGTAACATTACATCTCTAAAAAGGCAAAGACATACCTAGCACAGTGTTACATGCTGATGCAAAAGGCATCTTGCCATAACACTGAAGTCTGCAAGCCTCAGCCAGATCCCTTCCTGAAGGAACAACCTAAACAGAATTTCTGACCATGACAGAGAAGAGGATACTGTAGCAACAGTGACACATATGTATGAAATTAATGAAAAAACATAAAACAAAAAATGTACACTACACAGACCCCAATGACTGTTGTCAGGCATCCAAACTAACTCTCCAGATCACACCTCTGCTGTCTTTAAACAGCCTCTACCCCATCTCCTCCAGTGTCAGTTTGGCAGCTTTTGGTTTCACACCCTTAGAGTGGCAGGATTGCTACTGCAGGCTCCCCAACAGCTTGGGCAGATCATCTGCTTCCAAACTGACTCCCCTGCCACAGGAATCTGCAACCCCCTGTATTTTAATGGGTGTTCCACGTGCAGTGCTGGGGGCTGAACACCTGGCATTGGAAGGTCAGGAAGCATTACATGAAGTTTTAACAAACTAGGTCTTTTTAAGGGTTTCTTGTGATAACAGCAGAAGGGAATAGGAAAAAAGATGCTGCACACTCAGACTCTAGATCATCAGAGAAAGAAAAAACAAACAGACAAAAGAATTGGAAAATAGTTGAATTAAAAGGGAAAACAGTGACAGCATAGCAAATAGCATCAACCTCAGGTTCACAGCAGACCCAAAATGAATTCAAAGCTGTAATGCAGTATATCTTCTCAAAAGAAACTATTTACTATTCATGCCCCTGCCTTCTACTTATTAAGGGAAGTCTGTGATGACATTAACAAGGTTTAAGGAAAAATCTATGATTCTCCTTCTCAAGAAAGTTACTTATCCAAGATCTGTCTTGGCCCATGAAAGCAAACAAATCTGGCTGCTGGACAAAGAGTGAGTGAGCAAGTTCTGCAATACCTCATCCCACTTTCCAATACAGATATGCAGCCATTTCAAATCACTGATGGTCAAACAGCTCTAGATCCAAGCCTGGATGGTCACTAATTACCCTTCCTTCCAAACACACAACAGGCTAAATGGAATCCAGTGAACCTGCATAATTATCAATAATTTTAAGAATAAGGTATAGGGCCATCTTGGCTCTCCAGTCAAGGTCTTTAATGGTTGTGTTAAAATAGAACTTACACTTCTGGATATTCTATTTCCTCACTTGAGGAACTACAGGCAAACTGTTCTCCTTGAGCCCACCCTGTCTACGAAGTTCAGTTTAAGCATCACAGGCTAAGGAACAGTCCTGCCCCCAACTGATCTGGAACATTTCCTCACTCCTGCAGGAGAGATCCTTCATCCATTTATGTATGTCACAGGGAATTCCAGTCCCCCATTCCAGTGCTCCACCCCCTCAAAGAGTGAAGACTTCCTATTTCACATGTTCATGATTACTGCCCATCAAAGATAAAACTAAAATACCATCAGGGAGTTATGGCCTCAAGTTGTGGCTCAACACACCTTGTGGAGGATCCTGAAGTGCTGATTTCAGAGAACTGTAAGCTCTACCTAGGCCCTACTCCACCATAACGTGGAGAGTCATTGTCTGCAACTGCTGCTCCCTAGTGCTAGAAGAGAGCATCTGAAATACAGAGGGTGAACAGAGGAGAGAAGTTTAAAGCAATCATCATTTCTGGCCTAAGCACAGCGCTTGATGCACAGAGACTGGACAGACAGACAGACCAAAGGTACTTCAAGCAAAGCCTTTCCATCACAGGTGCACAGCCATGCTGCTGGGAGTCCCAAGTGGAGACTTTGCAACATTAGTGAGTTTGCATTTTGACCTCAGCTTTGAGAATAAAAGACAAAACCCATCACATTTCAGCTCTCCAATGTTTTTCCCTAGCTAAATATAAATGTGTTTTATTTCATATCCTGTGGAGTGAAGGATTAGAATGTCTCAATCAACTCTCATATTGCACTTCCACACAGGAATAAATCCTGAGTAGCTTTTATTCTCTCCCCTTCTATGAAAGTCCCACTGTGACCCAGAGGGAATTCAGAGGATCAACATTTTCTCCTTCAAATTCCCTTTACATTTATAATGCTTTTATTCTTAGCCTCCCCAACACTTACTTTCTTCTTACATGCAGTAGTTTGTTACTGAACAGGCCACCACAAACTGCTCACAACAGTGTGTTATCTGAGCAAGAGCTTGTCGGATAATCCAAACTCTGCTTCTGACACCATTATGGTGAAAAGTATATTTTGGAACATGAAACAATAAAAATGGCAGTTTAGTAAGATTTTTTTTTAAATTTGGATTTAGGCTAAAAAATGGTTACAGATGTTAGAAATTACTAATTGGTTATTTCAGTAACAGTTGCTATCTCTGCTGGAAATCAATTTTAGCTATCTTTAGCAGTCATGTTGCCCCACTGGGATTTAACACAACGGTTTTATAGTGGCATCTTCTCAATCATTAGCACTTTAACACTGATGTTCAGATTGTTATGACCATCCCACAAACTCATCTTGACCAAAAAAAAAGAAACAAAGACCAGAACAAAACTAACACAACTTCTGCAATGAAGGCAAACCTGGATGACACACTTATTCACAACATTCTTTGCAACTGGATTATCAACTCTGACACACCCATGTACACACTCTGGTAAGTTATTTCTTTCCTTTGGACCAATATACAAAAAAAAATTCTCCACAGAGCAGGAGATTTACCCCAAGGTAAGAGCTCAACCACCAGGTGATGTTCACAAATGCAGTACAAACTATTACCTTGACGTGAGGGGACTGCATTTTCTGATACATTTCCAGTGAATAATGATGAAGCCACATTTCAACAAAGATCTGCAAAACAAATATTTTCTCAGCTAGGGAAAGAGGAATAACCCTGCACTGTCAGTCAGAAGATAAGCATAAGGAAGACCATTGTATATAACTTGAAAACTAAGCTGTACTGGTAAATAGCACCTATTCAAGATGTTTCAGGTTATCATGTCAATGGCTGAGATGACAATCTCTTAGCACCCACCAGGCATCACTTAGTCAGCTCGGCAACATGGTAGGAACTTGTTTCAGAACAACTGCTCAATCCAGATCTTCTTTTCCTTCTCTTGATAGTGAACAAAACCAACTTGGCTGTGTTTAACCTTTGCACAGAGCACAAAACTGATCTAAGATTTAAAAAAGACAACCAGGTGCAGAAACTTTTCCAGAAAAAAATACTCAAATGCCCGAGATCAGTTGTTAGATCCTTAGGCTAAAAAAAGATACTAAGTGCCTTTCTAAGCTACAACTTAACTGCTTCACAGTGGTTCTTTGTTGCATTAACAGAAAGCAACAGCTGCACTGCTCAATTCCAAAACCAAGCTAAAGCAAACTGGCATAACTGCCTCTGCTTTAAAAAGAAGAGATCCCTCAGTGAGCAGAAAGAAATGTTGCAGGGCGTTTTCTTCCTTAAATGCAACATACCTGAAGCAGTGTTTCTGATCTCCAGATCTCCTGGGAAGCTGGGTCAGCGTTCACAGAGGGCTGGTGGGCAATGTGCCGTTTCAGCAGGCTGGTGTGATGCATGCCATAGGAGGAGAAAGGCACTGCTGGAGACCTTTGAGGACAAATGCATGGAAATACAGAAGTCAGTAAGCCTCATTGCAGTACAGGGGGATGTATCATTGCTTTTAATCAGTATTTTATAAACCGGAAAACAGGTTTTTAAACTGCATAATTGATTACACTTTTCAAACTTCTGCAACTTACTGTAATTACTAATCAGTTCAACTGTAACTATAACCAAACACTGCATCACTATTCCTATGTAAAAAGCACATACAGATCGAAGCGTGGAGGTGTTTCCTACTTGCTAGAGATTCTGTTCCAACAAGCCATATTTTGTCTGCACTGCTCCCACAATTTGCCCCTGACACTGTAACCATTACCTGGGAGTCGGGGAAGGGATGGTCCCCCCAGGATTTGAAGAAGGTGGGGGAAGGACACTTCCTTCTGTGGGTAGGAAACACTTCAGGTACGTGTCCACCAGGATGAAATAAGCACTGTTGGAAGGGCTGACATGATGGGTGACAGGTGAGTTCTGTAACACACACAGGGTACACCTGGGGTTAAACACTGCTGCTTTAAGCCAGTGCTGGGGAGTGATGCCAGACTCCCTCAGCACAAAAAAGCAGAAGTCCAGTGGTTAGAAAGGGTGAACTGGCAGTAAAGACCCTTTGGAGCAAAGGTAAATGAGCTGTAAGAGAAGCGTTGCTGTAGCAATGCCTGTACCCAAGCAGGAGAGGAGAATAACAACAGGCAGAGGAACCAAATAACCACACCCCACAGTACCAAGCTGTGGTTATGACTGCAGAGAAATCTTTATTGGATAGATAAGGGGGAGAGGAACTATTTCAAATGCGTTGCCTGCTCCTTGCTGGCACAAGACTACTTACTGGTGTATCTAAGGCGGGTATTTTATTATCCAGTCTTGGATCATCAAGTGAACCAAAGCAATAACAAATTCCAACAGAACAGATAAAACTGCTGTTAATTTAGCTACACAGCACCCCAGCAGGCTCACAGAGCATTATGGAGAAAGGCCAATACTATTTTAAGGGAAAAAAAGTGAAAGGTACTTACCTTCTGTGTAATCAAACTAATTGCAAAGTAAAACATGTAATATTCAAATGGATCTGGAAGAACAGAGTTAAGGATCACATAACAAAAAACAGGTACAGCTGTTAGATATCAGGAGATGCTGGACAGATGCTACATTTGTACTTTGTCAATGATAAATGACCTTGCTGGAGCTTTTGAGAAAATTCAGCCTTGGCTTCCTGCTTTCCAGCTAACTGAAACATTGGTAATTGAGGTGTTCTCTGTGTTACAAGGCGTGTTTGTGCTAATCTTGGCACATTTGACTATTTCAAACTGAAACCAGCACAGGCACAGCTACACTGCTTCCAAAAGTGCAAAGCTGCAAAGTGAACATGCCCTTTTCCTACCATACTGTATAAACTACAAGCAGTTACAAAACCAAAAATTGTGAAATACAGGCTCTGCTGAAAACACTGGGAATTTTGTTGTTGACTTGATTAAGGCCAGAAATTCCTCCACCAAGGGTTTATAAGAGGACACGTTTATTTTAAACTGCAATCTAAACATGTCTAATCAGCCCAAACTCTTCAGCATGACCATGATTTGCCCCATATACATAATAAATGTAGAACAGAAACACTCATGATCTCTCAGTTTTAGATTTTTAAAAAGAATTAGATACCCAACTGTTAAAAGGATACTAAGAGCCAAATTCAAACCTAAACCACCAGATGAAGGAAACTGGACTTTGTTGTGGTATAAAGAGCATTCTGGTAGAACTTGCTCTTGTATTGAAGCCTTCACAGGGCCCTGAAAGACAAAGTAGTGAAATATTAATCTGGCTACTCAGCATATTGCAGAGTATGTTTTCAGACAGTGAGATTCTGCATTCCAGCGTTCTGGGATGATCTCCACATTCAGCTCAGCGGGATTTTATTGCATTACAGTAGTTTCCTGTCAAAATGCAGGGTCTGTAGAGAACTCTTGACTTTTTTTCTGAAAATGAGTATTCAGTATTTTTAAAATTTAAATTCAGTACTTTTTTTTTAAAAGCCTTCACCATGACTTTTCCAGTTGGGAGTGGGAGCAGCATAGTATTGGTGTTTGGCTGCTGGTTTTGTTCAGGCAATTGAGCTGTGGACCAGCAATTACCACATATTTAAATGAGGTTTCCTTTTGTTAAAGACTGTAGGACTATCTGAATCAATTTCTAGATAGAATGTAGGTGGTGGCAATGGAAGAAACACAGTGAAACAACTCTGCAGGTGAACACTTTTGTTTGAAATGTGATACTTCATACCCAGGATAGCAGTCAGACTTCAAACACATGGGCACAAAGCGTAGGCAGGGAAGACACTGCTCTGTGATAAGCTTAGAAAGCTATTTTCAATCCTGCAACTACTAATAACCACACAACTCCCTCTGGGGACAGAGCAAGAATCACAGTGCAGCTTTCTTGGCTGAACACACATATCCAGCTGCTGAGAACCACAGTCTCCTAGAGATTTTGTGGCTGAGAACTCTCCTCCTCCAGGAGCCATTTCAAGAAATGGGTCTGCTCTGAACCTGGAGCACTGAGGCTACACCTTGGCCTACGCTGAAGCGTAGATATAAAGTGCATGCAAAGTTCCAACAGCCGCAACAACAGCTGCGTTCCCTTCTTACAAACTGTGCAGTTACTCACTGGAAGATATGAGACTGGGAAATCATATCTGTACTCTTCTGCCTGGAGTTTGTAAACCAGCTTCATCATTGGGCCACTGCAAACAAGCACCAGAAAGAAAATCCCATGGTAAATACTCTCTCCTTCCTCACTTCTGTGAGCTTAGGTTTGCATAATGGAACAAGGCCAAACACCAGCCATTTGTTCACCAATTCATTTCTTAATCTGTGCTGAAATGAATGAGTTTACCTGGGATCCAGGAAATCCAAAGCCACAGAATATTCATTAGGACTTGTTCTTCCTTGCAAACAGCGAAGATTCCAGCCTACAATGATGCCATCCAGGCTGCCAAAAATGCTCTCCACCAGCCATGGGAAGATGCCATGTAGTTCCTTTAGGGAAAACAGACCCAAAGAATTAATGTGCACAATTCCTCACTTGGACAACCTCTACTGCACTTACTAGAACACACAAAGATATGTCTGACATTTATTTATGACTGTTTCTGGATTATCACTGGGCAGATTGTCCGTTCAAAACACTGCATTATAACATGACCATTATGGGAGATCTATCCTGATTTCTGACACTACTGAAGCTGCAACAATGCTCATCAGCATCATTTGCAGTTATTTGCCATATTTTAAAAGTAAGTTTTCTTTGTAAACTGAGACTGAAAGGTATTAATGAAGGGCAGTGAAACGAAACAACCTTTTAATGACTAGAAAAAGTTCTTAGTTCTTGGAAACACTGGATTCCCACTGTTTCACTGGGGGTCCTCAAAACTCAGAATCACGGAATCAAATAGGTTGGAAAAGAGCTCGGAGATTATCGAGTCCACCCTGACCGAACACCACCGCGTCAACCAGCCCACGGCACTGAGTGACACATCCAGCCTTTCCACCACCTCCCTGGGCAGCCCGTTCCAGGCAGTTTGTCTCGGTAAGACAAAGTGGAACAAAGGAAACAGTAATATAAAAAACCAATTCCCCTGAAACCTGCCAGGCGGTGAGGTTCTGAAAAAGCAGCGACTGCTCACCTTGGCAGGGAGCTCCTCGATGAGCGTCTCCAGATCGTGGCACCTCTGCGCAAACGGTTTGTTGACACAATCCGCCTTCAGCGTGGCCTGTTACGAACCACAAGAGAAATCCGATCACCGCTGCCGGGCAGGACAGCACTTACCGCGGCCACGATGGGCGAAAAATCCCTCCCTTGCGCCGCTCCTCCGGCGCAGCATTTCTGCCGACACCTGAGGCCGCCCGCACCGACCCGCGGGTGCCTTCACAGGTACAGCACCAGTGTACCGGGACACCGCTCCGCTGCCCGCCCGGCCCGGCCCCGCCCCGCCCCGCGGGCTCGCACGGCTGCAGCGAGCCCATTCCCAGCCCGCAGGAGGAAGCCGCCGCTGCAGCGCGGCCTCCCCTCGCACCCACCAGCAGGAAGCTGGGCTGCTGCAGCTGCGGCCCGGCCATGCCGCCGGCCCGGCCCCAGCGCGCCCGCGCGGCCCTTCCGCGTCACGGCCCGCGCGGATGACGTCACCGCGGCGTTGCCATGGAGAAGGCGCCGCGCCGAGGGAGAGCAGGGCCCGCGGCCGGAGGGACTGAGCGCCTCCACAGATACCCATGGAATATTCTGAGCTGGAAGGGACCCACAAGGATCATCGAGTCCAGCTCCTGGCGGTGCACAGCCCACCCCAACAATCACGCCCCGTGCCTGAGAGCGTTGTCAAAACACTCCTTGAACTATGTCAGGTTTGGGCCCATGACCGCTGCCCTGGGGGGCCTGTTCCAGTGCCCAGCCACCCTCTGAGGGAAGAGCCTTTTCGTGATATCCAGCCTAAACCTCCCCTGACTCACTTTTGTGCCGTTTCCTCGAGTCCTGTCCCTGGTCACCAGAGAGAAGATCGGCGCCTGCCTCTCCACCGCCGCTCGTGCGGATGTTGAAGATTGCAATGAGGCCTCCCCTCAGTCTTATCCAAGGTGAACAAAGTGCTCTCAGCCGCCCCTCATAAGCTTCCCCTTCAGACCCTTCGCCATTCTTGTGTCCCTCGTTTGGACGCTCTCTAATAGCTTAATGCCTTTTTTATACTGTGGTGCCCAAAACGACACACAATATTCAAGGTGAGGGAGGCTACCCCAGTGCAGGGCAGAGTGGGACAATTCCCTCCCTTGCCTGGCTGCCAGGGCAATGGTGACTCACATCCAACTTCCCAGGACCTCCAGGTCCCTTCCCACAACTGCTCTCCAGCCTCTCATTCCTCAGTCCATACACGCAGCCAGGATTGCCCAGTCCTAGGTACAGAATCCGTCACTCTTGTTAAATTTCATAAGGCTGGGGATTGCCCAGCCCTCTAATTTACCGAGGTCCCTCTGCAGGGCCTCTCTGCCCTTGAGGGAGTGCCCCATAATCCGTGTTTGGGGCTCCAGGGGTTTCTTTCGCAGCCCTCCCCAGAGATCTGTTAAAAACTCGTGGTGTCCCAAGGCAGAGGCAGCCGCGGGCAGGCGCTCACAGCAGCTCCCGGCGTGGGGGCGAGGCGAGGCCATCGTTTGCTGATACTGGTGTGGGATGAGCATCGTGTGAGCAAATTAGAAGCAGTGAGGGCAAAGGCAGCTCTCATTGATAACACGCACCTCCTGACTGTTCAAAAGGGCAGTTTTGTCCAAACTGTGGCACGCGTGTGTGTGTCCTGTGCTGGATGTGATGCACACCCGTGTGTGTGTCCTGTGCTGGATGTGATGCACACCCGTGTGTGTGTCCTGGGTGGGATTCCAGCCGTTTTTTACATGTCCCTTTGTAGACAGAGACTGACTGAGTGAACACGGGCCCTTGAGGGGTCGGTCCGTCCTCCAGGTGGGGATAACGAGCTGCTTTAGCTCCAGAAAAAGCTTGATGGCAAAGATTCTGCGATGTGTTTATTTAGCTGTAAAAGTTGTACGTGTGACTGTCAGGAATTAAGGAAACACTAGACCTGATGTATTTTCAGTGGGTGATAGGATCGGAGAAAGAAAGCAAGAAGAAATAAAGGATTGGGTGAATATGTGGGAGCAGAACACTGGAGGTGCTCAGTGGGGATGGCTCAGTGATGCCTGTTCAAGCAGATAGCTGCATGGGAGAAATACATCAAATTATTTTAAGAACTAATGGAACTGCTGAGGAGAACTGTGGAACGACAGTTTGGTGTGCTCTGGAGCCTACTGAAATTGATGGTGTAGGTCCATTATCCCTCTTACATATATAATTTTCAAATGTACACATCGAGATTGTATATGTATTTTTTTCCCATTTTGCAGATGCAAAGACCAAAGTCCAGAAAAGTTATGTCACCTTACCTAGGTTTCCTCTGATATGCCACTTACCTAGGTTTCCTCTTTCCCTTTCTCCCAAATTTTAGCTGCCTTTAAGCCACAGCAACAAGAAAGGCTTTTTTCTGTTGTTTGGTATGTTTTTCCTGAGAGAAGTATTCCTGAGAGAGCTGGAGGCTGAGCTGTTTTCTGCAAGTATGGATTCCATGTTTTGGGGCTTGTTTTATGTTTTTATCATTCATTGTCAGAGGTTTCTGACAGGCATAGAAGTGACTAACCAGCCATGCTAAGAGCTCTCCTAGGTAGCCTCACATTTTGTTACCTTGATGTAATCCCTAGAGCATCAATCAAACTCTACAGAGGTAATTAAGTTAATGTAATTGTCATAAAGATGAATGACTCAATTTGTGCATAGAAGATTGAGTTAATACAACACCCAGTTACCAGAAAATCCACGAGGAAAAGAGAGCCTCTAAATCCTCCAGTGCCAGCTGGCACTGTTACTGATGCTCAGGTTAAACATTTGGGACAAGTAAGGAACCAGACGGCGTGGTTCTGCTGCTCACAGTGCTGCCTCTGGAGCTCACACAGCCTTTTTTCTGAAAGCAGTACTAAAACCCTTTGAATTAATTCATATGGGGCATCCACTGCATCATCCAGAGGCATCGATGGGAAGTTTGGGTTCAGGAGCATTACGTCAAGGCTTTAGTAAGTGGCTTTTCCCCTTTAAAATGAAGTGGTGTTTGTAGTGAGAGGTGCCATCTTTTATAGAGCTGATGGATATCAGAGGAAGAGAAGATTTTGGACACACCAGATTCTCTTGAAGCTTGAGTCAGATGCAGCAGACAAGTCCAAGCTGGGAACACGTGACTGTAACTTTAATCTGATTATGGTGATTAATGAAAGGAAAAGACAAATTAGAAATAATCTAATTTAGAGAAATAGCATAGGCATCTGATAACATGGTCAGACCTTGTTGCTTTTGCAGGATTAATTTAATCTCTTCCTGTAAGTACAGGTTAGAATATTCTAAGAGGGAAGATCTGTCAAATGTTTACTTTTGGCTGGAGAATTGTTTGGGTGTTGATATGTCAGGGATGGGTGAAATGATTGGAAAACATACAGTCTGTTCAGCTGTGATGGGAACAAAACCAGACTACCAGGTAATGAGAAACCATCTGGAATAGGGCCTGGATTCATATAGGTGAGGAGAAAAGGGGAATTTTCAGAACTATCATTATGTTTCTAGCCCAACCAAAGTAACTTCTCTCTCCAAAGCTGTTCAGTTCATGCAGACATCAACTTTATACTGTTCCTGACATGCACAGGCCTGCTAAGGCTGTCAGTCAGAGTTTCACATGGCTGGAGATGAGACTTCATGTGTAGTCTGAGAAAACATTAACTCACCCAGTGCGTGTGGTGGCTTCTCCTGTGAAGGAAATGTCAGCAGGCACTCAGGGTGCACTGAACCATTGCAGGGTGAGGCATCCCCTTCTCCACCCAGTTTGAGTGTGCAGTTCTTTTGGCATCCATTGTCATTTTTCCTAATGATTCCTGCAAATTTGTTATATTTTTGCCTAGTTTCTGCAGGCAGGTTGCTTAAGATACTGCATGACAGCATGGTATCAGGGGTTCCAGCTCCAGCTTGCCTCCCACAGTCTTGAGAGTACCTTAAGAATAGTCTGATTTAATAAGCAGTGTATTTTGTGCCTGTTTATGGGTACTTCAGAGTTTTGCAACTTTGGCAGTCCCATTTTGAAGATTTTCTTCTCCATATGAAGTGCTAGAAATTTGGTTTTAATTAAAACTGGATTTCTTGCATAATCACATGAATCCAGAAGCTTGAGGCATAAGTAATCTCAGCATTTCAACACATGGGATAAAATGTGAGTACTGGTGGCAGAGTGTGTGAACATAATGCATTATGCAGGGGGCTAAAGCAATTCTTGGATCAAGAGTCTGAGGAAGTTGGAATATGGTGACCATTACTGAGTTTTGCTTTTTTATCATAGTGGTTGAGGTCTGGGATTGGGCTTTGAGAAGTAAAGCCACACTTAAGGTACCATTTGCCATTGTAGTTGCTGGTGATCCATATTCTGATTTTAAGTAAGGTTAGCCTGGGCAAGAAAACACTTTGTGCTATTTCTGAGAAGCTTTTCCTGTTGATTTTGGAGGAAATAGTATTTCAAGCTGATAACTTTGCTTTCATTTCCAGAAATTTCCCTGTTTCTAAAGCAAGATCTTGTTGCAGTAAGATAAGGATGAATTGCTCAGCTTTAACTAATACTTAAAGCTTGCAGTAGGAGCTCTGCTTGCTATTTATACTTTGCCAAATTGATGTTCCTGTTTCTCAGTTCACCAGGTTTCTGCAGAGTGCCACTGACGGCAAAGTCACCTTCTCCTCATGAGCTGCAGTTCTACCCGTGGGGCTATAGAACAGGGGCACAGTGAAGGAGGAGGCTGCCTTTGGCTGCTCCTGCATCCTACCCCTGGAAGTGCACAGTGCACTCCACAGCCCTCAGGGGAGGAGTGGGCTCCTGATTAAATGCTCCTCTGTCTGTGGAATTTGTTACAGAGCCCCCAGTCAGCCTCTGCATTCTGTGCATTTCCAGCTGTAGAGGCTGGGCCTTCCAGAGAGAATCTTTATTTGTCAGGTAATTACTGTTCTCATTTAGAGCAGATACCTGTTTGTGTTCAGACACATTTCCAAGTGTCTTCTCAACTGCATGATAGTCACCAGTGTGGTGGAGAAGCATCTGTCCTTCTGCAGAGGGGCAGTGATATTCCTTGCTCCACAGTGATGGGTACCTACAAATGTGATCACTCTTTCTGTGTCCCTGAAAGGCAGCTTCTCTACCTACAAGATTTGTGTTAGGTGAGTTTTCCCAAGGAACCTGCCTAGCTGTCACCATGGCAAGATGTCCTTGGATTAGTTTAACATCCAGGTCCTTTTATAACCCCAGTATTCAAAAAAACCCTATAAAAGTAAATACAGCTCTTAGCTGCTTAATAACATGAAATATAATGAAGAAATAATAGCCTTAGGAAGGGAGGCAGTTCAGAGCTATAATATGAATGGAATAAGCTGTAGCTGGTTGGTTTTGTAACTGATCCAGTATTTCATGTTATTTTTATCCTTCCAGTTAAAACCAGATACTGTCGTTCTTAAAGAGCAGTGAATCTATTTAATGATACCTTTAATAATCTCCGCTTTCCTTTTGAAAGCCATATTTTGGAAGCAGAATGTCTCTCCCACTAATGGCTGTCTGCCAACTGGCTTTCATCTTTATCCTTTCTGATTCTGCAGTCTTTTACCCCTGTGAATAATTTGCTCTTAGAGCATGCTGTTTTTAGCTCCTGGCAGTCAAGAAGAGAGAAATCAATGTAGATTGCTGGGGTGAGTGACCAGGAGGTGACACTTGAAAGCCTTGAATATTGGCCACTTCAGCCTGACAAGCACGATAAAGTGTGCATGAATGGGGAACTACATGGAGCCATGAAGGAGGATCAGTCACAGGACCTCAGAAAAGAACATAAAAAAGAGCAAATAAATAAGATCCCCTGAGGTAGAAAGTAGAGACTCATGTAAGAAGCTTCTGTGAATACTGAACAACTTCGGGTGTAGATTCACCTTTCAAATCTTTTACTCACATTTATTGTCCACCTTCTTTTTTTAATTTGGCTTAACAATGTGTGAGGCCACAGGTCTTCATGAAGATGCTTACAGACATGGCACTGACATTTGTATTTAATCAAATACATTTTTAAAGATAGTTTGGATTTATATGATTTTTAACTTCTCAGAAGCTGACACTTTCTTTTTCGTTGAAGGTGGAAGATGGATTTGTTTCCTTGTAGTACAAGCATTGAAGTTGCTTTTCTAATGTAACACCATTCTGAATGTAACAGATTTGCCACTAACCATTATTTGCTTCTGTAATTTTATTTCTCAGTCCAAGTGCCCAGTTCTGTAACCAAAATTGTCACGATAAAATCTCCTAGTCATACAGGAGATGGAATTAAGGGTGGAATTAAGAGTTTCTGCTTTGGATGCTGAGCATTTGAAATGTTGAAATGAGAGAAACTGTCTTGGAACAGGCTGTTCTTATCCTGAACCAGATTTCTTGGCACATTTCCAACAGTACTGAACATAACTGAGAAATGGGCCCCAGAACTAAAATTTAGGACCCAGTAGGACAGGACCTGTTCCATTGCTTTGTTCCCTGGGGTGTTAGAGCTAACCTAAAGCAAACTGTGTGCAGGGGCACCAGGCTCATGCCTGCTGTGTGAGAATGCAGGACACAGAGCAGATAGATTACCAATCAACAATTCATCCTATGCACGTGAAGTTCTCAGTTGCCAGATTTCCTGGGTTGAAGTTTATTTTGTATCATGAGACTAGATTTAAAATAAACCCTGCAGTTCTTCCTCGTGTGTCAGCCTGTAATACATGTAGGAAGGTCAGTGGGATCATATCTGGTACAGAATGGTACCTAAGGGCTTGCAGGAATACTCTAAAAAACAGAACATCACATTGCTCTGTTCTCCAATACTAAAACTTTATAATCTGGTATCTAAATATGAAATATTGAATAGTGAATGTCACAATAGGTGCCTGTAAATCATTCAAGTTGGGAGAATAAGTAAAATATTTGCCTGAGGGGAAATATAAATTTTTATTCCCGCTGTGGTGGGAAATGANTATCTAAATATGAAATATTGAATAGTGAATGTCACAATAGGTGCCTGTAAATCATTCAAGTTGGGAGAATAAGTAAAATATTTGCCTGAGGGGAAATATAAATTTTTATTCCCGCTGTAGTGGGAAATGAATGTGATTTGTAGGATTGCTGTTGGTAAAAATGAAAGACAGTTTATTGCATAAAGATGAAGGGATTCAGACAGGTGCCATGTGCAGGGTTCTTTCTGTTGTGCTGTGTAAGTATATGGCTTAACTATCAACAGGTCCTGTTCTAGGGAGCTCAGACAGACTGAGAGTAGGAATCGTGCCTGGACTAGGCTGTCATTCAAGGATACAGTTCAGACTGTGTGGCAGGTACTTCATCCCTCCATATCCTGTTCTTATATCCTTCAAGTTCAGAAGTTTTGGAGTTGCTGGACAAGCCACAATAGAG
This sequence comes from Oriolus oriolus, assembly GCA_013400235.1. Classification (NCBI taxonomy): domain Eukaryota; kingdom Metazoa; phylum Chordata; class Aves; order Passeriformes; family Corvidae; genus Oriolus; species Oriolus oriolus. The sequence continues at coordinate 222,016 of VXBT01000192.1, read as the reverse complement.
GAGAAAAAGACATTGGCAACCTTAGGTATCTAAGGTGATGTTAGCTGAAAGTTATTGAAATGCATAAGCAGAAAAACCCAGTAATTTCTGAGTGTTGGTCAGCTCCAGGGGTTAAAAAATCACCACCATCAATGCCAGAAGAGCTACTGCTGAACCTGGAGTCCTATCAGTCATCTTCTCCAGACCTATCAGCTGTTTTGTGTAGCACAAAACACGATGTAATGTCAAGAACGTTATTGAAGCAATGTTTTGGGAACAGCCTGGGGAAGATCCTTTTTCCTGTAGGTGTCCTCATCTCCCAATCTATTCACTAAATTGTGTATTAGTTTCTAAATGCCCTGAGGCACTGATGGATTCTGCACAGATGTTTCTCAAAATACAGCCCACCTGACAGGACAGAGTACTCATCAAAGCATCACTGTTGAACAGCAGTAGCTCTGCTGCTGGGGACAGTTGCATCTATCCCCACCTAAACCTTACCAAGTTTTGCAGTGAATCCCATTGTATAAGTCTCAGTACAGACATGGAGTTAGAGTTAGGAACCAAAGGAAGAGAAATCTAGATGTACAGTGAGAGAGGGACACTCAAGAGGGGTTGTCAAAACAGTGGGAAGACTGTTGGTAGGGTTCTCTCAACACCTCATGATCTTGGAATGTGGCTGTTATCCTGGCTTAGAGCCCAGTCAAGGTTTAGAGTCAAGATTATGGCTCTGAGAATGAGAAATTTGACCATATAATAGGAGTGGAGTTCAGAGGTGATACCACAATAAAATGAGGTCTTTTACTTGGGCTCCCCCCTGAGTGATCCTTTGACTGGGGACTGGAGCATCCCATGAATAAGGGACATCTTAGGGGTAGGTGAGGGATGGGGTCTAGTGGCTCTTAGGCAGAGACAGTGGGGTCATAGAATCATTTAAGTTGGAAAAGGCTTTTAAGACCATCAAGTCTAACAGTTAACCCAGCACTGCCTTCTCAGCCAGAGCCTTGTTCCCCTGTGCCTCCTGAGCTGTATTTCCTGGGCTCAGTGTGGATGGTGCCCATGCCAGCACCATCCAGGCACCATAGTTCACAGGGAGTGTAACCAGAACCAGAGGTGTGGAGCCTGCACAGCAGCCCCCAGTGCCCCAGCCGGGGTTCCACTCTGACTGAAAGCATTAGGGCTGTCTCTGCCAGAGAGGAAAAGAACCATGCCATGAATCTTCCCTTAGCACAGCCAGGGTTAACAAATACACCCTCGACACCCACTTATTTTTCTTGGGACAGAGCTACTCTCCTATATAAATAGAGATTAAGTTCATTGCATCCTTCTAAAGGACCCACTATCAAATTGTGTTTAGAATTGCACAGAGGTCCAGGGAGAGGGCAGAGTTCCCAGTTTCACTAATGAACTTTGTTTCCAAGCCTGTATCTTTTTTTTAAAAACTCTTCTCTATTTCCCAGAAATGTGTTCTGCTTTTCGACCCTTAGAATTCATATCTCATATTTCTAGCATGCTGAGAGATTCCAGCTCCATGCTTTCTTACTTCCTGTCCATGATGGTTTAACCTTTAGGCATTCACATTGCTTCCCCACCATCATCGAGCTGCAGCTGTGCAATTCCTTTCCTATTGCTGTCCATTTCTTACTGTTCTCTGTTGTTCTCTGAGTGTTTGGATTTAACATTCCTGTTACTTCTAATAAAAGGAAGTGACTAAACACCAACTTTTACATCATTTTACTTTTACTGACATTATATGGCTGATCAGAAATGCCAAATTACAACCTTAAGAAGAACAAAACTTAGGTTCTCTTATAAGAGCTATATTTGCAGGATAAGAATTCATGCTGCACTGTCACAAATGAACAGGCATCAGCTTGGAGCAAGGAGGTGCCTGAGGGCTACTTCCAGCTTCTGGCCTTGTTATTGAGGGTCCTACTGTGACAGTGGGGTACTATTAATTTCAAAAATGTAGACACCTGTCCTCTGCAGTGAGTAGTCACCATTAATCCTCACTTTGCTGAGTCACTGGGGAACCACCAATGGAACTGCTTGGACTCAAAAGCAAATTCTATCTTAAATTTCACGTGGAAGCTGGCTATTATAGATAGTAGCTCTTAATTGTAGTCTGATGTAAATATTAGTCTCTGTCACTTTCTCTGTTGGAAATTATTTCCAGTCCATCACGTGTTCTCAGTGGGACAGATATGTTGTCACTGCTTCTGTCGTGATTGCCGGTTCATCAGTTAAACTTTGAATCTCAGGTGACTTCATGTGTCAACATAAATACAGCTGGGATAGGAACCTGCTTTTGGGTTTCTAGTAGGTTGTGGGAAATGAAGTTCATAATTTGTAAGCTATGATTTGAGATGGTTCTGTGTTTATCGTGAACTCCTCTGTCACAACATATTTGCATTTATCAAGAAATCCCGTTTAACTGTCTTACACATTTCTGAGGCATGAGCATGCACTGACTGTAGGTGCAGGGTTATGGTTGAATGGATAAAGCCTGTGCTTTTGAAAAAGAGTAAGAGGTTGCTTAAATCTCCCTTTTTCTTTCTTGTTATAAATCCCTTCATAGTTCATATTCCAGAACTCCTGCTGAGCTATGACTGCACTTCAGCCTGTTTTTCAGAAAAGCCCCAAAAAGTTGGCTCAGTTGCCCAGAGGGTCAGTGGACAGGCAGCTCTTTCAGTCTCAGTGGGTTTCTTTCTCTGATTGTTCATTTAGAGTAACGTTCCCAAAGCCTTTATTCTGGGTTGTTGCACAGGCTGCTCCTTGGGACTTCAGGGCTCAAGGTGCTGCAGTCAGGAGGGGGTTAAAGGGGACATGATTGGCAGTGGGTTTCAGAACCTGCTGCTTTGAGAGTGGCTCTTTCCCGATCACCTCGTTGCTGTGGGCTCACTGGAGGGGCAGCAGTAGGTGACAGGCCTGAGAGCACTGAGTCCTCTCCAGTGGTGAAGTGGCAGTGTTTCCTTCGGTCAAATATAGCTACTTTGGCAAGTCCTGTTTTTCTAAAGCGGAGACTCACCACTGTTATTCCATTGCTGGTATAACAGCAGTCTAGGGGATCACGAGTGATGAGCCTGAAGGGAAGCAGCACAGTGAAGATGTGTTTTGTTCTGAAAACTTTTATTATGCTGTAAATAGGAAGCTGGATGAAACAGGAAAAATCTATTAAACTAAATTATCAAGGGATACCAGATACAAAGAGGCACTTGTGGCTCAGGATGTTTCTGAATTTCAGGTATTTGGAGGCTGAGAGAGCATTTAGGGAAGAATCACTACACATTTATTGTTTTACTCTTCCTGCTGTAGTCTTCCCTGGGCATCCAGTGCTGGCTGCTGTCAGAGACAGGAGCTGTGGGGCTCTCAGTTTGACCTACCTTCCTGGTTTTTTGTTCTAATGTAGATATAGTCAACATCTAAGCCTTTTGTTTAGAAAGGACAGAAATGTAAGCAAATGAGACAAATGTTCTTTAGATGAAACAGTATCTATGACCATGAAACCAGGTCAGGGCTGTGCTGTATGTCTTTACATTTGAACATTGAACTGTTTCAGGGAGTTTTTAATTTTTTTTCCTCTTTCTAAGCAATGTATGGAGAACATACAGAAAACAGAAAACAGAAAAGTTTTCTGAATATAAACACTTTTGTTTTTACTGAGTTTGTATTTTCAAAATGGCTATTTGATTGACCTTGAATAAACATGCCTCCAAAATACGGTGTTGGGCAATCTTGGCCTCTAGTGTGTGTGTGATGAGTGGGTTTTTGTGTGTGTCCAACTCTGTTCAGACTGACTTAATTTCATGTCAGGCAAGGAAATATAAAACGTGTGCAGTCTGCTGGGAGTCCAGGCTTGGCAGGTTTCTGGGATCCTGCACAAATCTGCCCTTGATTCTGCAGCAAGTGTCAGAACTTGAGGAGGAAGCAGAAGAGGGAAAGTCCAACTTGGCTCTGAGACCGAGATGTGACACCATATTAGCACGTGACATGAAATAGAGAGTGACATTCAGGAACTGGATTTCACTTGTCCCAGGCAGTGGTAAACAGGGAACAGGCAAAGGAAGGACAAAGTGCTGGTTAACTTTTGGCAGGAGCAAAGGGCCTGCTGGGGGTTGAGTTGGGAAGACGTGTTTCTTTGGGCCTTGGTGATGGCTGCCTGACTTGAAGGACTAAGTTTTCGCATTCCAGGAGGTGATAGATGCTAGGCAGAGCTGCTGAAAGAAGAGAATTGTCCCTGTGGTGGAGGTATGGCTGGGCACTGCCATGTCAGAAGGGAGCCGTCGGGGAGAGAGCAGCCCCAGGCACCAACTGTCCCCGAAAGGAGAGAGATGAAGTTTCAGTATTAAGGCACTGCCCATGCTCTTGGGCAACCCAGACGATCTCTGTAACTGATTATGATGGATTGGGGATGGAATGCTTTATGGCTGTGCAGCACTTAAGAGGCTGCACCAGGAATTGCCAGCTGGGAAAGTTGTGTGGACATGAAGCAGATCTCAGAAAAGAAAGCAGCAGGCAGGATAGATGCTGATGGGATAATGTGATGGAAATACCTGGAGTCACCTGGTAGGAGAGCTGTGGATCTCTGTAACTCATCCAGGGCCTGAAGTGACAGAAAGTTTGGTCACTGCTCATGTGCAGCATCCAAAAACTGCCTGAACTACGCAGTGAAAGTGGAAGCCTTGTGAAAATTGCTGGTGCAGACAGAAAGGAAAAGAAGACCAGAAGGGAAGCCAAGATGCCATCAGCCTCGTGGCTGAGGCATCTGGAGCTGTGTTTTGATTTCCTGAATTTCAGAGAGGGTGATGTGTGAGGCTGAAGGACCATGTCCGTTTTCCATTCTGGCTGCTAGCATGGAGCTCTGGAGATGCACGCTGTGATCCAGTTTCTGTGTTCCAAAAGATTTCAAACCAATTTATTTTCATTAAACTAGGACACCCTGTCCAGTCACTGCTGGAAGTCCTTTAATCTGTTGCAGACAAACCCCAGATGTTTTTGTGTGCATTATTTCTTTTGTCCTTTCTACACTGACCCTGGTGCATGTATTCATATTTCATGTGGAAACTGTTTCTTTTTGTTAAATGCTGCTGCTTCCATCTGCCCTTTGGTATGCAGACCAGCAACCCTGATTTTTATGGAAAAAAGCCCACAAAACACAAAAAAACAACAACAAAAACCCTAAAACAAAACAAACAAACCAACCAACCAAAAAACAAAGGAAAAAAAAACCAAAAAAGACCCCCAACCCTCCCCCAAAACAAACCTCTCGAAACCCTCAAGGTTTTCTTGAGTCAACCTTTTTCCTCATGCAACAACCTTTCTTTTGATGACTTCTGTGGAAATCTACACATTACTGTACTGGCTCAGGGTTTGAATCCAGAGGAGGCTCGTGAAGTGTGCTGTGCTGCTACAGCTACTGTCACATGATTTGGAAAGGGACCATGTAATTGTTGAGAACTGGAATGCATTGCTGACAATAACTTACTTGCATTTTCCAATCTGATAAGCTGAAAATGTCCTACTTCAGTGTGGTAAGAAACTTAACCAGCTGTTGTACAAAGAAAGGTCTTAAAATTAAATATACAAGGTAGAAAAGAAGGGAAGGATATGCATGTAATTCTGAAAACAGTTTATTATCTATTGAAATAAAAATACGTAGTACTCAGGCACCTCAGTTCAGGTATTCTTACTCTATATACTTAACACTGACAAAGATTAATATTTGAATTCTGAATGTGGGAAAGCAGGGATTTTTTTCCGTTCCCATTGTTCATGCTCATGAATGAGCAGCAGTTGACTTCTTGCATTTTCTACCCCATGTTCCAGCTGAGTAAATTTTGGGACTAAAATATCAGCATGTCCCTAGAGGAAAGAGTGTAAAATTTTGAAGGGAAGAAGGAGACATTTGCAATGATCAGAGTGTGGGAAAGGGGCTAATGATAAGTAATACAACAGCTCCAAAGGGAATTGTGCAACAGCCTGGAAACACCATATTTGAATACCAGGGAATTTCCAAAGTAAAACAGCAATGAAAGATAATCAAGGGAAAATAAAAGTACAGAAAACAAGCTCTACAAGACTGTTTTTCTCTTTTCCTGCATGCTGCTCTTCCACTTTCTAGGGAAGAAAGCAAACAGTTTCTTGTACTCTTGCACAAGGAAAGGGTTACCTCACATGAGCTCCCACTCCCAGGGCCATTCAGAAGGAAGGGAAGTCGTTGTGAAGCAATGCTCTTTTCCTTGGAACCGAGACAGAGCTAGGAGCCTACATCTGTAGTTGCACAATACCAATAACCTTCATTTTTTGCACCAGGACATGGCAAGGGCTGTTTATGGAGCTGGGTTTTATCCTTCTGTCAGCCTCTCCATTGCTTTGCTTGTGAAGTATATGAGGATCATAAGGGCAGTGAAAACCTGCCCTTCCCCCCTTCCCTTGCAAAGAAGCTCAGCTTGCTCTGGTTTTCCATATGTGCTGGCTCTCTGAGATCCTTACTGACTTGCAGCACATACACGTCTGGCTTGTACTCCCAGGGCTTATCCTGCCCAAAGAGCTGGAAGTGCAGCAGAGAGAGGGCAGTGGTGCAGACTTCTTAGGCTGTGTTTAAGCTGGGACTCATGAGAGGGAAGCCTAAGACAAGAGTGAGGGGGTCTCTTCAGCAGCTTGTGGCTTCCCAGAGGTGCATCCTGGTCCCTTCCCATCCTTCCTGCACCAGCTGCACATGTCCTCCCTTACTCTCCCTTTCAGCACTCTGATGCTGGTGGATGTCACTAGATTCCACTGAGATGGTAGGAAACTGCAGAACTCCAGTGAGGATGCTGTGTGGATGCTTTCATTTCTCAGAAAGAGCTGCAGGGCTCGGCAGATGTGGGGCCTGCTGACTTCACAGGAAAGTACAATCTGTTTGGCTCCGTTTCACCAGTTCTGCTCATTTTGGAGAGGAGATGAAATCCAGATACTAGTCCTGGTCTTGACTCCTGACTCAGAAATTGCAATGTGATTAAGCACTTTGGAAAGCCTCACTGTGCACAGCAGTGCAGCTCTGTCATTTACCTGGGAATCCCAGAAAAGCCTCGGTGCTCATTTAGGGGAATTTTTTGAAAATATTTCCCATCCTTTCTCCTTTTTCAGAGAGGATGAAGTGGTTTTCAGATGATCTCTTAAGACAAAAGTTCCTATTGTTTTTATATACCCTTAACACCTTAAAAAAAGTAACAAGTGAAAAGAAAAATGTTGCAGCAGCTGCACAAGCAGCCTAATGCAGACATCACGTCCTCATTGCTTGGGGCTCAGTCTGTGCAGCCCATGGAGTGTTTGCCCTCGTCTCCTGCATGGTGTGAGCTTGCATTGACTGACTGCACGGGGCTGGAACATGGACCAGGGACCCAGAGTGTGGGGATGGCAGGGGGAGGGAGATGTGGGAATGTTTGGTGGGGGATAGTTCCTGCTTTGTGGAGTTGGGAACCAGGGTGATAGAGGCTGGAGAAGCATGTAGAGGGCTTGGGAGAGAACACAGAGTCAAACTTGTGGGTTTTGCCAGCATTTAAATAATCATTTACCTGGATCCCTCTCCAACGCGGAGAGCAGCCCACGAGAGAGCCTGTGCTGAGCATGTCATTCTGCCTGCGTGCAGACCTCTGCCCTGCTCTGTACCAAACTTCGTGAGGTTTCTGTTCAAGTTCAGCAAGGTTCCTGTGGATGATACTCTGCTGCTTGTCAGCCACTCTCCCAAATTTAGTCCAAGCCAGAGATTTGCTGGTATTGCATTTTCATCCTCATTGATTCCCTTTTGGAATTCCAAATTGCATTTCAACAGCACTCCTTTTTCTGAACATCTTTCTAGGGCTTTTGGCATTAAAGAGTTCAGGATTTGAGTATGTTACCTCTTCACTCTGTGCAGATCCCTGGCAAAATCACTCCTCAGCTTCCTCAGCTGATGTGCTCCCTCGTGTTCAGAGTGGCTTGTGTTGCCCTGTGCTGGGCTCTGGGGAGACCAAGGGACCTCCAGCCTGCGCAGGACTCAGTGAGCAAATCCTGATCCAGGCAACTCTTGCTTGAGCCTGGCAGTGAACCAATACTCACTGGCTGGGGCTCACTGAGATCATATAAAGCATATGCTGGCAGCTGTATAGGTAGTTATGTGTAGATACACATGTACTTTACTATAAATATATGATATTTAGTACGTTCCATGAGTTTAGTACTTCCATGTGAGTTAAAACCCTCCACAGATAACCTTTGGGGTCACTACCATAATACTCTGGCCTATTGTAGTCAATACAGAGTTCAGACAGAGTTTGCTGGTGGTGTCTTTGGATGCACACAAAGCTCCCTTTTGTTTTCTCCTGCCAACACTTTTGGCTGTTATAGTAATTGTACTAATGAGGTTTAGTCTTTAAGAAAACGGCTTGATTTGGTCCAGAAGGGCACTCAAGAGTTAAGGACTGAATCAGAAGGTTTCACTGTTAGTCTAATATTGAGCATAGCAGCAGTGTTACAGAAAGAGTAAAGTGCTGATGTTTGCAGTAAATTGCACCTGGATATCCTCATTGAATAAAGTAAATGGAGAAGAGTTTCCCTCGGGCAGTGGTTTGTGCCATGTGTCCCTCTAAGTAGAGCTATGCAAAAGTTGGCTTTCACCAGGTCAATGTCACTGTGGAACTGAGGTTGTCCTGGTTTGGGTTCCATGAAGCATTTCCATCAGGCGCTACTTTGTAACCAGCAGGAAAGGAAGAAGGAAGCAGCAGCTCTGCCTTTAACCTTGAAAAATTCAACAAAGATATAGGAGCCCCTGAGATTCTGTGGGTGCCTTTAGGCTTTCAGTGGTGTGAGAAATGGTGTGTTTGCTGTGACTGACCCATTCAAGTGCTTTCTCTTTGTTCATGCTTACAGCCCACAAAGACAGATTAAGCGGGAAACTGAAGAAAAGTGTGGCTGAGGAAAATAGTGCCAGAGTAGGATTGGCCTGTTGATGCTTGCTGTCCTCAAGATGTAGGTTTGTCCTCTCCAGTCATCTGTCACTGCCATGCTGCTGTGCTCCTAAAACATGGACTGCTTGTGATCACCCTCCAACCCTTTCAAGGCTTGTAGTTTGACCATTACAGTTGGAGCCAGAAGTGTGTTTTTGAGATTTGAGATGAAGTACTGCCAAGTTTCTCAGCTAGAAGTGTGAGAGTTATTCCCTGGCATGCTTTCAAACTAAAAGGAAAACCAAAAAGCCAAAAGGTACTTAAATGTTAATCTCAGCAAAACATAAATCTATGAGTAAACTAGGAACATGTTTCCCTTTTCTGATTTCAGTAACAAAAGAAGAGTTTGGTTTTCCTGAATCGGGGCAGTTTATGGGTTTAACTGTCATCTTGAATTCTGAGAAATAACAGAGGGAAGAGAAATATGAATGAGAAATTCTTGAGTACCAGAATTTCCTGATTCCAAGTATCTGTTTTTCCAGATTCCTGAAAACTTGGTTTTTGTGGGAGCAGACCTATGACCCTCAATAAAGAAAACTTGTTTGTGTGCAAAGGAAACAATGTGCAAAGTTTAGTGTGTAGCAGTTTCTGAAAAACTGTACTGAGGCAAATGGGTCATGAGCACCGACTGTGGAACTCACAGCCATGTCCCTTAGAAAATCTGGACAATAAATTCCCTGAATGTTGCCTATTATTGGGTTATTTGATTATCATATAGAGTCAATTGATATTCTTGGGTTATAAGTAACCATGACTGGAGGAGGGGACAAACGACATATAAAATACATCCAATTTGGCTTTTGGTTGCATGCTCTTGGAAGCTTTCCAAGACTCTTGTCCAATGGTTAAAACCTAATTTAGAGCTGGGAAATGTAAAATGCACTTCTTATTTATTACAGTAAGAGCTTGGTGACTGTAGACAATGCTCTGCAAATAAACACCAGCAGAAAGAGGCATCCTCTTGAGTATGTTGCCAAATAATCTGGACAGTGTAGAGAACAAGGCAAATGAGGTTATTTACGAAACCAGTGTGAGAATGGCTCATGAGTTTGGTGTGCATTTAAGGTTTTTTTAAGTTATATTTTTAAAAGATGAGATGAAGAGTGATAAACTGAGTGTCAGTATCTTAGCTTTCCTTTGTTGAGTACAAATGTCTGACTTTCTGTCCAATGATGTTCTTTTCTTCCCCTCAATCAATGGAAAGCAGCACTAAAGAAAAGGAGGCAAAACACAACGCTTGAAATGTCATTCATGCCACAAAATTACTCTTTTGCTGCACATGAAGCTGCAACCTTGTTTTTCTTAGTCTGGCCCTGGACTGTCATGAATCTCACTTCAACACAGAGGTCTCCATCTTCTCCAAAGGTGGCCTCTCGATTTACACCTCCAGGTTTATTCTGCCAGATGAAAAGCATGCTTACCCCTCACATAGATGCTGGGGCTCTTTGGGATTGTCTCCTCACCTCTAGGCTCCCAAGGCTGGTTACAGGGGATGTCTTTCAACCAGAAACCAGCTTTCTTCTCCTCAAACATGGCTGCTGCACCCATCATTCAAAACCAGCTTAACTGTCAGAGCAGCAGCCACTACAGATGGCAGGTCTGTGTGTCAAGACATGCTGGAGCTGGAGGTAAAATTACATTTGCTTAGTGCAATACACTAAGCAAAGGTGCACAATCCCCAGCAAGGCTGAAGGAGAAGCTCCTGGTGCCTCCAAAGCCTGCCCTGGTCTCTTTGGTCACTAGATGACTTCCTGTACTCTCCCCACCAACTTAGCCCAACGGCCGAGACTCTTCAACAGCTCTGCAATAACCTGAGAGGGAAATTGAGAAAGAAATCAGAGGATTTACACCCTTTGATAATTTCTTACCCTCCATAAGGTAGCTGTGGCATTCACGTCAACCTTAACGATGCCTGTACTTCAGACATTACATAATATTCAAATTTGATCTCTTGATTGCAAGTTTGGACAAAGACATAGCAGGACTCCAACAACATAAAGGACAATTTAAAGATACTCTGCCTTTTTATAAGTTAATGGATAATGATTCTGTTAATAATTAAAGTTCTAGTTAAAATTTCCCAGAGTTTGTCTTGGCCTGTATGGGTCTTTAAATACTTGAGTCCCCTTTCAAGCAGCATACAAAGCCCTTCATTCTGGCAGCACAAGACCAGAGAGTATGGGAATTTCTGCCAAGGCAAACTGTGCTCCCAGACAATGATGGCAAATGTGAAAGTTTTGAGAAAGAAACAAACAGACAAATAGAGGTCAAAGTCCTGAATCCCAGCACGTGAACTGCTAAGGAGCTTCTGACATGGGAGAGTCAGTGCAGAGTTTGTAGTATCATATGGTCAAAGTTGAGTGTTGCACCAAGACTGTGAAGGTTACACAGTGATAGAGACAAGGAGGCTCAGTCTTTATTTCCATATCAGAAAGACAAATGGGTTTGCCTGTGAGAGGCATCTGTTAGTTGGAATAGTCATAACTATGTCTTGGCCTTCCCAGGTGTTTTGGTTTGGCAAGGCCTGGTTTTGGACAGCAGGGGGGCCACAGAGATGGCTCCTGTGAGGAGGGTGCTGGAAGCTTCCCACTGTGTCCAGCAGAGCCAATGGCTGATGGCTCTGAAGATGGACACGCTGCTGGCCAGAGCTGGGCCAGTGAGAGAGGCTGGTAACACCTCTGTGATGACTTATTTAAGAAGAAAATCAAAACAAAGGTCACAAGTTTTTGCTTCTAGTCAGAGACGAGGAGGAGGTGAGAATATGTGAGGGAAACAACATGGCAACACCAAGGTCAGGGGAGAAGGAGGGGGAGGAGGTGCTCCAGGTGCCAGAGCCGAGATTCCTCTGCAGGCTGTGGTGCAGACCATGGTGAAGCAGCTGTGCCCCTGCAGCCCNCCTGGGAGGGACTCACGCTGCAGCAGGTGCGGTTCGGCTGCTGCTCGTGAGAGTGGAGCCACGCTGGGAAGTTCATGGAGAACTGTCTCCCGTGGGAGGGACCCCACGGACTCACAAGGAAGGACTCTTCTCCCAGAGCAGTGGAAGCAAATCTTGGTGATGGACTGACTAAAACCCCCTGCCTTGTCTCCCTGTGCTGTCGGTGGGAAGGAGGGAGGGCCTGGGGGGTGGAAGGTGTTCTAAGGGCTTATTTTACTTCTCATTATCCTCCTCTGATTCTGTTAGTAATAAATTTCACTTAGTAATTAAGATTGAGCCTGTTTTGCCCTTGAAATATTTTCTTCCACTCTCCTTATCTCACTCATGAAGCCTCCATTAACCCTTTTTCCTCTGTTCCCTCCTTTTGCCCAGCTGGGGTAGGGGAGGGTGAGTGAGCAACTCTCGTGGGTGCCTGGCATTGGGCCAGCGTCAAACCATGACACCAGGACATCCTTGGCCTCTCCCTTGTTCTGGGAGATGACACTCTCTTTTACCTTTCTTGCTTCTTCCAAGTCTCCTCCTTGACTGCACAATGATAATTTTCCAGTTGTTCGATGTGCTGAGTTAAAAACTAAATTTGGAGACTATGGTTGAATTCTGCATGGCATTTGATGAAAGTGAATGGGCAAAATCCACTTGAGTCTGTTGGTACTGAGTGGTCAGCCCTGCTATGAGTTTAAAGGGAAGAGCTTTCCCAGAAACACCAGAATGGTGATAATTTGTCAAAAACGAAACATCAAAGTCATGTAAGGATTGAGAAATTCTACAAAATCAGCAATGTTTTGCAATGGAGTGGAGAGTCACATTAGAGCTGAGGGGGCTTGTTTACACATGCCAAGTATATTTGGTCTCCACACCTCAGCCAGATGAGACTGAGGTGTGGAGACCAAGAAATTATTACCTAGGGACCATGGTATTATCTTGCACAAAACCATGTGTTTTTCTTGGACTATTTTCAGTTCCCCAAGATAACCTTATGAGAGGATACAACCACAACAAAGACATTTTAGCCTATCAAATCCATTTCTCAAGATATGATATGTGAAAGATAAAGTTTAGAGAGACAAGTTCAAAATCTGCTCTGAAATACATGCGTAAATCTGCACAGGTGAATTCCCCTTCTCCCAAATCTAGCAGGGAAAGGGAGGCAGGTAACATCTTTTTCGAAGACAGCAGGCAGATGTGGAGCCCTATCTTTAACTTCTCGAGTGCAAGGAGAGCTGTGTAATTAAGAGGCTGTTAAAGATCTAGCTGGGGTGAGCTGCACTGGGTAGCAATTCCCTCTGTGAGGGATCAGGTCCGTCCCAGTGCGTAGCCATGTGCAGGCTGGACCCCAGAGTTCTGGGCACCAATGTTTGCAAAGTGCTCCTTTATTCCAGTTGTTCTGTTGTGCTCATTTACAGAAGATGTATGCTGTGAGCACTGGCAAGGTGTAAATATGAAAAAAGTAAATAAATTATAATAAACTATAAAGTAAAGTAAGAGTAGATATGCAGGTTCTAGCTTTGTATAGTGTATTCAGTTTTTACTGCTCTGAGTAATTTTACAGGAACAAAACACCCCAAGTTTGCAATGTAGGACTGAGGTAATTTTCCCAGTGATTCACGCAGGCCACCTTTGTTAGGTAATTTGTGTATCAAGAATGGGAAGCCAGAGAGGCTGTGAGAAGCCGAGGAGCAGTGTGGAGATTTCTCTTTGAAGTGCTCCAGGAGTGAATGTGTTAAATGTTTTCATCAGAGACACACGGAAAAAGGCATATTGTGGATCTGCAAGACAAGTTTATAAAAAGAGAGTGAAAAGCCCCTCACACCTAAGAGAGTAGGAAAGAAAGAGTACACCGCTTTCTTTTTAGCAGCTTTTAATGTTCAAAAGAATGCAGTCCTCAGGCGCTGGGGGCAGAGCCCACTGCAGTGGGACCTCCCTCACAAAACCGCCGGGATATATCTACTTCCCCCCGAGCGCAGCAGGCGCCTTCTCGAAAGGACTGAGAGCCTTCCAGCTCCTCCGGCGGCACCGGAATAGCCATGTCCACGGGGAAAATCTGTTGCCTGGTGCTGCTGACCCTGGGGGTACTGGCCGTGGCAGTGACACTTGTGGTCATCCTGACTCAGCCCAGGTGCGGTCCCCAGCAGTACCTGCACGGTGCCGTGGCTGCTGACACCGAGACCTGCTCCCTCATCGGCCGGTATGTGCACGGACAGCTCGGCTCCTCAGCTCCCTTGTCGTGCTTGTCGTGACTCAGACTAACAGACGGGACAAGTACTAACCACGGGCGTGAGCTGGGTTTCTGCCTTCCCCGCTCTGGGGCTGAGCAGCGATGCTGCTCCCGGGATGTCTCCAGCCAGGAGAGCAGACGGAGCCCCTGCCTCCGTGGCTGATGCTTACTTTCATTATAGTGTCCCAAAAGTTTGCAACTGTGCAAACCCTTGGCCTTTTGGAATGTATAAATATTTATAGTGTACAAGTACAAGGCTGGTTTTAAGTGGGGAAGCAAGAAATCCACTTTTTATGGCATGGTAGGTCTCTCAGATAAGTGACTTAGAATAAATTAAGAAGTTAGAGGAGCTTGCAGAGAGCTGCAGCCAGGCTTCAACAGAGACAAGGAAGGAAGGCAGGGAAAGGGGGACTGGCATCCCAGCTTTTTGGGGGTGTGTTTCTGTACTGAAGCCTGCAGCAAGTGTGTCTGCTATGAAGAAAAAAGCAAAGAGGAGACTTAACTGAAATTGAGTCAAGACAGTATAAGTACAAAAACCATGCATCACTTGGAAAGAAAGATGTAAGTTAAAAGAATTCTCTAGATGCCCAGGTTGTACCGCTTCAGTTTGTGTAATAACTTCACTCTCAAACATTTTCACTCCTATGCTATTATTTTAATGTTACTGTTCCTTCAATTGTTAAATGCCTGTATCCATGAAAGCAGAAGGATGGAAGTTTACAGGCTACACATGATGCTGGATGCTCCAGTAATGGATGCTGGAGCTGTGTGCTCTACCTTGTGGCTGGGGGAGTGAAATGAGACGTGGTGCCATTATACCACACTTTGCCATGTCTCACCTGTGATTCTGGCAATGGCATGCTGACACAGCATTTGTGAGTAGCTGGAGAAAATAAACTGTGGCTGTACATATGTCAAGGAGTGAGATGGGGTTTTTCATGTGAAGCCACAGGTTAGTTCTTCAGAAAGCAGAAGTATTTTTAAAGTCACTATTAATGGAAAAAGAAGAAAATACATTCTTGGATTGCCCAAAGAATCTCCTGGGGAAAACCACTGCATTTGTTTTTGCAGCTATTGTAAATTTTAACTTGATGTAGTGTATAATCAGCTGGAAAGCGTTGAAGTGAGAGCCACAGAAATCTGTGACCAGTGGACAACTGAGCAGCTTTGGCTAGTGGGCTACTGCTGCTGGGCTTTCACCTGTTTCCTTCCCTTCTCTCACCAAGAAGCTCCACAGACTTCCACAGCCTCCACATTGCTGCAGCTGCACCTCCAGCACACTTGCTGACAAGGTCTGTGCCGTTCCTCCAGTCTGATGGACCACCTTAAATTTCCTCCAAATAGTTTGCCAATGACCCCCACAAAATCCTGCTCTTGCTCCAACTTCTTGTCACACTTTTTTCCCACTTTTGCCCATCCTGGGATGGCTGCACATCAGGTCCGGCTGCTCCATATGCTCTCTCCTCCAGCTCTGCCAAGCCTCTGGGATCTCCCCAGCCATGGCTATTCTTTGGCTGGGCACTCCATTACTCACTTTTTGTCTGGTGGTCAGCTCTATTTCCCTACTGCTGCTTTTCCCAGTATCCTTGCCTCCAGCCATTCTTGGAAACCTTTGCGCTCATTTCATGCTGTCCTTACTTAGACTTGGAATGAAACAAACTCCTGTGTTGTTCTCCCAGCCTTCTCTGCTCATGTTCTTGTAATAGATTATAGTAAAAGTACAATTTTTTATAAAAATGTTCCTCTGCAAGAGAGCTTGGGATGAGAAGCTTTGTATAATATTTGCCCTTTTCCTTGTCATTATCATGTTTGTCTCTTCTTCCCACTGGCCACAGTGGTGGCTTCTAAGGAAGGAACATTTTTCCCTGTAGGAAGCTTACTGCATGCTCAGTACTGGATGTTGTCTTGTTCATTTCCTCCCAGACATTTCTGTGCTGTTTTATCTGTATGTCACTTTTTAGCTATTATATCTGTATGTCACTTAGCACATGATGGTCACCACTAAATTAGTTCTTAGAGCAAACTGCGAAGTGAGAAAATGGTGTTCCTTCACCGGTATAAATGAGGAAGTCTCACATGGCAGTTACACTGCGAGGATGCCACAGCAGAGGGGCTTTGGCCAGGGGCTCAGCCTTTCAGAGCCATCTGCTCTGCTCAGTGACCTCCTGTATGACTCCACAGGGCGAGGGCTTCCTCAAGTCTGACTCAGGGTCCCTGATGGGAGCACCACGAGATGATGAGCATACAGCAGCCTCCTGCCTCATCTTTGCTGAATAAGATTTTAGCATCCGCAGGAATTTTGTCATAGCAGTAGCAATAAAATCCAATTTCTTAGAGCAGTCTCGGCCATTAGGCCCTGCTGTCCCCACAGTTCATGTGCCAGTTTACTTCAGCAACAAGGTGAGAG
Source organism: Oriolus oriolus (assembly GCA_013400235.1). Taxonomy (NCBI): domain Eukaryota; kingdom Metazoa; phylum Chordata; class Aves; order Passeriformes; family Corvidae; genus Oriolus; species Oriolus oriolus. Next base: position 205,514 of record VXBT01000192.1, on the reverse strand, counting down.
TAGAGCAAAGACCAGCAGCCCTAGATGCCAGTCCCTAAAGACACACTACAGGGCTGGTTTGTCCCTGCTCTTCCCCACTGACCTCACAGGCCCTCTCTCCATCTGGAACCCTGGGCAGCCCCCCTGCAGCCACTGCTTTGATCCCGCAAATCCCCCCTGAACTCACAGGAATCCATGCGGGGGATGCTCAGAGAACTGGTCTGGTGCCTAGAGCCTTGGAATCTAAAGGCAGCACCTAATCTCTGATTTACTTATGAATTCTATTCTTTAATTTAAAAATCTTGTGTCTTTTAAAGATAAACCACGTGCTCTGTGAGTTGTCAGGAATGAAATTCCTGGGGCACTACATGATACTCTGTTGGTTTCAGATTCTTCTGTTTAGGAGTCTTTGTGTGCTCCTAATAGACTTGTCAACTGAACTTACTGAGCGTAACTGAACTAAACCTCTTGCATGAGGAACAATCTTGTATTTCAGTGAGTAGGATAGTGGGTTGGGGAAAACACCTCAGGGCCCATGTGTTTTCCAGCTCTGGAGATTGTGTTTGTGTACTCTGGGACTGTGTAAAGTTGTACTTTCTGAAATCTTTATGCAACTCTTTGGCTCCCTGCAGAAAGCGAGCAATCTCAGTGAGCCTTCAGCCTGTCATCATCCATGTTGGCAGGTCCTGAGCTAAACTTCCCCTTAGCCATCAGTGCCCAGCTCTCAGTGCTGAACAACATTGAGTCTCTTGCTGCACTTTTTCTGCTGGAAGTTGGGGACTGGAAGCAACATTGTACAGATGTCTAGTCCAGACTAGGACCCTGCCCTGGGAGAAAACTTGTCCCTGAATGAAGTGAAACACTTTGATGAGGAGGGATGGGAGGCTAAAAGGAGAATCAGAGCAGTTTTTACCCAAGGATGTAGATTTGGTACCACAGTCCACCTCAGTAATTTGTCCTCATGTCAAGAACCCTGAGGAGACAAGAGATGATTGCCCTGTGACAGTAAGAGGTACTCAAACTTCACCTCCAATTCCGAGCCACTTGTTCCCTCCTGGAAGAGTGTCTTTTCATCAAGCATGCATAAAGCTCTATATTCCCTACCAGTGTGATGTCTGAACTCTGTCATCCACTGCTCTGCATTCCTTTGTTTCCCAAATGGCAGAAGCAAGAGCCAGCATAAGATTAGGGAGAGATTTAGGAAAAATATTCATTCCCAGAGGTGGGATTCACTGCAGCAAGGCAAGCTGACCTGGCCTGGCCCAGCAGCCATCTCTGATCCCACTTCTCCAGTGTAGACTAGCATAAACCCTGGGAACTGGCTTTTTTTGAAACCAACACCCCCTGGGGTGACAGGATGGTGGGGAGGGTGAGAATGGTGAGACTTAAACAGTGAGAAAATGTCTGCAGTCCTGGGAAGCTCAGTTCTAGCCAGAGAATCTGATGCAAAAATCCTTTTCAGTGACGGCCCAGCAGTTTCCTTTAGAATGTTTATATCCCAAAGGATTTGGTTTCCCTTCTTGTACATTTTAAATTTGGTAACTGGCCCTTTTTTACAGAAATGGTTATTGTTTTTCGCTCTTCATAAATCTTAAGGAGGCAGCTGCTGTATAATGGGTGGTGTCCCAGTCTGCAGCCTTCTTAGCAGAAAAAAAGCCCCAGTCAATACAATTTGATACTTTAGTATTTCCTGTGTGTTTAAAAGAGCTTCGGGGCTCCCTCTAGCCTAGGGGAGAACAGCAGCCTTGCTCTGCAGTCCAGCACAGCCCATCTTTGCTGTGAGCAAAGTGTCATCATTCACCCTTCCAGGGAGGGTGAATCCCTTTTTGGTTCTGCAGGAATGGGACTTGGTTGTTAACAACCTCTTCTGCTCCTTATTATAAGGAAACTCCATTATGACTAAACCCTGAAGGTGAAACTAAGTGTAGGAAGGATATTGGACAAAACATTGTTATCAGATCTTGTCAGCTGCAGCACTGGTATCTCTAGAAAGACCTGGTAAGGTGCCACACTTTGATTAAGGATTTTGCACTATAACAAAGCTCATTGCAGCAGAGATCCGTCTAAAGAGAGCTGGGTAATGGGGCATAAATCCAGATGCAGTTTTCCTGTATATAATGGCCCTAAATTCCCCCGACATCACTTCCAGGGAAGTGGCAGGTCTCTGACTGAAAATGGGTGAGCCATGCACAGGGAGCCACGTGTGACACTCCAAGAGCCACCTCAGTGTATTTTCTGTTTAATTTCAGTATTGGGAAAGGTGTCAAGGCTGGAGGCCAGTGTGAATGTGCTGTGAATTCGGGTGAGAATCTGGTGGTTTTCAGGATTTGGAAAATGTACCTGATGTTACATGTTAAGGTCTTTGAAATGCACACTAGACAATCTCCAAGCTTCTTTTTTAAGCTGTTTTTCACTGCCAGAACCATGGGTTTCCCTGTCACCAGGCTTTGTGCATGTGCTGCTGTAGGGGGGCCCCGTGGAGGCGTCGTCCCGGTCTCTCCCGAGACCGTCTCCCCCCCAGCCCGGTGGGGGCCAGCCGGTAGGCGGAGGAACTTGAAGCACAGAGGTGGTCCCTAGGCAGCTCACAAGTTTGAATCCCCACCTCCCGAAGTTTGTTCGTACCCCTTTTTCCAGAGAATTCTGTATAAGCAGCAGTCCTGTCATGTCAAGCTGTCCCCCGCCCCTGTGCGGAGTTCATTGGTTGTGTGTACCCCGATTCCTCCCCTCTATCTGCTCCCCATTGGTCTGTGCTGTACTCCCCTCCTCACTTTGCCGTCCCTTAAAACTACCGCGCATACCCTGGACCCGCGGATTTTTCCTTTTATCCATGATCCTGCAATAAAAATCTCCCGTGGTTGTCGAAGGGGAAAAAATCCCTCCCGCTCGTCCTTTGCCTCCGAGGTCCGCGGGGCCGCGGCGCCGCCGTAAGTGAGAAGAGAGCGCCTTACTTCGGCTCTGGCTCTCACGCGGTGCCGCGCCTCTGCCGGCGGCCTCTCGCCCGCCGCGTTTCTGAGGTCGTGTGTGCAGGCCGGTCGCTGGGTCGACCCGAACGGGGTTCGTCGGAGCCCCGACGCGGAAAGCCCCGGCCACAGCTACATGCTGCCTCATGGCCCGTAATCCAGGGGCTCTGGGGAGCACTGGCCCTGGTCAGTGTAGCAGTCCTTCTTCCCTCTTTTTCCAACTTTCTAACATGCTGTCTGGGTCTTCTGCAGAAGTGACTCAGTTTTTTAGGAAGCCTTTGTGTCCTTTCTTTCTGTGGTCAGCAATTAACAGCTTCAATTTCAGAACAAACACCTCCCAGGGACACTGGTGTGGTGAGTCCATCCCCTTCTGTGAGGGGCTGGATGGGCGAGCCTGAGCCTCAGTGTCCATGTTCAGAGCTACAGCCTGGGAGCTCCTAGGAGGCCAAAAGCCATGCAGATCCCAAACAGAAAACCTGGTGTTCCCTACTATTTCTTCCCACTTGTCCACATGTCATTTCCTTACAGGCAGTGTTTCCGAGGGACTTACGGAAACACAGGAAAGCCGCAATCAGTGCTCCTGCTGGCAGCATCCTGTTCCTGGGCCCAGCAGGTCTCAGACATATCAGTGGATGTAAAATAAACACCAGTCTCCGTGTGTGCTCTGTGTTCCTAGGCAAACTCTGGGAGCAGTTGCACTGCAATTAATGAACTGTTCCACTTTCCCCTCTGGCTTTGCCTTATCTGAGCAATAACGCAATAAAACAGTCAGGAACCTTCCTAGCAAACACCAGTGCTGGCTACTGGCAGGCTACTGGCAGGCGGTGCAGGAAACACCACCCCATTTCCACTGCAAGGAAAAGATGTTTTTTAGATGTTCTTGAGGGGAGCATTTGTTGAGACACGTTTCTCTAACTGAACCTCATTGCTGTCAGCGGCAAGAGGCTGCCTTAATGCCTGTGTGTTCTTTGATGTAGCTGTGCCTTGGTAGAAGCAGTTGAGGGGTTTTTTTGCTGTTTGGTTTTTTGTTTCTTTGTTGGTTTTGTCTTTGGGAATACAGGGAGCAGGGTGGGGCATTTTTGTGCTAATAAGGGCAGGAAGTCACACAGTAGGAACAATGAAGTGATTATTGTGCTAATTGACATGTTGTCTCGGGAGTTTGCTTCACATGGACCCTGTGTTCCCACTTCCGTGCCCCTGTCCAGTTGACCGGCATATGCCTTTATTAGGAATGACATTTGGGGAGCTAGAGATCAGTTGTTTGTTTCCTAGATGTGGAAAACCCTCTTCTGTGCTGAGATCATCCTTCTCCATGTCTCTGGACTCCTTGCTGTCCCTTTTTGTCCGCAGCATTTGTAAACAGCTGCAGTTCCCTCTGTCCCATAACTCTTTGCCCAGAGGAAGTGCAGCATCACACAGGTCCAGCCCCTGGCTGCTTTCTCCTCCTGCGGACCCTTTCCCTCTAGTTGTCCCTTCTCACTCCAGCAGAGGAAGGTGCCCCTCTGTGCCCTCACACCCCACACTGCTGCCAGTGCATTTCTCCAGCTGCTCTCTTCAAAGCTGGGGCTGCCTTGCAGGGGCAAGGAGGCATTTTCTCATGGTTCCTCCATTCTGACATTCCTGGATTTTAATGTTGTCTTTTTTCTTCCCTTCCCACCACAGGAACATCCTGAAAAGTGGAGGCACAGCTGTGGATGCTGCCATTGCTGGCTTGATCTGCACTTCCGTGATGAACCCTCAGAGTTCAGGCCTGGGTGGTGGGGTTATATTTACCATCTACAATGCCAGCACAGGTATGGGCGTGCCCTGGCCTCTCCATGGTGCCTCGTCCCTCTGCAGACACACAGCTGTTGTGGAGAAATCAGAATCCTTCCTGTTCTCTCAGAGCAATAGTTTGAATATAAAAGCTGTATCACAAACCACACTCGTGCTCTTAACCCAAAGCATCCACCACAGGGAGCTGTGATTGTCATTTCACAGCAGGAATGTGTGTGTGGAGGAAAGAGCTTTGATATGAAATGAACTGAGTTTGCCTCTCCTTTTCCCTCCAAAGCAATCCCAAAGTACATTTCAAAATCACACAGCTGCCTGCAGCCAGGTGTGAGTGGCTGCAGGCAGGTGAGTTGTGTGCTGGCAGTACTGGGCTGTCGCTGCCTCAGCTGAGCCCTTGGGATGGGACTTCAGGGGCTTGTCCTGCCGCAGCAGCTCAAGCAGTGCCTGCTGACACTGGGGCTGTCTCACGCTGCCCTCATCAGTGCTGGTGTGACTCCCCAAAGGAGCATTGAGACTGCCTGTGCCAGGAGATGCATCTCCACTTCAGAAATCTAAACCTAGCAATGTTCAGTGTCTGCTGGGGAGCCTTTCTGTGTTTGGCTTAAACTCTAGTGTTGTTTTCTTGCTTTTATGTTTCTAATGTGGGGGTTTTTAAGTCTTGGCTTCCAAAAACCCTCAGAGCTTATATATCTAATAGTAATATCAACAATGAACACAGTAACAATATCATAGTTTTAAAACCCATGCCAAGTAGTCTCACAGAGTCACAAATCTGGAAATGTTTGGGTGTATCTTGCGCAAGAGCTTAATTTGGCAGAACACCTATATTTTTCTTTTTTTTCCTTTTGGCAGAGCCATGGAACTTTGTTTCCTGACAACAATTCTCCTCTGCTACCTGAGTTATGCTACTGCACAGAGCTGCCTGTGGCTGTGCACAGCTGAGGTGCTTGGTACACCAGGGAGCACTGTGGGCTCCTGCAGCACAGCTGGCTCAGTGGACTGTGATAGGGACAGATAAATACAAGGCAAAGAAGGATGCAAAATGATTGGCTAGACCTATACAAGTGTATGCAAGTGGGGGTTTGGGTTTGTTTTTGTCTTTTCAAGCTCCCTGATACACAGAGGGTCTTTCAGGATCACCATTCTGCTTTAAACATGATGGACTTGCTTCATCATCACTTGGTAAATGGCCTTCCCAGGAGCTTGAGGCCCATGTTATATCTCTGACATGTCCCATCTGTAGAGGAAGTGCAGGAACCTGCAGGCATGAGGCAGCACATCCCAGCCCATGTCACAGGTCATGTCCCAGCCCATGAACCCTGGTTGGAATCTTCGCTGGCTGGAGACAAGCCCTGGCCTTGTCCCTGTACTTTCAGTACCTTTAGGTAGGCACTGCTTGGTTTGCTGTAAATAAAAGCACAGGAGTCAAGATGTGCTGACACCTGACCCTGCAGGTGCACTCGGCACATCTGGCAAAAGGCTCCAGAGCAGCTCAGCTCTGGGCCAGCAGCACGTGCAATGCTACTACAGCTGACTGAAGCGTGATGTTCACCTGCTTCAGGAAGGCAGTGTTGTGCATTTCCCGCTTCTTCTTTCTAGGAACAGTCGAGGTGATCAACGCCCGCGAGACAGTCCCACGAGTGCTTCCTCACAACTTACTGTCTGGATGTGGTCCTGGTTTCCCCATTGGTAAGGACACAGCCTGAGCCTTGAGGGCTGTGTGCCCTCCTGGTGTGCGCAGAGCTCAGGGTGGGGAACTGAGCACCTCGCTGAGTTTATCTGGAGTCCTATTTAGTTTAACACACCTACCTGGATTGCCTTTTGCAAAAGTAAGAAAAAATACTAGGTCCATAAAAATTCCTGTTTGGTAATAACAGTGGCAACCTGACCAGTGAGGTGATGGGGAGCCAGCATGAGGAGAAACCACAGTGTAACTTCTCTCCATAGGAAGTCTGCAGTTCAAGACTGGATCTCCCAAAGATCTCATTTCCCAGAGAAAAATAAGATCAATAGATTTCTGGAAATAAAATAAATCAATCTAGTGTGCTTGCCTATGTCCACACATTGGGGAAGCATGCTGGCATGCTGGGGGTTGAGCTGCTGGGCTTAGACACTCTTGCTTTAGCAGCACATCTTGGATCTCTTCACATTTCTTGCTGTATTCATTCTCCTACCTAGAATGTTGTCTTTTGTGGTGTGTCCTAAATTCTGGAGGAGATGTTCTTTTCCTTGGAAGAGCCTGAAAAGGTATAAGGAGCAACTCTGATTGGAAGGGACAACTGCAGGTGTCTGCTCAAAGCAGGGTGACGTCAGGGGTAGCTCAGGCTGCTCAGGGCCTTGTCCTGTCACATTTTGGGATTTCTCCAGGGATGGAGAATTTCATTGCTTCCCTTGTTCTGGTGTTTGACCAGGCCCTATGAGTGCCATTTCTCCAGTGTCCAGTTGCCACCTCCCTTGCTGCAGCACGTGCCTGTTGCCTGTTGTGCTTTCAGCCCATCTCAAGTCTGGCTCCAGCCTCTCTATACTCCTGCTATTCAGTAACAGGGAAATACATGAACAGGAAAAGGTAATAAACAAACGAAGCCTGCTTTTAGAAGCCTTGGTTGCCTCTACCAACTCACACTTCCATTGGAGAGCTTTCAGAGATGTGAAACCCCCAAGCCAGTGACTTACTGGGTGTGACACTGCTGCTCTGCTCTTCAGGTCCCCGCTGGATTGGTGTGCCTGGAGAACTCCGTGGGTATGAGGAAGCCCATAAGCGACACGGGCGCTTACCATGGAAAGCCCTGTTTGAACCAACCATCAAGCTCCTTTCAGAGCCACTTGTCATTTCCCCAGTTCTGAACAAAATACTCCATCACCCAGCCTTCTCTGGTCCGGGGAAAAGCCTGTGGTAAGACCCATGAATGAAACTGCAGTGTGAGGACCACTGTTCCCTCAGCTTCAGGCCCTTTCTCTGACATGCTGACATGGAGCACAGGCTGCTGCTGTGGCTTGTGCTCAGGGAATACTTGCTATGGAGGGGGAGTGAATCATAGAACTCGATTTTTAAAAGAGGCTGCAGTGTAGCACTGCCTTGGAAAGTACACAACACACATAATCCAGATCAGCTCCAGGCAGGAAAAAGAGGTTATTGGCCCTGGGGACAGAACAGGCTCATGCTGTAAAACTGATGAATGTTCTTCTTTAACAGCCCACTGCTATGTGATGGTCAAAGATTTCTGAAGCTTGGCGAGACCTTCCAGTGGCCAGCACTGCAGCAAACACTGCGAGCCATAGCGGAACACGGAGCTACAGCGTTTTATGAGGGACAGATAGGAGAGGCCCTGGTGGAGGACGTTAGGAAGGCTGGTGGGTAACAGCTACAGGCAGTCCTGATACACAGGCGTTTTTCCCAGCCATTGGCTCACAGTGAGTCTGTACCAGGGGAAAGCCAACACATGCCATTTGCTTGTCACTTGGGATGGTAACTGGCATGGGAAGAGGCCACCTTTCCCCAATTCCTATAACTCAGGCCAAGAAGCAGGGCTGAGACCACCCACTGCTCTCTGGCCTTTGCCCACAGTGTTCATGCACTGGCCCCTCCGACTTCTTCAGGCTTTGTGACATCCTGGGGCTTGGCAGCACATGAGGATGCATGGATGGCAGTGCTGTGCTGGGTGGAAGGAATTTGGGGTGTACGAGGATGGCTCTTCACAAGCTTTACCAAGGCTCCGATGTAGGCAGCCCACAGCACCAGTACGGGTTTCTGTGCTAATGGCAGCTCCTGGTTCTCTGTTGAAGGGTCCAGTCTCTCACTGGAGGACCTTCGGGCGTACAGAGCAGAGGTGTCCTCAGCTCTGAACATCACCCTGAACAACCACACCACGGTGTTCGCTCCAGGACCACCCATGGGAGGTGCAGTGCTCATGTTCATCCTCAAGGTATTGGAAGGTAAATTCCTAATGGAAAAGGGTCAGCAAGAGCTTTTCAGAGAGTGTTGCTCCAGAGTGATAAAATGTAATGGGCAGAAATGGAGTTGTTGAAGCAGAATGGGGCCCAAAGCAGCAGTGTGACTGTGCTATGCAGCAGGAGGATGCACTGGTTCACTTGTATAGTGGGTCAGCATCACCATAGCTGCTGCAAAGGCCAAAGGATGCACGACTTTCCCAATGCTTCAAAAGAAATTGAAGTCACAGTGGAAATTAGTACTTGGTTGTTTCTGCGTCCACATCCTGCTAAAGCATAGGGGAAACTTGGTAAGAACTGGGGTGGGAAGAGGAGGCTCCTTTCAACTTTTTTTTTAATGCTTCTTGAAAACACACTGCCTCAGGTCTATTAACAAAATTATTTCATCCTGCTCCTTAGTGTATAAATTCCATAAAGCGTCACTGGCAACACCTGAGGAGAAGGTAGAAACCTATCATCGCATTGCAGAAGCCCTGAAGTTTGGCAACATGCTAAGACCCCACATGAGTGACCCAGCCTTCTCTAAAGCTCAGGTGAGCTCCATGGTGTGTGGGTACAGTGCTACAGCACCAAGCAATGCTCTGACATGCTCCTGCTTTGCAGCCTGGAAGGAAAGAAAATACTTAGAGCTGCTACTGAAGAGCAATGCAGCTGAGTTGGCCAAGGCAGAGGCAGGATCAGGCCGTTTACTCTGCAGCTTCAGCTGTAGGCTGGCACTCACTTCCCTGACAAAGGATGTGCACATACCCATGCCAATGTTGAGGTGACTCGGTGCTGAGCTTGGTCCATTTTCTGGGATGAGAGTGGCCTGGGGCTGAATGCTGCCACTCCAGGGCCCCAAGCTCTGACTCTTGGGGCTCAGTTCCCAAGGCTTCCCTGTGCCCAAAGACATGCCTGTGCTTCAGTGACAGCTCAGTGTCCTTGCTGTGCTTGCAGGAGCCTGCAGAGGCCATGCTGTCTGACCGGTTTGCTGGGTTTGTGAGGCAGCAGATAGATACTCGTGGTGACCACCCACTCAGCCACTACAACCTGCTGGAGTCCCTCTACAATGACAAATACAAAAGTATGGGCACGAGCCACATCTCTGTGCTCGCTGCAGATGGCAGTGCCGTGTCTGCCACCAGCACCATCAACTACCCGTGAGTAGCCCAGGGCTTGGTAACAGAGTCACACAGGCCACGTGTCAGGTTCACAGGGGAGCTGCAAGGGCTGGGTACCAGAAATGCAAAACCCTTGGGTTTCACTGGTTTAGGCAGCTTCTTAGCTATGAATGCCTGTTTCATGTGACAGCAAAGATCTGTGAGCATCAGCTCCAAGGACCATCACAATTCAGAAGGATGCAAGAACTTGCTGAGGCTCTTGCTGAATTTCTGTGGGTTGAGCAAATCCCCACAGGCACCAGTAACAGGGAACTTATCTCTGTCGCCAGCAGCAGCACAAATTCCTTTTGGACACCCTCACTGGGGCACTTGCAGGCTGGGAGGAGACAGAAGTTACCCACAGGGTGCCATGTGCAGTTAATGTCATCCACAACAGGAGAACCCTGGGCACTGAAAGGCTTCATCTTTCCTCCCTGCAGGTTTGGCTCCTTTGTGTATTCTAACCAAACTGGGATAATTTTAAATAATGAACTTGCTGACTTCTGCATAGCAAACAGAAGCATTAAACCAGGTGAGCATCCTCATCCTCAGAATAAAGCACAGGGCCAGGGGATGGATACACAGGCTGTGTACAAGTGGGCAGGGACTACCTGTAAACTACAGGTACTCTTTCCTTTCCTAGATCTGGATGAGAGCAAGTTTATTTCAGACTAAAAGAGGATAAAGCCCCGTAGTGTGTCTGCATCTACTCACATATCCCCTTGCATGGAAACACAGCAGTTTTTGTTTCTAACCAGAAAAATCAGAGGTTAAAAAATGCTGAAGCTGGTGCCTGATTGATGGGAAGGGGAAGGAAGAAGTGAAGAAACTACTGCTAAGACAAGCCTGCTGATATTTTAGGCTCGCCTATGATTCTAAGTATAGAGCTGCTACAGGTTTGCACCAAGCTCTGTGACACAGCAGCGTTGGTGCAGACATGGCTCTGTGCCATAAGCTGTCCCTGCTGCATCCCCCTCAGGCCTGTTGGGAGAGGACACCAGTGCTGCTGTGGCAGGATTTCTGCTAAGGGTTCCTCATCTGGTTGGATGAGCTGCAGCAAGTCCTGAATACTTGCAGGATGCCCTATTCTGCATCAAGAGAAGCTTGTTCAGCCTGTGCCATAAAGGTCCCAGTTTCTTGGGAGACAGGTTTTCAGTACAAGGAAATTTTTCTGGAAGTCTTGAGCATCTTGAGGAAGGAGCAGCAGCTTGTTTTTCTGTGGGAGACAAAAGAAAGGCAAGGTAGATGAACTTGTGTCCCTCCTACCCTGTTTAGAGCCACATGGAAAGAATAACATCACTGCTTCTGCTCTAGGAGAGAAGCCTCCCTCAGCAATGGTGCCTTCCATCCTCATCTCCAAGTCAGGAGACATGCTGGTGATCGGAGGAGCCGGCGGGGGCTGGATTATCAGTGCTACCACCATGGTAAGTGAAACCCACAGCAAGTTGCCAGTTCCTTCAGCCCTCCCGGATTTCCAGCCATGGGCAGTCCCATCTGCTCTTTCTACTCAGCTCTCCTCAGATCTTGACTCCTTGGTGCTTTTTTTAATTTGCAATTTACAAGTCACTAAAGGCTGCAGGCTGTAGGCCAGGGAAAGCATTCTGGGAAGTACCAATATGTGCTCATCCTATTCTTTTACTTGCCCCAAGCATCTAGTATTGGTCACCACGAAAGCAGGAGACCAGGCTGGTAGGACTGTGGGTCTGGCTCAGTGCAGTCTGGGTTGGATAGCCCAGGTTTTATCTCCAGTTGGGCAGTGTGGGATTTGTTTTATTGCAGGCGATTATAAACAAGCTGTGGTTTGGCTACGACTTGGAACATGCCATTTCTGCTCCTGTCATGCATACCCAGGGTGACAGTGTCCTGTTTGAGGAGCCTTTCAGTAGGGTGAGTGGCCTTGGTGGGAAGCAGATTGCTTCTGCAACTCTCCTGGGTAATCTTAATTTTGCTTCTGGCTCACCTCCTTATTTAAACCTCACTTTCTCAACCAGACTCCACAAATACATCCTATATTTTCACACCTGGCAATGTTAAGACCTCAGGCCCCTGCCCCATTCACTCCATTTCCTCTTCTCTCCCTCCACAGGAGGTTAGGACTGGTCTGCTGGGAAGAGGACATAAGGAAAAGAAAGATAAACTTGCAATGAATGTTGTACAGGGAATTTCCAAGGAAGGAAAATGCATCTCTGCTTACTCTGATAAAAGGAAGCTGGGGAAGTCGGCTGGATATTAGCATGAAATGCCCTCACAATTCACAAAGCCACAGGAGATTCAGAACATGCTTTGCTTGGACATGCCCATAATTGCCTGTTCCCATCAGGATGTCTCCTGGAGCATGGGCAAAGCCTGTGATTACATCTAATTCCAGTAGACTGCAGGTCACCCTCAGGCAATACAAGGAGAGGTCACCCAGCCTTGTTTAGAGCTACACCTTCCATTATTCATGTGATACACAGAAAACGTATTTCTTGAGCACATCAGTTACTCAGAATGAGAGAATACAAAGTGGGAAAGGAAAATTGGTCCAAACCCCACTGAGAACACTGTGAAACAACCCAGCTGTATCTTCCATTCCTGATGGAGTCTCAGTTTCTTTCAGGCTCTTCCACAATAAGCTTATTGCTGGGGCTCAGCAATGTGAACTACGTAACTATTTTAGCTGTGAACAAGAAATGTCTGTAGGGTTAGGATTTTAAAATCTGAAGCATTCAGGCTTAGAGCATGGGTTTGGAAAGGGAACAGATCAAAATTCCACACTCCTCCTCTCAGTTTTCCCATCCAAAGAAGCCCAACATTTTCCTAAGGTGGCAGATGAAATCACACCATGGCACAAGTGCTGCCCTGTCTGCTGCTCTCTGCCTTGGGGGTGCAAAGGACCCCACAGGCTCAGGGTAACTGCACCAACACTTCCTCCAGCCCTGCACACGGTGACTCTGAGAATAGCCTCCCATGGGGGGATGGGATTTCCCTGCTCCTGGGACAGACAGGCTTCAGCTGAGCTCCCTGGAGGCGCCTCTCCCTGTGGCGAGAGGAGTCCCAGTCTATGCCAGTTCTCCCTCCTCAATGCCAGTACTTTGGGAAGGCAGGTCAGGACTGCAGTGGAAGTGCTGTTGTTTTTGGAAACTTTAGAACTTTCTTCAAACTGCAAAGGATATGTTATCAGGAGATGTCATTTGTAGCCCTGAGCTCAGCCTGGCCAGGCAAACACCAGGACTGCTGAGAAGTGATGCAGCACCATCAGGCATTAGCAGAATTCTCCCATATCCTACACACATGCTCCCAATCTCTGTTCACCACAGCTAGTTGCTAGTGTTCCCTTCAGACCACAATGGGGGCATTGTAGGACTTTAAGAACTATCACAGAGAGAGAAAACTTTTGGAGAAGAGACCGGAACTCATGCACCTGGATGCAAAAAGTCTTTTGCAGTTAATTGATAACCTTGCCCTGCTCAAAATGGCCAAGAGAATCAAACATTTAAGAAAGTAAAACCTAAAACCCAAAAAACTCCCAAAGCTCTACAAATATGCAGAGTCAAATTCTCAGAATCCTCCAAAATTCCATTTTCTGAAAGCTTATAAGCCTGATTACCCTATGGGCAGTGTTGTGTGTGTGTCTGAAAGGGAATCAAATGAGAGCCAGGCACTAGCACAGCCCTCCCCCTCACACACAGAGCCCATGGGACTCCTAATCCACCAACAAATACAATCCCTCTGTAAACATCATAACAAGCACACACTATTAAAAAACACAAATTAAAACGAGGCCAGCTAGATTATATGCCAATGTTTTTCCCCACAAAGCCTGTCCAATAAAGCTGTCAATTTACTGAAATCTCAGCCTTCACTTGCATTTTAGTGATGGTCCGAGTGAAGCTGACCAGAGCCAGACGTTATACACCAAGGACTGTAGCACAACCCCTGCTGTATCAGTTGATGACTGCTGAGTTACCAGACCGAAACCGCAAGCACTTAATCATGCAGCTGGAAATCAAGTTACTCGTGTATGGCGCCGGCTCCGTGCACTGCCCCGCTCCCTCCTTGTCCAAGTGGAATTCATCTTAAATCCCCCAGTTCAGGAAGAACTGCTGGTTTCTCCATCAGAGCTGCTCACTCACACCGTGGGAGTGGCCTGGCACCCTGTGAGGCAGCATCACAGTGCTGGTGAATGGGAAAGGAAACAGAACCAAAGGCTGACGAGGGGCAGTTTTTATGTTCACTTGGAAGGGGTTACATTGACTATGACTACCAAAGAAACCAAATCTATTTAATTTGCTGAAGTTTTCTACCTTGATTAACTCCCTTGTCCCAGCTACCAGTTGCTGGGTGCATCAGTTCTAGTGTCAGAAATAACACCCGACTGAGAGCTGTGCAGGGGAAGCACTGACAGGCGCCAGACACCATCTGCAGCTCATGCTGCAGCACCAGACGCACAGACCAGAGCGGATGCTGGCTTTGGCAAGATCCGTAGTTATTTCCAGCTAACCCCACTAAGCCGAGAATTTACAATCGGCAACTGAGAGTGGCACTGGCTGGAGACAGGGAGAGCACTCCTGGCTTCCCTATTAGGCTTCAGGGCTACCTTCAGCAGTGCTCTGGTCCCTCTCCATCATTCTTCACTACAGAAAACTAAGTCTTCCATTACCTTTGCTTCTGACACACCTTAGGGTGAAGCACCCTGCAGTACTCCAGCCTATCACTTTTCCAGTGCAGTAGTATCACAGCTACTTCCCACCACAAAGACATGGGAATATTATCTTTAGTTCAGTACTCACTGCAGTTTAACTACTTTGCTATCAACTTCGCAAGTTAGCCCGTGGTGGAGCAGTTTAAAAACCCATCAGAGATTTAATTTGCAAGACAGAAAAGAACGGGAGTGAAGATCTCTCAGTGCGGCAGAGACTTCCAGTCCTGCAGTCCTCCCTAGCAGAACACCTGGTGAAGCTGAGAGAATGTATCTGCTTTGGCACCTCTGTTCTTACCCTGCCACCTCCTCACTGCTGCTGAAATCTGCTTGGGTCAAGAGCCTCTCAGTTTGGTCTCTCCCCGTTCCTGCTCCTCCCAACAAGAGAGCATTATTTTTGTACTGAAATCAACTTCCATGGACTTTTAAAGCATCATTGTACAGAGGCTGCTCTATTTTCTAATGAAGTCTTTAAGTTATACTTTTAATAAAGTGTTTTCAAACCTGTCTGGGAATTTCTCCTCTAAACCTCTTGCCTATCCCATCACACAAGCAGAGAGGGCTCCATGCAGGTGTTTCCAGCAGCAACAGTTGTTCATTCTGGAGCCTCATATGCCACTGGAGAAGCTCAGGAATGGTGCAGCTCTTGCCACTTGTCTCTCACAGCTGGGTTTTGTCCCCTTGCAGAGGCTGGATGGTTGCCAAAACAAAATTGTGGTAATGTCAGACTGAAGAATAGGAGAAAGAGGTGAACCCTCCAGCTCATGATCCAAATTGCCTTTTAATGTTACAGCTTCCTTTCACATCAGCTGGAATCAGTCACGGAACATGTCCTGTTCTCCATGCCCTGCACTGGGGCAGGCAGCTCACACCAACACACTGCTCCTCTAGGAGCAGAGGGAGATGGTTGCATTCAAAAGGTGGGACATGGAATGATGAGGGACCTCAGAGATCATCTCATTCTGACCCCCTTTCCATGGGCAGGGATGTCACACACTAGACCCAGTGGCTCCAAGACCCATCCAAGCTGTCCTCGAACATTTCCAGGCATGGGGCAGCCACAGTTTCTCTGGGTAACCTCTGCCAGGGCCCCACTGCCGTCACAGTCAAGAACTTCTCTTAATATCTAATCTAAATCTACATTCTTTCAGTTTAAAGCCCTTCCCTCTTGTCCTGTCCAGAAGACTTTTCTCTGCAGCTGAAACATCTCAGAAGCTGAGGAGCCTGGAGGGTACAGCTGGACGTTTTACAGCAGGAACCACAGACTGATATCTGGCTGTTGATGCACAGACAGTCCCAGTGTAGGGTGAGTAGTGGGATATGGTATCCAAGCAGGTGGCAGAAGTGCCTGCTCTGTGTACAGATATGTCCAAATAAGATGCAGATAATTACAGCTTGCAGAAGTACCCATAGCTTTTTAAAAAAATGTAGGATGTAAGTGCAAGCTGTAGCCCAGTTTAACAAGTCATTCCTCTGCAGTGATACTGCTAAAAAACAACCAAACAAGTCTACTTCTGCAGAGTCAAGAATTCAAATGCATTTATATAAGAACAGTTGCAATTAGAAGTGTTTTAAGCTTTCCACAGGGGAAATTTTTTAATACAGGGTATAAATAATAGGGGACTTTTCTGACTAGCAAAAAGAAATTCAGGAACATAACAACTGCTGCACCACGAACTGTTAGAGGCAGCCCATCAGCAGCCAGTCAGACCTGTTTCAGAAAACACGATTGTCCCACAGGCATTTTGCAGAAATTAGTTCCCTTCTAGTTTTGGACTAACTGTAGTGACTGTAAGATTTCAATAAGTTTATTTTGCTGTGCAGTATTTTTCTTTATTTCCCAGGTCACACCTAGCCAAGAAAGAACCCAGTTAGTCCCAATTCCAAGGGCAGTCTGACACTGAGGAACACCAGTGGTGGAATTACAAGAAGTGGAAAAGCGAAAAGTCTCAGTTCAATGATAAGAGGACACAGGCTTGGCCCCAAACTGGTCTCTTGAGGGAACACGAGGTCATTTACAATCACTGCCTTTGCTGCACCTAATGCAGCACCACCAGTAAGAGCTCAGGAAAAGGAGCCAGAGCACACCCCAGGCCATGTTTGGTAAAAGCCACTCATTTGGGTCAAATGATATAAGCAAATATGTATGTCAAAGTTATAACTCTGATTTAAGCATCATCTAGCTATCACTTTATTCTGTGAAACTGGGCTCTCTTCAGTTCCAGACACTTCCATGAAAGAGGTTGCATGATGCCTAAAACTTCAGCCTTTCATTTTCTCTTCTGTATTTTAAGGTTCTTACAAACTGACAGGAAGTTTCAACAAGCCAAATATATGAGTTAACTTACTGCCACTTGTGTACCAAGGATTTCAAAAACACCACTAGAGCATGACAACATCCTGGATCACTTGGTTTTGATCTTAGGCTAAGTTTATGTGATGTGATGTATTGGTCCATGTTGGTAGGTGAACACCAAACCTCCTCATGCAGGTACAGACTCTGTCAGCTGCTCCATATCAGACAGGGATTTCTGAGAGGTCATTAACAGTGTGGTCAATGGTAACTTACCTTTAAACAAGAGTAGCTGCAGCGTGCCCTTTTTAAGAAGTTTCATTTCCCCAAACTTTGGTATTTCATGCCTGCAGTACAACATGATGAAAAGCGAAGTGGAGAAAAACAAGCTTGTTTTGGATATGTAACTATTACTGTTCACTTCATCAATGGAGTGAAGAAAAGACAAAAATCTCAGAAGAGCTTCTTTCACACAGACTCTCACCATCCCTTTTCGCAGCAACTGTGCAGGCAAGGAAAATGTGTGACTCCGTATTTATTTATTTTAGTTGTGCTCAGAGTTTTACAGGTAGCATCTTCCCTTTAGACCTTCTCAACAGAAATATAAAAAAGTTTGAAGCCATTTCCCCATTTCCCCACTCATCTCCAATAAACAACTGGGTGAAATGCAGAAACATCTTTTGTTAACAGAGTGGTGAGTTGGGTGTATCCCAGTCTAGAGCTGGGCTTCCTGCTATGGCACAGATCTATTAGTTTGTAACTTAGAAAACCCAGTCCCAGAGTCCTGTAACTCCCACCTACTCAACAGGAAACAAATATCTTCTCTAGCAGTGACAGGGACATTCATGGTAGCTGACACTGTGCAGGGGAAACACTTCCTGCAGCTTGAGTGAGCTGGACCTTCTGCAGAAACTGGGCACCCAATCTGTCTTCGTGGGATGGAGAGGAGGCAGGGAACAAACTCTTCAAGGCAGAACAGACTCTTCAAGTAAGTACTGCACGTCCTGGTGGACATGCCTGTCTTAGTAGACGGCTGTGGCATGAGGCACTTCGGTCATGGCTGTAGAGAACTGTCCCAGTTCCGTCAACAGAATCACAGGTAAATGTGTTCTCTTTCCTGTGAGAAGTCCCTGAGTTGCAGATCTAAAGGATCTTCCCCCCAAACACACCTTGGTGTCACTAGACCACTGAAAAAAGGAGCTGAGCCAGGTCAGTAGCCTGCAGGGAAGCCCCCTTTCCGTGAGTCAGAGGCCGCAGCCCATCCGCGCTCCGTTCTGAGGATGGCCTGCACCACCGCGCCACTGCTCACCCGCGCCGTGTCGTGCTTCCTCTTCTTCAGCTGCTCCTCTATGCCCTGCAATGCACAACTCGGTGAGCACAACACCAGAGGGGAACTGCACGTGCTGCAGTCTGCGACCTGCATCCCCCACAACCACCCAAGTGCTCAGTGCCCATGTCAGGTAGGGCTAAATCTCCATATCGTTTCTCCTCTTCCCTTTGCTTTCTGGGATGCCCTACTTCTGAAGAAGTGGAATTCAGAATATTTGATATTTGTGGTGCCCAGTGTGGGTTACCAGTACTGGTCTTGGTCACAGATGTTCACACACTAACAGCCAGGACTGATGGATCCTGTTTGGCAGTGGTGGAAAACACAGGACTTGTAGAGAGCAGGGCATCCTCCCCAGCGCTGGCAGGTATCTCAGCTGTTACCTTCATAAGAAGCTTATTAACAGAGGAACTTCTGCATAGTTTGGTAAGAAAACTGCATTATGCAGGACTGTTTTCCCAAATGCAGAGTCACAGGATGAGATATGTACAAAGCCTGCACCTGTCTCAGGCCTCTGGGACGTGTAGTTTCTCGGGGTGAATGAAGCTGCCAGCTCAGGTGAGTGGTCTGGAGAGCAAGGCAGACCTTGCCATCAGCTCTCAGACTGACAAGACAGTGCTGAGATCTCTACTGTGAATATATTTTCAAGTCTGTTCCCAGGTCCCTCTGGGCATACCCTCTCGCTAGCTCTGGGCCAGGCCTTCCAGATTCACCATGAGGTTACACAACAAGACAAGAGCTCCCTGAGACTGACTGGATTTAGATTGCTGGATAGTCTGGGCCCTGATGTGGTTTGCTGTTTTGCAAGTCCTTTGTGCCCAACAGCACTGCAAGCAGATGCTCAGTTTCGGACACAGGTCACTCTTCAATGCACTGGCTTCAAACCTGCGTGACTGAGACTAAAGGTACACTTTCAACACTTATCGTGACCCAGCACTAGACCTGTACCAGCTTTACTACTGCTCACCTAGGAACATTTGGCCAAACCTGATGATTTCCTGCAGTGCTTGCCTTCCCAGCACTAGGAACCCAGCCCATACAAGTTCATGTACGCCTCGAGTGAGACCAACCTCCTCTATTTGCAGCTCGAGCTCCGTGATATTGGGAAACAGCTGATCGTGAATTCTGGGCTCTTCCACTGCTTTCTTCACATCGTAACCAAACCAGATGGAATTCATGATCGTCTGTGAGATGCAAAAAGCCTGAATGTTAATCACTTGTCTTCAAAGAAGTCTGACCCTTGTAGTCACACAGGCACAGGTGCCTCAAGGACATTCACCAGAGCACATAAAATGAACCATTTCTGGCTTACGTGGCTTTCAGTGATTCTTCTCTTGGCTAAGCAAAACGCAGGTACATTTCAGCCAGTCAGGTTGTATATGTTTAGGAGGATTTCCACACAAAGAAACCATGAGTGACTAAAGTTAACACAGCAAAAGGATCAGATCCCTAAGCTATGGTGGCTGGATTTATGCCGCTGTAACTAAGCACACAGCAGTCACCTCAACAAACACACCTACAGCTTCCTGCTATTGTACAACCAGTTCCCTTAGGCCTGGCTCATCTCTACAGGCTTGAACTGCAGGCTGGAGCTGCTGGGAAGTGAGAACACCGTCAGAGTTCAGGGCTTAGGAAGCTGCTTGTAGTGGTTTTCACAGACTTCTCCTCTACCTCAGCCAGAAAGCCAGATCCAGCCTGGTGCTGCTGTGTGCTGGCACAGGGGACAGTCACTGCTGCAGTCATTCTTGGGCTAGTTTGAGTGGCTGCCATTGCAGCTCACAGAGGCCCTGCCTGTCAGGCCTGACACTGTGCCTGTGCTGAGTTCTTATTTAGCTTCTCGTGTAACTTTCACCCAAAGTTTGGGATGTTGGATGGGAACAGCCCTAAACTAGGTAAATGGGTTCGTGGAGATCCAGAGAACAGAAGTCAAAGCAAATCTTCTGCAAGTGGTAAGAATAACGTGCCAGAGACAAGGACCTGGAGTCACTGAAGGAGGCAGTTTAATAGCAGACCTTTTGTAGCCCTGGCAGGAGTTGGTGTTGGAGGTCTGACCCTCAGAATGCCAGGCAGGAATCTCCTTTTCAAGCCCCTGGCCCCCAGCAGGGAGCCACAACCATGATCCTGTCACAGGTGCAGACAGGAGTCCCCCCACATGCTGCCTCTCCCATTTTGCCTCGTGTTGTCCCCCATTTGCCAACACCATCACGTACCAGTGCTGTTGCTGTGGTTATTTTTGTTCCTCCAGAAGCACCAACCACCATCCTCACCTTTTTCATTTTATCCACCAAAATGGAGGGGCACATAGAGGACATTGGCTGTTTACCTGTTGGGGACACAGATACAACACAGAGGCTCAGCTTTCTACCTGCAGCTCACAAACTTTCAGCTCTTGCTCCATGTCGAAAGCCCAGAACGTCAGTATCCACCTTCCTGACTCAGCTCATGTGTCCTGTTCAGTCCTTGGGGCTCCCACCATCCCCTGCACTCATCTCTTTCTTGACTCTCTCCCACTCCTGTCCTCTGCAGGTCCCAGACCTCTGTCTCCTGGCACAGATGCTGCAGTGTGAGCATGTACAACACAGCCAAAAGACTGAGTCAGGAAGGTAGTGTACAGCTACCTGGAGCTATGAAATTTGCTGGAGAAGGAGGGATCCCAAATCCATTGATTATGTAAGGTGAGCTGAAGTCATCCATTTCATCGTTAAATATGATTCCACTCACGTTGGATCGTACATCAGAGCCAAAGCTGGAGAAAACAAATTGTCAAAGACAGGTCAAAACCACAGCAAATCTAGGAGGAGCTTCAGCTGAATGTACTGCAATGTGAAACCTCGGATTTGATTGGAGTAACGCTCCACTCCCTCCCATTGTAAAGGACTTTCTGTCACCCCTAGCGGGGAAGGAAGCAGTTAATACCCTGAGTGCACAGCTACCCACAGAGGAAAGGCAGCCCAGAGCCCTTCCTACAGCTCCCCTGAGAGGACCCCAAGGAGGAAACCAGCACGGCACCTAAGTACAACTAATTTCCCTTCCAAGCGGGCAGTACTGCACTCCATTCAGAGGCAGCACAGCTCAAAGGCTGGCACATTTGGGAATGACTGGGGGTTTGTTAAATGTGTCAAGCTGGAGACATTTTCTATGGATAAAAATAAGCTTCACACCCTGGCTCCAGGCCATATGTGCAAACGGCCCTTTCTGACAACACTCAAAGCCAAACACTGCGCTTCCAGACCAGCTGTATTAGTTCAAATTCCTTCCAAAAGCCTGGGAAATCAGAACCAGCAGCAGTAGCTCTGCTTATGAGAAGATCCAGACGCAGTGAATGTTGTTTTGGTGGTGGAGCTCAACACGAGAGAGGGCACATCTTGTCCTCTGACACAAGCACGAGGCCTCAGTGTTGAGCACTGACCTGAAAGCTCAGCAGAAGTGCCCATCACCAGCACTACTGACCCCTACTCCGCCCCAGAGGTCACAGCTCAGTGGTGTTTGATACCAACCCCAGAACCAGCACTAGGAAGATGGCAAAGGCCTACAGGGAAGGAATGTCTGAGCTCATACTATTGGTTGATGGTGCTGGTGGCGGACACAGCACTGCCATCATCAGCCACAATGGAGATGTGGGATGTACCAGCATTGTCTCCAGTGTAATACACGGGCTCATAGTAGTCAACTGGATGGGAGGTGTCGTCTGTGATTTTCCTCCGGAGACCATCCGCAAAGAACTCGGATGTCATGTTTCTGATTGCCTGTCAGAGAAATCCAATGCCGTTACTCAGCAGATTAAGAGACATGTAGTTACAAGGCCGACATCCAATACTTCAGACCACAGAACAGTGGCAAATCCCAGCAGTGAGGCTACAGTTTTCCCCCAGGGGCTTTCCGTCCTGGACGATGGACATTGGACCAAAAGAGCATTTTAAGCTGTCACAGGAGCAGCTGTTACAGTCATCCCTCTGTGTAGAAGTTAAACAGCATCCATTATTGCAGTGCTGTGGAAAGCTGCCTCCACACTGCCGTAAGGCAAGCAGGGCTACGCTTGCTTCAGAGACAAGAGGAACGGGATCAAATTGAGAGGACAAGGCCAAGGCAAGCTCTGACCAGAGCTCTCTAAGTTGAAAATTTGTGTTCATCAGCTGGGCTGGGCTCAGAGTCTGCTGCTTTTGCAGGCACAGAAATAAAAGCACAAAGTACAAAGCTGGGAAAAGCAGGGTTTCTGTCTTCACCCCTTCCCATATGTTGCTCCATTTTACTACAGGCAGAACTCTAGTTAAAGAGCCACAAGGATGCTGGGAATATAGTGAATAAGGCTTCAAACATTATACAAACAGGCAGGGTTAGACCTAAATGTACTCCAGCTCTCCTGGTGAATTGAGGAGTTTGCTTTTCCTTACAGCAGGAAGGTTGCCTCCATTTATAGCCCTCACAGCTCAGCCAAGAGCCACATACACTTTTTGGCTCTGAGCTACTTCAGTGCCTGTCCATAGCAAGTGGCACAGAGCATGCCTGACAAAGTTGAGTCACCCAAAAACTTTAAGTCTTGTTCCAGTCAACTTCAGTGTTGCAGAAAGAAAAGGCTTTTGCCAGGTACCTCTGTAATGTTGACAAATTTCGGGTCTCCCAGCAAAGTCCTCTTGGCATAGGCAAAGCGAAAGGCCTCCACTATGCGGTGGTAGGTCAGACCTTTCTCCTCCATGGTTTTGATGCTGGCAGCAGAGAAATTATATCCTGGCAACACAAGACAAACAACTGTGAACACAAAGCACAGGGTCAATGGACTGCTAATGCACCTGTGTCACATGTATAACCCTGAAGCCCAGTCTCTACAGAGATGCAGTCACTGTGCTGTCCTAGTCTCTACATGGAGAACACAGGAGGTCTGGTAGTTTTGAGCACTGTGGGAGTCACCAGCAGAATTTGTACTTGCAGAAGTGTTTTCCAAAGAAGCCTCAAGTACAGGTTAGGTTCCACACATACAAATATCAGGGAAGTTCCCCTATCAGGAGAATATTTTTCCTCTTGCACCTGTATTTCAGGTAGGAAGGCAACATCCCTGAAATTACAGCAGAAGAGGAATGTTTCTGCATCTCTGATCTCGCTTGGGCTCTCAGACTTCTCACCTGCTGGAGGGCTATCAGGGGAGGCCTTGCCCCCCCAAAAAAGGTGATGTCTGGAGCTCTCCCAGCTCCTGCTGTCTGTGGGGCGCTGCTCTGTGGCACTCTCACCTTTCAGTATGTTGAAAATGAGGGCCAGAACTGGGCCACTTAGGGGGGCACTGGGTGTGTAGAGGGTGAACTCCCCAAGTTTGATCTGTATGGGGTCCTCAATCACTGTCGCATTGTAGTCCCGCAGGTCTTCCAATGTGACAATTCCCCCTGGAAAGAGAAGGAAACTGGAGATGTGGGTTTATGTGATCTCTGGTGGGAAGAGGAGGTCATACTCCATCACCATGAATCACAGCAGGGACTGGAGGGAACACGGACAAATCCAAAAAGTAACAAGGTAAAGAAAGCAAAGACGTGTGCCCATGAGATTTATTCCTTGACAGATCCATGTGAGGCTCAGAGAGTCTAAGCATGAAGTTGGGCTGATTTACAGCAGCCAAAACTCTGATGATCCGTCTTTTTTGACAAAGGACACCAGCAGTGTCAGGCTACAAAATGTCCTTAAGAATCCTGTCTACAGGAGGAGGATGCAGTTTTGGGTGCAGATGCTTTGTGGCACCCCACAGGTAGAACAATTTGAGTGTTCCATGACCTTTCTTATCTGAAGGGGGAAGACAGTAAGTAATTATCCACCACAAATAAAGCCAGTAAATGACTCACATGAAGTTCACCAAGCTAACCAGTGCTGGCTGGTGAGGACAGGATACTGCCACCATCTAGTGGTACTGAGAGATCAAACAGCTCAGAGTTCACAGGACCACCACGAATGTAACGTTTTAGGTAGAAACTCGTTGGATTCAGGCTCTGTGAACAGCCTGTATCTACTCAGCTACAGCCAGAACTGCACAGACTTGGGAGGCTCTGTGGTACAGAAATGCACAGTAAATACTCTCCATTTCTGACTGAGTTTCAAACACATCTGTTAAAGTGCTTCTTTAGGGTGTCCTCTTGCCACAGATCTCAGAGGAAGCATTTCAGGGCTGACCCCTCCCAAGGCTTCTGCAGGTCATCAGCTCCTCCCTGGGCTCTGAGCAGTCTGGTCACTCCTGCTGCTTGGGACAGATGTCCTGGTTCTCACCTACGCTGCGGATGTCAGCGATGATCTGCTTTGCCAGGCTTCCTGTGTAAAAGGCATCTGCTCCTTCTGTGGCTATAGTCGCGTAGGTGTTGGCTAGTTTGGGCATCTTGATGGTTTCGCCCTCTTGCAGAATTTTCCCTCCTTTGCAGAACACTTCGCTAACAGAGAAAGGAGATTGAGAAGATCAGGTCTGAGAAACAAGTTCAAAACCATGTGTATTTGTGGCAGCTGAACCAGTATGTGTGTTCATGCTAGATGCATCTTGGAGTGAAGAGAAACTGCCTGAGCCATGGCCCAGGGGTCCTGATACCTTGCACTGGGACATAAAAGTGAACAGTGTTTTCTGATCTGCGATTCCACATGCTCAGTTTGCTCAATGAACCCTGCACCAGGGATTTTCACCACGGCAGCCACCCTCCCTGCTCATCTGAGGGGCCAGCAAGTGCCTCAAGATGCACAGGAGGGGCCACAGTGCTTGAACTCAGCAGTTCAGTTCAGAGCACGGTCTATTACGCTACAAGGCTCAAAGCTTCCAGTAAATCCAGGACAAGCGTTTCAGTCCCTGTTCGTTAGATCACTTTAAGGTAGATGGTTTCCTCTTTAGCTCCCTCATGATGGATCAAGAATGTGCTGCTGTGGACCTGCCAGATGGAAGGACAGGAGATAGGCCAGGGTGTACATTACCAAGTGAATTGGAAACAAACCTGCAGCTGGCAGAGATTTTAAGGAAAAGAGAGAATTAAGCATGATCTCCAGCAGGGCTGGACATAAACGCTAAGGGTTTGACTGTAAGAAGTGGAGGAGTATTTAAAACACTTCATGCTCATAGTCTTTGCCACAAGTGGATGGTCAGAGTCATTGCTTGAGGAAGGCTGATTGTAGAGTAAGAGATGATTCAAATTCCCCCTGCCTGACAGCAGGCGAGATGTTCAAGGAGACTCTGCAATTGCTCCAAATGCAGGTAAGATCAGCTTGGTGCACTTACAGCAGGAAAAGCTGGGGATTCAGAAAATACATTGCCATGTGGCAGATTGATCCCAGCACGTACTCTAATTCCACCTTTGCTCAGACAAATGGACTTTAGGAGTAGAATTTATCTCCCTTTAAAGGTCAGGACCGAACACTCCTAAAACTGCCCCCATGATTTAGCACCTTTAGGTGTCTGCAGTGAGAGCAGCAGGCACAGTGAGTGTGGTTACTGGAGGGGATGCACACTCCTCATGGACACTGCATTACACAAACACAGGGACTTTGCAGACTGGATGCAGCAGCCCCAAATTTCTCTGCATACAACAGCTCTACCTACCACAGCAAAGGATTGCTTTCGATTGCCTCCTCTTTTGATTTGATGGCTGCAGCAAGGCCTTTCCCAACAGGGAATCCTTCTCTTGCCAGCCTGATACTGGGCAGAAACAGGTCTTTCCATGCCAGTTTGCCATGACGTTTGTGAGCCAGCTCATAGCCACGGATTTCTCCTGGAACAGCAATGGACAGTCCTCCTGGAGCAGAAAAGGAATGTGTTAAGTCTTCCACAGCAAGAAAAGAAAGTGGTTGATGGAGCAGGAGGTAGAGCAGGCGTCTCTGCCAGCCCTGTTTTAGGCAGGGCTTGTGTGTACTGTGATCAGCTCAGCTTGTGAGAATTAACAGAATTAACAGAACAATTTGGTCTGACATTTGCACCTACATATTCTGAACTACTGAAACACCTCTGTCCTCTTGCTGGTAACTCCAGTTTTAGGGTCATTTCCCCTCAGTAGGCTCTGTACCAGAGCAAAGCTGCTCAGAACACAAAAGATATCACAGTGAGAGTACACAGGCTGTGACATATTTAAGCCAAAAACTTTGTTGCAGCATTGTAACTACAACTGGAACAGACTGATTCCACACTGCAGTGATGTAGCAGTTAGCTTCAATCCTGTTTTCATTGGCATCTCCCAGAAGTTCAACACACTGCTCAAAATCCCTCCAAGGTGCCGTTCCTTCTTGCTTAGAAGAATGACCATGAAGAGAACTAGTTAGTATTGCTTTCTATTTCTTATTAGAAAATACCTTCCTGAAAGGAAACTTCTCTGGAGGCCCCAAGCCATTAGTTGAAGCCACCACAACAAGTATTTAGGGAGGACATCTGAACTGACAAAACGCAAGGTGATCCACACAAAGATTTATTCAAAGAGGTGGAAAGGAAAGATGGCACATATGGAACAGGTCATACTCAGTGCTTTGCATTCACCTGCATTTTCATGAAGCGAAAAGCAGAAAATGCTGGGGTCCTGACTAATTTAAAGGGCATTGTTTTAGCTTCTTTGTCAGGCCAGAGTTTTCAAATTGTGTAAAGCAGAGTATATTTCTAGGTGAGAAATCCTGTAGGTAGGCAAGAACCTAACCATAAGAAATGTTCTTATTTTAGATGTGCTGGTAGCAGCTAATGCTGGAGCTATGTGGTCCCCCCGTAGCAGTGAAACAGCCTTTGCCATACCTTTCAGAGAGAGCTGTGTGTTGTTCCCAAACATGTCCTCCGATGCACTTTTTGGAGCCACCTCTCTTGCATTAATGATTTCCACTTTTCCTTTAATGACAGAGCAAGGAAGATGATGTTTAGCTCTGGACCCAGCACACAGGCATGGTCTCTGCTGAAGGACTTTGATCATCGTGAGCCAGTTTCTTGGCAATTATTTTGAGGACATTCCCCCAGAGGCTGTGAGCATCAGTCGTTTACCTTCTCTCAGGTAGGATAAATCACCTGCCTTAGATAAAGTTCTCAAACTGCTCCAGCTGTGTATGGCCCTGTCCCTTACCTGTGCTGCTGTAGATGGTAAAGAAGAGGCCCCCTCCGATGCCCATGCTGTGAGCGTTCATGAGTCCTACGCAAAGCAGGGCTGCAATCGCAGCATCCACTGCTGATCCTCCTTGCTTGAGGATGTCCCTGTGCAGTAGAAGGTGACATGTGACAGTGTCTCAGCTCCCTGTGAGCAGTGCATGCATCTTGTCAGAGCAGCCATGACAGATTCTCTGAGGCACACAGAGTCCACACCCAGCCTATGTGTTCCTCCGGAATACGAAGTTTTGTCACCAGAGAGAACAGACCCGAATGGTTTGTGTGCAGACCAGATCAGCCCTCATTAGAGATGCATCCAAACCATGTTGAAAACACCGAGATGTGACAGAGTATATGTGGGGATAGACATTCCACACACATTCATTACACTGTCATAAGAAATGACAGTTTTGTGAGAAGCCTTAAATCTGCAGCACTTGAGACTAGAACTGGAGGATATCTCAATAGAAGTTTTTTTAAAGGACCTAGAAAGACAACTCTTGTTCTCACGGCTCATGGATCCAAGGAATCTTTACCTGCTATGCTGTCTGTAAGCAACTACAGTAAAGCTGGTCAAGCATGGTAAAAGCCTGGGGTTTATTAGGATCTCCTCTTTCTACAGGGAGATTAGGGACTGATTATCCATGCTGGGCAACTGCCAGGATTGCACCTGTACATCAGGGAAGCAGCAGTTCTGTCTCGTGCAGGAGGTGTCACAGCTAATGAGAGTCAGGGCACAGGGAATGGGTACCTTCCAATGATGGAGCACTGCCCCGCGTCGGTGGCCACGGCCGCCCTCTTGTACGTGTGTGCGTCCCCTGAGCCCGAGCGCAGCCCGAAGAAGAGTCCCAGGAACAAGATGAGCCCCAGCAGGGCTACGGTCACCACTGTGACCACCACACAGCGCATCTTCATCTTCCTGTGGGAAGAGACAGGATTATCAGCCCTGCTGCTACCTCCTTTCATCTCCTCAAACCAGCGACTATCACTCGGGTAAGAACCAGCCTTGCAGCAGGCAGGTAACATCATATACTGACAAACCTCCAGGTGCATAGGTGAGAAGAGAAATCCAAGGAGCAGAACACAACTGGTGTTAGTCACAACTGACATCATCCTCAGAACAAAATTTTTTTAAAAATTTAACTTCACATAATCTGCTTTTAAATGCCATGTCTGTGGAGGAGTCTCCATCTGGAAGGTTGCCAAGGACCAGTGCAAAACACATCTTAGTCATTTGGAAGCAACCCTGGACAAAGCTGCTTGGCACAGCCCAGTGTGAGCACAGCTCCCACTCCTGCCTGGGGCCCCTGGCCAGAGCACCTTCCTGATGAGCCGGGCACTTCCAGAGGGCCATGGCCAGCGCTCAGGTCTCCATGTGTCCCAGTCCTGCACTCAGCTGCTCTCAGGCTGCACAGGGCTCATCTGAGAGCGAGCACAGAGTGCCAAGGAGCTCTCCGGGTACACACGGGGATGAGCCGAGAGCTATCGAATGGACGGAGAGTCACTGCCACCTTGGTGGGACAGGCAGTTCAGCAAGTACAGCTTGAACAGATACTCTTTGACCCATTTTCTTTTCCATCACAAGACTGTTCCAGTAAAATAGACCTGAATTAATCATATTGCCTTCAGAGACCGCCTTCCCCTTTGTACTGCAGCTTTGGGTTTTTACCACAACTTCAGCACAATAGCCAAGATGCCCTTTACCTTACCGAAACATCAGCCATCCTCAGAGAAAAGCCAGTCCATGGAATTGTGGTGAAGAATGGATGCACCAACCCCACTGTGGACGCCCAGCAACCCAAGGCAGGGTGAACTCCAACAGCCAGAGCAGCACTCAGTGCCTTGCAGCAGCTGCACACACAGGATTAGGCAGCAGTGAGCGTGCCAGCACTGAGCTAACTAGAGGAAACAGGCCAGGCCAGCCAAACCAAAACTTTTCTCAGAGGGGGGTGATTAGCAAGCAGGGCCCCCCTAGTCTCACCTCCCAGCTTAAACCAGGAGATACACTTTTGCTATCCAAGCCCTGTATCTGTGAGTCTCAGTCTGAGCACTAGAGATGCCCATCTCGATCCAGGTAAAGCAGCTCAAACCAGGGTGTAAATCTACTGTATGTGCTGCTCTGTAAACAAATGTCAACTGAGGGTAGTAAAAGTAAATGGATGAAACCTCTTTCCAGGTTCTAGAACTTAATTTACATTCAACTACTTTTAAAAGAGACCAGTGGTGTGTTTGCAGAGCAATGACTGTGCAGGGAAACAGAGAAGCCATTATGTCCCGAACAATAGCTCACACACAGCCTCGGAGTTTAAAGACAGTTTTGTTTGTTGGCAGAGAGATTTCAGCTTCAGCACTGGCAGTCTCCTCCAGGCTTCACAAGAAATGCCATGGGATCTTTTATCTGTGCCCCAGCTCGGCAGAAGGTACTTTGTTTGGTCTGAAGGCTGCTCTGTGCTGGGCTGTCCTTTGAGCCTGGGCTGACTCAAGCCCCGTAGTGCTGAGTTAACCCATGGGCTCCTGGCTGGGTCTCTCACTGCTGGGTTACTGCCTCGTCAGCCAAGTTACTCTGACAGCAGGAGAGAAGGGGAAATTTCAGGTACTACCTCTGCTCTCACCTTTCACCTCCTCTCTGGAATGGGATCACACCTGTGAGCATCCCCTAGACCCACAAGAGCTCCATGCTGTGTCCTGCTGCCTGGTGAGTGCACAGACCTTGGAAAGGGCCCTCCAACCAACTTCATATGATTCAGGCACAGCTCCTGGCCTGCCAGGCATGAGGATAAGACACGTACCACTGGGCAGGAACACTCACAGGCTGCCATGCAGAGATACTGACTGCTGGGCACTGCCAAGTGAATTATCTCAATGAAGGTGTATCTGTGCAATCTGTCAGACTGATCCTGCTCAGGAAGCAGCAGATGTATGAGCCTGAGACCTGCAGCTTTCTCTTCTTCAGCAGCACAGAGAGCAAACCCAGCTAAGGATAATCCTCTCCACCTTTGCTACCAGCTCAACTCCCATAAGCTCCTTAGCCCGTCTCAGGCCTGACCCTAGAGGGAAGCACGGCCCTCACTGCCTTCCCAACTGTGGCACAGCAGAGCCAAATGTGCATTTGGTTTGACATATAGAAATCAGGATATGGATCAGGAGCCTGCAGATATCCACTGTCTAACCCACCTCTGCATACTCCTTGTGCCCTGGGCAGGCACACTGCAGAAACAGCTGTGGTTTTGGACCAATGGTCTGTTTGAACCTTGGCTCTGAGTTGAGTCCCCATTGTGACTAATTATTGGGAGTGGAGCAGCAGCTGCAGCACACCACCTGAGCAGGCTCCCCAGCTATTGTCTGCTGAGGCTGGCTTTAACCTCCACATCTCTGCCAAATCCAGCTGTTCAGAAGCTTGGCTTCAGTCACAGAGTGCTTTGGCAGCAGCAATAGGTCTCCAGGAGAGAGGGGCTGTAAAGCAATTAAAAGCAATACAATTATTTCTCACTGTTGTAAAGGTCCAACAGCCAGTCTTAGCCATGGAATTTAAAAAGTAGCCCGATTGCCTTAATTTACATTAGGAGAGGGGGAGGACCAGCAAGTAGCAGAGTTATGCTTGTACAAGCAGCCCCATTGAGCTGTATTCAGATGTGTCACAACATGCACAACCTTATTTAAACATGACACGGGGACTGAATTAAAAGAACCTCAGTGCAACAAGGGGGTTGCTAGTTAGTGTCAAGTCTCTGCCAAGAGGGCTGGGGCATTCTGTAGAGATGAGGAATCTGCCATGGTCAGGGAAAGTGCTGGGAGAACTGGAAGAGGAGAAGGAGGAGATGTACCAGCCAGAAATCAGTGGGGAGAGAATGGCGGGATACCAGAGGATCACAAAGGACTCCAGGCATGGTCAGACCCTGCTTTGTTCCCAAATGAAGTAGTAAATGAAGCATCTACTGACAACACCTAAAACTTTAACCACAAACTTTAACTCAACAGGTTTCTGCTTTAAACCCATCTTGCAACAGCTTCATACCTCAGCACCTGCTCCTGAGAGTTCCCTGTACTCCCACTCGCAGCCCAGTAGCCACTACTGGGCCATTAGCTTTGAGATATCCACCCTTACTTTCCCCAGGCAGCACAAGATATGCAAGGATAGTTTGGACATCTTGACTCTTGTCACAGGACACGGGCTATGCTGTCCTGTTATGTGACAAACTACGAAGTTCCATCATGAGATATTTTAATTGAAGTCTTACACAGTCTTCAACTCCACCAATGATAAGGGAACTAAAGCAGAGGTTCAGCCAAGCCATGAAGAAGCCCAAAGACGCTTCCAAATTCAGACCTAGGCACTGCTGCCACCTGAAGCATGAGGACAAAGCAGTCCCTGGAGAAACACAGCAACTCCATTCAACTCAGTTAAAAGCCTTCCTCACAGACGGTGCCTCTGTCCAGCAGCCAGCACCCCCCTCTCTGCTAATCCCAGCACTGCAGACTCGTGTGGATACACATCAGTTTGCAGGAGAAAGGCCTCAGTGGGGATCAGTGGTCCCTACTTATCGCTGAGACAACTGACCCAGAAAAGAACTGAGCGCTAAGTCCGTGAACGAAGGGGCTGCTCCACTGCATCTCAGGTGCTGCTCAAGGAGAGCTCTTGTGACTCAAACAGAGCGGTTGTGATCACAGCTTGTGCCTCCTCCACAGGCACAGGCTTGTCTGAAGCCTCATGGCATGTAGTATTCTGCCCAATGCAGATCAAACTCTCAGTTCACTGAGGAAGAGACAATAATTTCCTCTTGAAGCAACTTTTTCCTCAAAAATCCTTCATGTCTCCCCACAGAAATTTTAGCACCAAATCCAACATTTTTTATTTTAAGACACTTCAGCATAAACTATGAAGTGGAAAAAAAGGCAGAAAGGTGCAATAAATACAAAATTCCCCATTTCACCCGGTTTTCACAGTGTTTCCTAGTTGAGGACCTCCCAGAAATCCACAACTGGCAAACTCAATCTCAAAAACGCAAGTTATTAAAGTTTTATAAACCCATTAAAAACATTATTGATATGGTCACTCCCAATTTAAAGTCAAAATGCTTCATCAAAATAGCTCAGTTCTCCCAACTGTTGCAAAAGATGTTTTCAGGTGCTCTTTTGCCATAAACTAGAAGTTGTTTATTAGACCTGAGCTTATTCAGACTGGTTAGTCAGGTCCTATCATTCTCTTTTGGCGAGCTTTCATCTGCTTACTAAAAAAGTCACATTTTCACACATTCTGTTGGATAAGAAATCCCACACAGCACTTTCAGGGTGAAGGGAATGGATCAATGAAGGTAATTCCTGTTTCCCCCTTACCTCTCCAGAATATTTCAAGTTGGTCCTGTCCTTTTGCACAGATCTGTGTGCACTGATCTCCTCTGAATATCCCTTCTCAAGAAGTGAACCCTTTTCTAGGGGCAAAACATCCTCGCAGCAGTAGCAGTAACCACTTTTCTTCCCTTAACAGCTCTCCAAAACTCATACCGTACTATTTGGTATTTGTACTGCTCACAGAGATGAACCCATTGAAACTCATTATGTTTGAATTCACAGTACCAGAGGAATGCAGAAGTAATCATTGACTAGGTGAAGAGTCAAGAACCCACACCTCTTAAAATGCATATTTTGGGATCCACAAAGATTGTTTACCAACAGCAGAATCATACTGTGTTCCTGGATTTGGTTACCATGTGGCACAAATGTTTTACCTCATCTCATTGCTAGCTCTGAAGTTCTGATTAAGCAACTGAGCAAATATAATGGACTCAAGTTGCACCAGACTGGATGTTAGCAAAAATTTCTTCACTGAAATGGTGGTCAGGCATTGGAATGGGCTGCTCCAGAAAGTTGTGGAGTAACTACCTCTGGAGGGATTTAAAAGACATGTAGATGTGGCACCTGGGGACACGGTTTAGTGGTGATTTGGCAGTGCTGGGTTAATGGTTGGACTTAATGATCTTAAAGGTCTTTTCCAACCTAAATTGTTCTGTGATTCTAAATACATGGTGCCTCCACATGGTCAAGTACCCTCACACCACTCTTGCCTAAACCCCTGTGTTCACAGAGAGACTGGATTTTGAGTCTGTCCCTTCATCTTAAACCCAGACACTGCCAGATTCAGCTGTGATTACACTTGGTGGGAATAACCTGTCTGCCAAGTGTGGGCAGCTGCCAGCAGTGCGAGGGCACCCGGTCAACTCACAAACCTGCCCTTCAGCAATCACAGCCACACCACCTTAAACTGGCATCAGGTTCAGATCAGATTAATACTCCAGCTGCAATGAGAAGGTGTAATGCCTGTTCTGCCATGCCTGCTCCCACAGCAGCACCCTCTGGCAGGAAGCATTACAGAGCAGCAAGGCAGGGATGAAGAAACCTGCCCTCCATCACTAAACCTCACTGAGGATTTTAAGCAACAATCCTACATGTCTGCTTGTGCCAAGTCGGGAAGCACAGTTGCAGCTCTAAGGCTGGAGCTCACCTGCTGTTGAAGAGTGTAGCACAAAACCCAGCAGAACCCAGACTGAAGGTAAGGAGCTGTACAAACTGGCCTTGGACTCTACGGACTCAGCCACTAAAACTCAGGCCACTGTTTCTGTCCATGGCTTGCTAGAAACCCCAGACCCTCTTTTGAACACGGGCTCAGTGCCCACCCAGAAATGCTGAATGCTCATCCAGACTGTAACACAAGCAAATCACAGCTTGCCTGAAACTTGGGCACACTGAGGATCCAAGCCCACATATCTTAAGCCTGACTTTTAGCCAGAAGGCACTCTGCAAACACAGGATGAAGCAAAGTCTGCCTGGATGCCAGTCAGCACCATTAGATGCTACCTTTAGACTTATGGGGATCAGTCAAGAAGTTAATGTCTCAACTCCAAAGCCCAGTCCCTCTGCCCCACTCCAACCTTTGATACACCAGATCTCCACTTGCTGCAGAAGGATAGTAGCTGTGCTACACTGACTCATTAACAAAGTTTGGCCTAGTTCCAAGATTAAAAGCTTTAGGGCGATATTTTCTCTGCCTAAAAATACATCTTCTTTTCTAGAATAGCCACAAAATGGAGTTCTGTTTAACATTTACATGTGGAAAAAATCAGTACTATAAAAGATGAGCATTTCAGCCCTGAGATACTGGGAAGGAATATAGCCTGTGCCCATCTTTCAAAGATGACTTTCAAACACCCCTTTCAAGACATTGCATGAAAAGCACAGGCCCCTTCAGTTATACTGCTATTGTCCAAGAGCAAAAAATGGAAGCTTTCTGGAAAGTAGATACTGGCACAGAAAATATTCTGCAGGCTTAGAAGGATTTGATGTATCTGCTGTTCCTACCGGGCAGTCTGAAGCACACATTCAGAGAGCAGGCCACATTCAGCTGTTAACACACACCCCTCTCACTGTGTCTAATTTACTGATGTTACACCCATGATGCTCCACAGAAAAGATTGTGACAGGAGCACACAACTATCCTCTGAAAAAGAAGACAGTGTGGAAAGGTATCTGGTCTCTGCCCCAAACAAATCGACCTGCACTTTCAGTCTGTCACACCTTTGATATTAACAGGGGAACTTAAGATGCAGTCTACAGAGCAGAACCCTTTTCTTAATTTACTGACCCTGTAGCTGTGATGGTACCAGGTTTTATGCTTAATATTCTTATAGTTCTAAAGTTGCTATGTCCCTGAAGTGGGTCTAGGTCAGAAGAGAGTCTCCCTGTCACATTTGTCTCAGAGGGTGCAAGATGACACGGAAAGGCTGTAAGAAAGCCCAGTTTTAAATGATATTTATCCCACTGTAGTACTTCACCCCCGCTGCTGAAAGGCAGGTGCAGTAATCACGCATGGGCATGGACTCTGCACACATGGAGGAAAAAGTGCAAAGCTTTATTGCGCATCAGAAATTCCCTTAAATGCCAGTACCTACAGGATATCACCTCATATAAACCGGAAAGATGTTCACCTCAGTGTCCCCCAATCACCTGGGGTATTTCCCAGACATTGCCTATTATGGTCAAAGGTAAACAATACCGTACAAGGTCACAAACTGCAATTATCACATCTCATAGGTCCGACACTGTCCAGAAACCCACAATGCTCTCTCAGCCCATCCCCGGTGACCTGGCTGTAATCCCAGGGTCACCTCTGGGTCTGAGAACGAGGCTCTTTCTCCGGCCCTCAGGGCCTATCTCTCTTAGAGCACACAGTGTGCCCTAACAGGCAGGGTTTATATCAGTGAGCCACCAAAATGAAGCAAATTCTGTCCTTCTTCAAGGACAATGCAGTCTCATCTGTGGCATGTTCTCACCAGCACAGAGCCAGAACAAGTTGGATGCTCCTCAGCAAGTCACCCTTATGCACAAGTAGAGTTGAAGATGGGGTCAGAGAAAGTTATGAAACCTGAAATCAGTGCCTGCAGTTCCAAAGGGTGAACACTTTGCTGTGTACAGGTTGTGCTATGCACAGCTGCCTTATTTCAGCTGTACAGAATATTTGGCAACTATCAAGTATCTCTCTCTAGGCACTAATATAATGGAGAATCCTGTTATAACTCAGCTTTACATGTTTCAAGCTGCAAAGCCACACCTCAAACAGTAATGCCATGTTTAATGCAGGTGCATTGCTGACTTGCTCTTCTCAACCCACTACAAATAAAGAAAAAATATCTCCTGAAGGACTTGCCACCTCCTTCCACTTGTGATATTCATGACAGAGTAGTCTTTAACATTCCCCAAAAATTAGCATGTGCTATTACATTGAAACTTGAGCAACACAGGAGTGCATCTTTGAGCATATGAAGCAATGTCTTCATACCTCGTCACAGAACTTGCAGGGACCGAGAAGCATCTGGCAGCCCAAGACACTTCTGGGGAGTTTTTCTTTTTGTTTCTTCCCCCCACCCTTGTTGATTTTTTCTGTAGGAATTTCATGAAGCAACACCAGCAATGACTCACAGAGCACAGAACACATCTGCTGTTCAGACTCCTACTTTTTATGGCAGAACAAGCAACCCAAGGCCTCAACTTCCCAATGTTTTAACATCCCAGTGCATTATTGGAATAGACACTGTTACAAGATTCTGTAGCTTAGGTAGGTTTACCTCTTGTTGCAGGTTAGCTGTTTTTCCCATAAGGACGTCTTTCCCCTCTAACAGAGCAATGTTGCAATCCAATACTACATGAGCATCAAAAATAGTATCTCGAGTGCCCACTAACACAGACATGTTAATAACCAAGTGAGGCTTCTTCCTACTAAACAATAGTTCCCTTTTCGACCTCTTGCTCTACTCTTCCATGATGAGGGCAACCAGTGGAAGCTAAGTACCAGCTCTACGGGTAGCAGACAATTCTAATTTAGGCTAAACATGACCTAAGAAACACTGATTCAAAAAAGAGATCACTGCTGAAAAGGCCCTGGAAAAGTCACTAAGGGAGGCTCTTAGAGAAAAGGTACTTTAAGAACTGGAAAAGATGCCTGGTGTGCAAGAGGTCAAGTTGACTAAGAGCAGAGACACAAAAACTGACTTTCAGAGCTGAAAATAAACAAGCAGATGTTTGTCCACAGCCAAAGCACCTCCTTCCCTCCCCTCCAGTGTGAGTTGCTTTCACTGTAACTCACCTGCTCAAATGGAGCAACCCACTAAACCCACATGCTGTCATTTTATGGATCTATTTTCCCATAATCACCCACAGGTGCACACTCTTCCCTGGGACAAAGGTAAGCAAATGGAAGATAACTGGTAAACAGGGAGGTTTGTTAACCCTTTCTTGCCAGCCACACTGGTTAACTAGTTCTGGTTATATCCTTCTAACCCCAGAGGCCGCTGCAACAGCATTGCTGGGACAGGGCTTTGTGAACTACCAGGGCTCCTCAGTACTTGGAGGTTGTTGGTTGCTGTTGCAGAAGAAACTCTTCTGCTCCTCCCTTCCAGAAAAGGGTGGCTCTGTCCAAGTTCAGCCTTCTTTTATCATTTTTCCTCAATTTTATCTCTCTGCTAAGTCAGCTCAGTCTTACTCATTAATTTTATGTCAAGCTCTGCAGTTTCCAAAACCTACATCAATCTGGACCATTTATCTACCAGCTTTATAAAGCCCTTTAATCTTTGCAAAGCCTTTCTGCCAGGCCACCAAAGGGACTATGTTCTTGCAGCTGACAGAACTGCCTTCTCCCCCAGCAGCCAGCAATGAGCTCAGCAACATAGTCCCACACAGCTTCCCCTCAAACTCACCACCCCCGAATAAATGGGGACAGGGCTACTGGAGACAGGGGAACCAAGAGGAATGACATGGGAAAGAAGAAAGTGTAAACTGGTGAAGGCAAAAACAGAGAAAGTGGGAATGAAGGAGGACAAAATAAATGAATGAAGATAGGAGGACAAAAAAGGTGGAAGAACAGGAAAAGGGGAAACAGAAGGGCAAAAAATGGACTATGCCCTCTCTCTCAAGCCTAGAGGTTTTCCCCAGTCTCACCTGACTGCTGCACTTGGACATTGAAACTTCACATGCACATTGAAACTCTCAGATCACAGATGATGTTTGGACTTTCTTGGTGCTCTGCAGAAGGCTTTATGTACGGTTTATGTAATGTTA
This sequence comes from Oriolus oriolus, assembly GCA_013400235.1. Lineage (NCBI taxonomy): Eukaryota > Metazoa > Chordata > Aves > Passeriformes > Corvidae > Oriolus > Oriolus oriolus. The sequence continues at coordinate 167,754 of VXBT01000192.1, read as the reverse complement.
TACCTGTCATAGCAGATAATTATGTATTTTATAGACTATAGAGCATCTGCATGCGTGGGTGAGGCCACCAAAAACCCTGGACTCGAATTATAACAAATGAACTCAAGACTGCATTCACTGAGGAGGTTTCACAGACTTCAGCTGAAGTTGGAAAAGAGCTGTTTCCAACTGAAAAAAATTTGTAGCTACCTGCTTAAATTCACCTGCTTTTGCTAAATCAAGACTCTACAGGTAGATGAGTATCTTAATTACTGCAGAGCTGGTTTGAATAGCTTTGCCTCTCTTAACCTCACTCCTGTTTGCTGTGGACACCTGGATCAGGAAATGCTGCCCAGGATTGGGACCTTTAGAGAAAAGCCGTGGTCCTGGAGAGCCCACCTCTGACATGTTAGAGGGGATCCAGCCACGAGCAGGAGCAGGTCTTTGTTTTCCAAATGCACATAGGAGACGGCATTCTTTTTGTTCTGGTAATGAGCACAGAGTCTCCCAGGTGCTGTTCTGGTCCTTCATGTGTCTAAATATCCATTTTCCTGGGCAGAATCTGCTCATTTTCACACAAATACAGTTGCCCTTGATAGTTCTTTGCAACAGATTTTTTTTTACAGTGAATTAAATGTGGACTGCTTGATTTATTTCAGAACATTTCTTTCTCCTTCACAGGCCAGTTTCCACATACATGAGTGATCCCCTGACCTGTGCTCTGCTGAGGGCTCTGCCCGCTCTGCATCAGGAGCTCTGTTCTCTCCCACAGCATTGCCCTTCCACTCTGCTTCTGGTTCACACCCTCAGCATCATCCCATTGTCCCAGCAGCTTTTCTTGTTCTGCACCTGCCTCTCGGCCTTTCCCCTAGGTACCAGGTAAGAAACCTGCCAGTGCTTGACCTCCCACACCGACAGGGCTTACATTTTTCAGGTTACCACTTAGAAGCACAGAATGACATGGAAAGAAGAGGCACCCAAGATCTATGGATTTCAGCCCATTTCTTAGACCTTGATTCCACTGAAGAACACCACTTGCCAGAGGGACATTGACTGAAGTAAGAATTTCTCATCTTTAGGACCCCATGAAATCCGCTTTCCCATGTTTGTGTAGCTCTGATCTCTCTGATTGTTTTGGGAGCCTTTCCTGTGTCAGGCTGCTAAAACAGCACTTCTCTTATCAGCAAGACCTGTCACTCACACTACCTGCAAAACTAGGGTCAAATTGACACTCAGGCTGGTGACCCTGCACCAACCTCTCCATAGACCCTTTCAACCCAAAAAGGAGAGGAGACCAACATCAGCTCGGGTGGTAGATAGTCCCTTCAAATGATTGGATGGGCCATGCAGAGGTGAATTGTCTTCCCCAGTGACAGGACTGAGATCCCAGGTCACTAGACTTCCAGCTCCTGGCTCTGATCTCAGCCTGTCAGAAACCCCAATCCTTCCTGAAGCCATCAGTCCATGTATTCCTGACCCTATTAAGCCACAGCAGCTCCCCTAAAGGGTGGCTGTTCAGGTGTCCTGGACAGAGACCCTGCTGCCTTTGCTAACTAAGGTAATCCAAAGCAAACACAGTAGATCAAGTTCTGTCCATCCTTGCAAGAGAGAAACACTTGCTCTTCAAACCTGAGCCTGAAGGCTTGTGAAACAAAGGTACCCTTTAATAAAATAGGATTAGTGAACTGGAAAGGTACGCAATAAAGGGAAAGAAACAACTCTATTTCACACCCCAATCCAATCAAAATATGGAGATGATAAGATAAAACCACACTGTTTACTCACTACTTTAAAAGCTCTGTTGTCCCTGGACGCGGCTCACCTTCAGCCAGTGACACCAAAAGAAGGCGCTTCTGCCTGGTTCTCTTACTCCTCAAGAGTTCCCAGAAGCAGGGACTCCAAAAACAAGACCAGCCACACAGAGCTGAGTAGCAGCAAGGCTTCATATATGGGAGTGGTCAGAAGGGGAGGATGATGTAATGGAGCCCTATCTTTGAGCAGTAAAGGCATGCCACCCTTCCCCCTCCCTGTCCCTGAAGAATTGCTGCCTCACAGGGCAAGATGAGAACAGAGTGGTCCAGCACTTTCCATGCCGTACTTTCTCACGGTAAAGGGAACAGCGTAGAGGGTGGGGAGCAAGGAAAAATCAGGCTTGAATAGAGACAATACTTTGATGTTAGGTAGTCCCAAGAGTGAATCTGTACTGGCAGAGTTGTTTCTTTTCTTCATGCATCAAACAATTCTCTGCCAAGTTGCTGGTTTCCCCTGGCACAAGTCCTGACAGGGAGGACACTCTCTGCATTAGAGCACTGGTGACCCCGTACCCATCCTGACAGAGAAAATCCCATTCCTGCCCTCTTCCAAGCTGGCTGGTGCTGGAGCACTGCCCAGCTCCATGGCCACAGGGGCTGAGAGCTCTGAAGTGAAGGAATGTGCATCTCATAAAAGGTGGTGTCTTGGACACTGACCTGGGAAGCTCTTGAGAGGCACATCCTGCCCTTCTCCATCAGAGGAAATCTTGAACCCTGTGAATGGAGAGGAAATCTCTCAAGGATGTACCACTGCTGTCCAAAGGGAAAATAATTAATTTTTGATTTCCTTCATTTCAGTTTTGATTGCTCACTGAAGGGCTTGTTTGACCATGAAAAGCCATGTCAGGCATTGAGACAAGGTTTGCCTAATTCAAAGGTTATAAACATTCGGCTAGCTCTGTGATTGCTGTATAAAGGGAGATTCCAGGTCTAACAAAAGGTTTCTGTGTGCTCTCAGATGAAGCAATTGGAAAAGGCAGGAGCCAGCCCAGGCTTTCATAAAGTGGAATTCATGGAGTTACTATCATCTACCAGGGACAGCACCAAGATCCGCAGGATCATGCAACAGCAGCCGAATAAATACCACCAGTTCAGAGAACCAAAATCTCATACTGACAGGAATCTCAGTGGGTAATTCCTAGATTCGGGTGGGGAAGGGAGATGTGGGAATGACTCTTGCAAGAAGGGATGCTTCTGCAATGCATGGTGAACATGCCTTTAAGTACCTTTAAGTACCTTTAAGCCTTCACAGGTTATTTTTTTAGCCAGAGATGTCCCCTGTCCACACAACACTGTGCCATCTCAAGTAAAGGCGCTCTTTACAACACTGTAAGGAGCACTCCTGTGCACATCACAGTCTGAGTCTCACTGACCCTGAGGAATGGATCTGTTTTGATAGTGTCAAGGGACTTGAAAGCAGACAGACGACTGAGAACCCCTTTTAACTGCCAGGAATGCTGCCTAAGAGATTTTTTTCAGATCCAAGACAAACTAGCTTTCTCTTACAGATGTAAGATTCGCTCTACTATATTTGCACTCTCCTGCAAATTACAGAATCTCAATAAACTACTCCCTCTTGTTCTGTTGTTTTGGAGGGGCCCTGGCTTTGGAGGTATTGGAAATTAAACAGAAACAGTTAACATTGAGTTGTTCTGTTATCTTTATCCAAACAAGAATCTGCACTCAACAGGTATTTTTCAGTACAACCACAACTGCAGCAGGGCCCTTCCATCCCAAGGAAAGCTCCTCACTTGCTCAAGGTGCAGCATGTTTTTTACAGGGTTGTTTGGAAACAACCTAAACACCCTGGGTGGGTGACACAGTAAACTCCAACCAAACTGTAAGCACAAAGAGGAAGAACAGAGTCATAATAGGTCCCTTCCCCTGTTTCTCCACTGACACTCATGGTAAGAGACAGAGACGCAGGGGAGACTGAGAAAAGCTGCCTGTCAGATATGAGCCTCCAGTACGTGCTGCACCTCCAGGAAGATCTCCAAACTCATAACCTGTCCAGACTGCCACATTCTTACCATCATCACCACAAAAAAATTCACTACTTAACATCATTTTAAAGCTACTATCAGGGCCAGGGAGCCTTACAGGCCTGCATGAGGAAAGCATCCATATCCCCACCTCAGAGACAGGACAATAGAGACAATCTTGCCCAGAGCTTCAGAGCAGGTCAGTGCCTGGGCCAGAATAAGCAACCTTCCCCCCAGATTCCTTAACCATGTTCCTAGACATCACCTTTCTTCCCTGTCACATGCCTGATAGATACAGTAAACCCAGAGGCAGCTGGAAGTGACAAGTGCAGAGGCTGACACATCCACTGCACCGTGCCTGGAGCTTCATGGGATGTTGTGTTCAGTGTTCCTCACGGCTTTGGTCTCTCCCCCACTGCAAACAGGAAATTAATAAAATGTGAAGGTAGCACCCTCCATCTCCTTGTGAAAAATGACAGCAGATTACACTGCAGCAGAGGAGCTGGGGGGAAGTTCAAAGTGTTTGCCACTTAATGGAAAACTTGCAGATTATTACAGAAAGTTGTTGGGTAACTAATCACTGTTAAAGTCTAACCTAAGCAAGAGGGCCCTAAAACCAGAAGAACACAGACCTTCCCAGCAAGAGCCAAGGTCCACTTTCCATTCTTAAGAGTCAGTGGGACTTGGAGATGTGAGGCTCAGAAGTTATTCCTGGAGATGGATGAACACTGACCCACGGAGATTTGTGTCTGCAGCCCACCCAAACTTCACCTCGTGAGAGCTGTACTTCTCAGGAAGCCCCACAACTTCTTGTTCCTTTCTCAGCAGTTTCTGCTGAAGGATCAGCTCTACTGCTCTCGGAGCAACAAATGAAACCTCTCAGCATAATATTCAGCACATCCTGGTAAGCCAGAATCTGTCCCGGGTTACCTTAGTAAGATTTCAGTGGGACCACTCAGCAGCTCCTACCCCATGGCAGGGTCAGGGTAGCAGCCTCTCAGAGAAGGACAGGGCAGAGCAGCAGTGCAGCCATCCCCAAATCTGTTATCCCCACAGTCAACCTGCTTACCCAGCCCTTCTGCCGGCACTGCAGGGCCACTCAGCTCACAGAGTGGTGGGAATCAAGCCAGCAAAGAGCCACTGATGGCTGTTCAGGTGCTGCGAGGGAAGAAATTCCACTGAGTCCCTGAGAAGGCTGTGGATAAAGCTCTAATTGGCACTGAGTGGGCAGGGGCTATGTACATTCTGGCTACACTACTGCATATCTCTGGGATAAACACCCAGAAACAAGAGTTTCATGGACCTTTACACTGTGACCCTTTTCCCTGCTGTGGGCAGGTGAGGAGGGTGCTCAGCAGCCATACAAATAATTCATATAGCACTACACACCATGCAAGACAGCTCACACCCTAAGTAAGAATCTGGACTTACAACTCTTTTATTCCAGGGGTTCTCAGCACTTCATACTCTCTGGGTTTGCTCCCTAGAACAACGGCCTCAGGAAATAAATGAATTTTTCTTTCTAAAGAAGTCACTCACTTCTTTAGAAGTCACAATACTGCCCTAGTGCTTCAGGCTCACATTTAGTCCAACTAAGGCTTGGGCAATCCAGTTCATGTCTGTGTTCATGGCCATTTGCAAACCATCGGCTTTGACCTTAGAAGAGACACACACACCACAGATCCAGTCTTGGTGCAGACCACGAGCCATAAGCCCACGTGTGGGATGGGCACCGTAGTACCATGGGACAGGCTCCTGTCACAGCCCACCACAGCAAAGCAGCTGAGTATGTTCAGCTTCCAGCAGCCTGAGGCTATACACTGAAACCACTGGGTGACTCTCTCCTTTCCAGAAGGGCAGTCAAAAAGTTCATACAAAAGAAGACCCCAGAGACAGGAGCCTGTCTTGACTGGCCTCTACATCTGAATGCAGAAATCTGGCAGGTTTGGTGCTTGCAGCATCTCCTCCTCTGGGCAGAGCGTAACACAGGACTGAGGAAAGGATAAGCACTCGACCACCACCAAGTCTTCTGTCCTGAGAGATGCCTCATGCTAACAGGAGAGCAGGACAAGTTCCACATCTGTACACACATCTGTACCACATCTCAAGTACAGATCAGAAAGAAGAGTCCCTGTCTGGTTCATCTCCCCCCTGGCTCAGTCTCCTCCAGGGCTTGTTTGTTTAGGTGCTGCAAAAGGCACCAGAAATGGCCATTTGCTTATGAGAGATCAGAATCACAAACCTCTGCCTCAAAGCACTTGGAACCTATGTTGGAAAGTGTGAGGGGGCCAGCTGGGCTGGAAGCAGAGACTGTACCAGCACGGCTCTGGGAACACACACTTGGCTTTGGGAGGAGCACACAAGCTGCAGGGGTGGGACACGCAGCACTGCACAGCGACCAGGCCCGCACAGGAGCTCTGCCCCTCCATCCCACACGCAGGGGCTGCTCAGCCTTTATGTCCCAGCCTCTCTGTGCTGGGATGGGGCAGATGCTGGTGCTTTCCCATCTGCTGAGCCCACACCTGCTCCCATTTCCACTGCCAGTGGGAGCCACAGATGCCTTCGCCGCGTTTCAACCTGATCTCTGGGGAAGGCTTTGTTTGTTTGCCCAACGTGCCAGGGCTGCAATTAGCTGGCAGAGCGGGCCAGTCACACCTGCATGGCACAGCACAAAGCTGCTTTAACCCCCTTAATCGACCTGAGCCCCCTGACCTTCCCAGGGAGAAATGGCAACTCATGGGATACCTCTGCACTCTCAACAATCAGGGTGTCTCCCACAGGTTAAGAGGAGGGGTACTACAAACACAGACACCCCCTAAATTTTGAGAGCCACAGCAACCAGTGCCATCATGCACGAATGGACCTTTGCAGGGGGGTAGAGCAGCCTTCCCTGGGAAAGGCTCTCACCTTCCCCTGCAGATGGAGGCAAAGGGGCTTGCCATAGGCTGGAGCAATGTTCCCACTCTCCCCCCTCCCCACATCAGCCAACATCTCTGGCCCTCTGGTGCTGTGGGTATAACCATTTTCTGACAGCTGCTGTGCCTCTGTCTCCCACCCTGTCCTCTCACAGTTGCCCCATAGCACTGAGGAAGAGGAACAATTTGCAGTGAGGTCAGCCTGGTGTGTCATGGGGGTTTGGGGGAAACAGATCTTGGGGTTTAACAGGGCTGCTCCCCCGTGAGAGCTCCCACAGCCAGAAATGAACTTAGTCTCCAGCAGGGCAGGGCAGAGCAGAATTGTGCAGAGACAGAAGACTAGATAAAAGAGATTATCCTTTTATAGATATGGATTTTTTTTTAAGAGAGCAGGAAGGAGCAGGAAAGAGAGGCAGAGTCCAGGGCCTGGTCTGACCAGATCTGAGGCTACCAGAAATGCTGGCTGCTCTTGAAAAGGCTTCCTGACTCCCCTCATGCCACCCTGGCTGCCTTGCTGGCCTCTGCCCCAGAGATCCCACCAGCCTTGAGCTAATTTGGGCTCGTGGGTGAGAACACAGAAACACAATGGTGACAGGAATGAAAAGCAATGGGGAGGATGACACCCAGGAGACTTATTCTTATCAAAAAACAACAGTATATCAAAGGGGATCTGTGAAGACAGGGAAGAGCCTTTTGTAAAAGCCACAACTGAGCCAAATCCTGTAGTTTTTACATGCTGGTCTCTCGAGAACTCCATGATGAAGACTGCCCCAAAGGGGGACCCCTGTGCCAGGCCAGGCCATGTGCCAGACACGCTGCACACTGAGCAGTCACATACCCACAGCACAGTCGCTGTTTGCCCTGTGCATGTGCTTTTTAATTACAGCTTTTATTTGCAAAGCATCTCTTACAGAAAAGACAAACTGCATTACTCTCAGCTTATTAAAATCATACTCAAAAGTTTGTCAACTGCTAATTACGCACAGGCAGCAGTGTCAGTGTAATTAAAGCTGGGATGGACGTTTGGGGATACAGCTGTCACACAACCCCTTCCTGCGCCGGCCTGAGCTGGGCTCAGTTGAGCCCCGTGCAAGCCTTGGCCCCCCTGACACCCAGGCACAGCCCTGTCATGCCATGAGAGATGATGCAGGTAAAGCCAAGCACCTCCTCAGCACACAGGATGGGGGGCCCCTTGCACCAAACCTCCCCAGTTACCCCTGGGCACCCACCCCGACTCTGCTGCAGGGGCTGGGGGAAGGGATACACGTGGCCCTGGGGTTACAGCACTGAGGGGCAGGGAGTGAAAGGGGGTTTTCCTCCTGTTTCAGTTGCTAAATTATTGCAGTAAATCACATTTCCTGTCTGAGCCTCCATTTGCTTTCATGCAAAACAGAGATTTTGGGCTTCCTCATTGATTAAGCAGCTCTGGGAACAAACCACAGAATGGACTCCTGCTGGCACCCATCTCACACAAACATTTTAAAGCCTGACTGTGGCACACAACAGACCTGGGAGTGGATTACACAGGGGAAGGTGTGAAGCCCTAGAAATTACGAATTCCAAAGAACTGAGAGACAGCAATAAATGAGCTTACAGACCTGTGAGGAGCTGGCAGACCGCTGGAGAACCAACTGTGCCTCTGCAACACTCGGTGTTGGCAGAAGGGCCACCACAGGTGTGCAAACAGCCATGTGGGGACAGCACAGCAAACACCTGCCCTGAGCTCAGGCACCTCAGAAACAGAGCTCTCGGGGCACAGGACCAGGTAAGCTTTGGGCAAGTGGGGACTTAACCCCAGCACTGGCTTCCTGCTGCCGAGGGGATGCTGTGGAGAATATCACCTCCAAGAAGATGGAGCATTAATTAGAGAAAGCAGATAAAGACTGCATCTCTTTCAAGATGAGTTTCCTTCCCACTGAAATCCTCACAGTTTCAATGCTCAGCAGGATGCAAACACATCCTTAAATGACTTCCTGGAGCCTAGTTTCAAAGATCAGTCCCTTCAAACGCAGGAGCATGCCAAGATCAATAGCAGACCCAGGAGAGCTCTAAGCATGCCAGCTCCAAAACCACTGGGCTTTCACTACAGCCAGTTACCTATCGGATGCTAAGGGGCACTGCTACCTTTTCATATTTGAAAAGGCTACCAAGACTTCCTAAGCAATCAGCCTTACTTAAGTACCAAGGAAAAAAAAATCAGTAGGAAATTTTACATTTCAGAAACCCACAGATAGAGTTCACAAGTGAAGAGGAGCAGAGCTCACAGACACTGGATGTGATCCCAAGAACAAGGATATGCTCATCTGCTCCTTGAATAGTTTTACTACCAACTCCCTAAAGGTTATCCAAACCCTGGGAGCAGCTATCAGGTGATCATTTTTAATCCACTACAAATTACAAGTGAAGAATGAATGATCAAAACTTCATGTGGAAAAAGCTGAGTGGGGTGTCCTATGGATGCCAGAGGCAGCACGTTCAATATATTTACTTGTGGCCCAGTAATGAAATAGTAAAGATAATATATGGAGCTAGTAAAAGACATCAGGAAAATTTCAGTTGGAGAAAACTTGAAAACATCTGTGAAACAGGGCAAAAAACAGCTGATGAAATTCAATATAGAGAAATATGTTATGCCTGGCTGTGATAAACCAATATGAAGGATAGATATATATTGATGGGTTTGAGTTAGAAGCTCCTTACACCACCATTAAATCTCTTACAAAGATTTGGGGGGAAAAATGCGGCAAGAAGGAAGCAAGAATTTGTTAGCTCCTGATTCACTGGCTCTTATTTAGAGCGTATAAATGAAACTGGGTCTGTAAAGAGGAAAAGTATTCCTTTGAAAAGGATAAAGAGGACAGAGGCAGAGTTAAGAATCAAAGCTGGCAAATCAAGCTACAGCTATGGAAACTTTTAAAAAAAATAATAACTTAGTACAAGGAACTTACCTAAGAAATGACATAACAAAGATTATACACACTGAAAAATAAAGTGTTTTCAGTCTAGGGTGTTCACTCAAGTACAGCTAACTGCAGCTTCCTTGGAACAGCATTGAAATCTGTCCAAATAGGAGAATTCCAGTCAGAGGTCATTATTTTCATCCTTAAAACACGTGTGCAGCGTTAGAGCATGCCACAGGAACACAATGCCTGAAAAGCGCAGGCAGGATTCCCAAGAGATTCAAGCCTTCCTCTCCCTACCTGGAGCCTCTGGCAGCGAGGTCTCGCCCAGCCTCATCTCACCTCCAGCCTCCGAGGAGAGCCACTCACTCCATCCGCCCCACGGCCACACCTGCGCGCTGCGATCCTACCTGGAGCTAAGTGGGATTTTCCATGCAGGCGGTGCGGCATCTCAGGGGTCCTCCCAGCACATCCCTGCCTGGCCCAGGGCTTGGCGACTGGCCCAGGGAGAGGAGAGTCTCTTCTCCAGAGCAGCCGGGCTGTTCCCCTGTGGGTGAGAGGCTGGGTCAGTCCCAGTTCTTGTGCTGGGCGCTAGATGGCACAGACGGGAGGCGCTTCGAGGGGAGCCCGGACTGGGCGGGCCGCACAGGGGGCTGCCACTTGTCCAAGTGGGGGCTGCTGCCGCGGGGGGTGCGTTGCCAGCAGCACCATCCCACGGGGGTATCCCCTCCACGGGGTGTCCCCGCTGCCACTGCCCTGCTGCCCCCCCCCCCTCCCCACCCCAGTCCCGTCCTGGCCAGCCAAAGCGCCGCCCGTGCTGCAGGGAAGCTGGATAGCTCGGCAAGGGCTGTGGCATCCATGCCCCTGCCTCCTGGACACTACCTGCTGCTACTCCTCACCAAGCTCAGGCTCACTGCCTCGGCCTCGAAAATACCTGGTTCACAGAGCAGCCCTATATTTGGCTCAAACTGCATCAAAAAGAGGGCAGAAATCCCCCCTGGGAGGGCCTGTCCTGTTTCACTGTGAGGCTGCACCTTGGTCATCAGCCTCCAGGATAATAAATAGCACCTGATACCCAGAGTGTGGAGAGAGACACCGAGGGCCAGGTACCCCATCAGTGGTCCCTCTAGGTTCAGGCCACTTCTGGGGAGTGGCACCCCAGCGCCTTTCCTTTGCCCTGTGGAATGATGGTGCCAAGGAGGGAAGCACTTAGTCACTGCTCTTAAAGCATTTGTCACAAGGTAGCTCCTCTAAAGCCGCTCGCTCTTCTTCCTGGTTTTCCTCCTTTTCAGCACTGCTGCCTGCAATCACTGAGGCAGGACCTGCACCCCAGAGTCTTCCCAGCTTCATCTTCCTCAATTTCTTTAAGGTGTGGATGAAATTCCTTACAAATGAACTATGTGGACTGACGCGATGAGGCAAACATGGGCTAAGCCACACAAAACTGCTGTGGTAAGCACACGAAGAGCCAAAGCATTTTCTATGGTGACAAAAAAAAGTATGGGAAGGTGGAAGGTTGTATGTTGGCCTCAGCTGTTCTGACATTAGAAATTCACTTTACTTTAAAGGTTAACACAGTTAATGTATCTGCTGAAGATCAAAGGCTCTGACAGCCTGCCTGGAACAGCTCCATCCATGGCACGGCACGAGGGACAGCATGTGCGGGGTGGCACTGAGGCGAGCAGCAAGCTCTGTGCACAGGGCAGAAGTGGCACACATGGGTGTTATCCAAACCAAACCTGAGCCTGGCAAAGCCCAAAAGAGCTCTTGTGCTGAGCAGCTCAGTGATGCCAGGTATTAATGACACAGACAAGTCTCCAAGGAAAAGCCTGTTTGCTTTTCAAACAAACAGCAGCACTACCCTTTCCTGTCTGCTCATGCCACTGCCCTGCAGACTGCAGTGGGTCTAGGGATCACCTCGGTCGAACACCACAGAGTGAATCGCTCAGGGTGTCATAGGTGAGAGACAATGCAGATGCCTGCACTGTAACATCCAAATTCATCCATGGTGTAAACAGGGCAGTAGGTCAGTTTGGCTCAGTGGCTCTTATCTTTTAAAGGCTGGAGTGGGTGACACTGGTGACCTGGGCACAACCTGGAGAGGGACTCATGCTAGATCCTGGGGACAGCTCCAGTCCAGTGTGCAGAGGCTGAGAAGTACAGAACAGCCAGAGAAACCCCTTCAACACTGGGCTCTCACTGACAGACTTGGAGACCTGCTTCTGATCAGCCATCTAAATCCAAATGCTGGGTCACTGGTGTGTAACAACCTGGCTCTGAAGGGTTCCTGGGCAGAGAAGGAAATGCTCAAAGAAGGCTTTTATGCTTCACTTCCCACTCGCAGCTCTGCTTCTTGTACTCTTCAAACATTTGGGTTTTTTTAGACAAGAGATGTCTTTTTATCTTTGCATATAAATGGAGAAAAAATAGTCAAACTGAAAAGAAATAAAAACAGTTGGTCGCTTTTCCAGGCCTCTCACAAATTGTAAACACATTTTTAAAAGTGCTGAGGTGTTTGGAGAACATGAAAGTCTTAGTCAGTGGTGCCATCCTTCTCAGCAGGAGGACATCGAATGTGTCATCTGCTGGCTGGACTTGCTGCCCTCTGCCAGAGCCAGTGATGGGGAGAGCACTGAGCTTCCCATGCAGCCACCACTCAAACCAGCCACCAGCACTTCCATGCCCTGTGTCTGCTCAGGTCAGACCCCACAGTCTGGCCTCCAGTGCCTGGTCCATATACTCCCCCGGGGCCTGTGGTTGTTCTCAGCGGTTTAGAATTGCTTGCTAAGATGCTTAGAGCCAGTATAATCCGTGCACTTAGTGGTTTCAAATTCCAAAAGAAGCTTAGCAGCACCAGGTGCTGCCTTCAGCCTCTCCTGCATGGGCTTAAGATGGTTTAATTCTTTTATGAAACCATAACTCCAGCCCATAGCTTTAAGCTAGGGAGCTTCTAAGCCAGGTTTTCTAAAAGCTCTTACAAAATATTTTTATGAGACATAGAAATAAAGGGATTCCAGAGGGACGTATTATAAGATCAGACATTTCTGCCTCTTAAAAGGAAATGCTAGAGCCCCATGGCAAGCATTTTAAGTCTTTGCAAGGATTTCCTCCACTATTTCTCCTGTCTTAGATCAGCTTCTTAAATAGTCTAATGTATGGTAATGCCTGGAGAGGTCCCAGGACCTTCCCCTACACGTCCCATCAGCCTTGTGAAAGCATCCGCATGCAAGAGCCACCTCTGTGCTCCAAACAGAGGCAGGTGGCTGAACAGAACAGCAGCCCCTTGGGACCACAGGCTGCCCCTGGAGGTGTCACTTGCCAGCATTTCCTTCATTAACTGCATTTCTCTGCTATTTTTTTTACTTTACTGCTCCCCTTTACGGGCTGATCAAAAGCACAAGGTGTTACAAAGGGGATCTTGTGCTGCTGCCTTGAAAGACCTCCTGCTGGTCACAGTGACTCTCCTCTTCCTTTCTCTGGAGGGCTTCCCGAGGGTCATGTGTGTCTGCCAGGGGAAAGCAGAGGGCTGGAAAGGACAGAAAAGGTGTCTGGAAAGCACACACAGGCCCAGGTGGCAGTGGAGAGGTGCAAAAGGTAGAAGGAAGGAGAGGGCAAGGGTGAGCCTGGGGCAGGATGTGAGAAGAGCCAGAGCTTCCCACCACCTTCCTCTGAAGGCCCCCACAGGGCTGGAAGAGAAACCCCACAATGCAGGTGTCTGATTCACTTCCTGACTGGGACAGGAGAGTCTGGCCAGCCCCACTGCTTCCAGAGCAGTAAGGAATAGCTCTGGTGATGCTTTCAGAGCTGCCTGCCCTGCCTTTCTGCCACTGCAGCAGTTCAGTGCAAGGTTGTGAGTCCAAACCTCACAGGATCTTTGCAGTCCACCTTAATTTAATCAAGATAAAATTAATCTAAATGAAATGGGTGCAGCATGCTCCCAGAACAGAGGTAACAGAAATCCTCCACACATCTCAGTTCCCCAACTGACTCCCCATGAAAGCAGCGGAAGCTCAGAATTCCCCTGTGCTAAGAAGTCAAGGTAATGCCATGCATCACTGGAGCGGACTGGTGACCTTCCCTCTGCTCACAGCAATGTTGTCCAATTTCACTATGACCACAAGATCACAGGTTGTTAATATCCTCTGTGCAGGCAATATACAGCCCAACAAATCTGCTTTTATGGGCACCGGAAGAACTTGATTAATTTGCCTAATAATGAGCAGGCCAGTGTCCATAATTACATAGCAGAACTCTGTCCTTTTGAAAACCCATCACTGCCTCAGACCCAGAACACCACCAAGGGCCTCGTGGGCTGCAAAGAGAGCCTCAGCTGTAAGAAGCAAAAGGTTTAAAACCTAATGAATGTTACATGCAGAGCCTCAGCAGTGACTGTCTGCATGCAGCTGCTCCCACCAGCACTGATGCTGCAGGAAGTCCCTAACACCACAGCCCAGCTGATGCTGTGTTCATCTTGTATCTCCCTATCTCCACGTACTCTGCAGTTTCAAGGAAGAAATCCCCTTAATGGTTGTAATTAAGAGGACTTCTTCCCCAAAACTGCACTGTCATGGGCAGATGGACCTTCTCCAGGTCTGCTGCTTTGTTCAGTCAAGAGCTTACAGGTATTTGGGATACGGAGCTCCCATATGAATAGCTCATGGCCAAACAGCAAGGGCATTTGCCCCGAGATATAATGGAATTACATCTGAAGCCTGCACTAGCTCTTTGCATGTATCTCTCCAGAGCTACAGCTCCCTTCCCAGCAGGAGGCTTGGCTTTGAGGGGTCTGCCAACAAGCTCAGAGCCACGAGAAGTAACAACTTGGGAGCTCAGACAAGCTGGTTTGCAGGCAAACAAAAGCCGAAGCTGTGAAAGTGTGAGGCAGTCAGTGCAGTGTCTGGCAGCACAGCCTCACCTCCGCCTTAATCCTCTTTCCCTTCTTAAGCACTAAATTAATCAATTACACTTCCAGCCCAGCAAAATCAGTCAGAAATGTAACCTTCATCATACACAAGGCAAACATAATTAGGATTGTCATTCGAAGCCAGCTTGACCAGCATACAAATCAGAGCAGCCCCACGAGCGGGCAGGGCCTGCGCGTGCGCCCGCTCCCTCGCAGCCAGGGGCAATTGGAATTGCAGTCACACCGCCGGCACCACGGCCTTCCCAAGGGAAACGGCGGCGCCTCCAGCTCCGACTGGGGCCATCCAGCTCTGCAGGGAGTGCTGTGGCACTGAGCACTGCACGAGCAGGCCAGGGGCACGTCAGGCAGTGCAAACTCAAGGCAGCCCCTTTGGCCGTGTCAGGGAGGAAGCCACAACCTTCCCCAGCCATAGACAGGAGCCCAGATTCCCAGCCCAGCGCTGCACAGGCCACAGACCCCGTAGGGATGGACAGCATGAAAATAAGGCCTTGGAAATCCCTGACCATGACTGCCAGTGTGAATTCATAAGGGGTGAGAAATGATTATCCCCTCCCTGGCCTACTAACGGGAAACTGAGTCACGAGGGCTAAGTGATAGCAAGAGCAAGGCAGGAGTGTTCAGTGAAAGCATCAGCCCAAGGCTCAAGTGCAATCAAAAAAAGCCAAGTGAGTGCTGGGAGCCAGAGCAAAATCACAGATCCACTGTGCTCCCAGGTAGCTCCAGGGCACAGCTGCAGCCCCGTGGCTGCTGTCCCGGTGCAGTAGAGGCTACAGCGGGGCTAGAGGAGAGGCAGGGACTTAGGTAAGGATGAACTAAGGGCTGAAATAGTTTCTGTACAAGTCCAAGACTCTTCAGTTTGGGAAACAGAAACCTGAGAGGGGACACAGCAGAGGTTTATCCGAGAGTGGCTTAGAGAAAATGAATGAGGAATGACTGCCTGCTGCCTCTTCCAATATTTAAGCTACAAAAGCATCAAATGAAAACAGTGAGTGACAGATTCAGAACAAAGTAAATATTTCTTCACACAGCTGAACAGTGCCATAAGTTGCTGTGGATACCCAAAATCTTCTCAGGCTCAAAAATGGGTTTAGGAAAAACTTGTAAAGACTATCAGATGCAGAGATCCGCATCTCAGGAAATTCCTGAACTACAGATGCCTGATGGTAAGGAGAGTATTCAGCAACACACTGACCTGCATCCCCCTGTTGTTATCCTCGCTAGACATCCTCTATTAACCACTGCTAATTGAGGATCCCAGGGGGAAGAGACCTGTGGTCTGATCCAGTACAGTTGTTCTTCTGTGCTGGCATTGATATGAGCTCTCCTTTCTTGCCTGAAAGACTAGGGAGTGGGAACATTCCCATTCCTGGGCACTTGGGTGACAACAAGGAGATGTGGTTATAGCACAGAATTTGAGTGAATAGCGAAAGGATCTCTGTTTGCTTTCCATTTTTCCCATTTCTCATGTTAGGAGCAATTTTTGGTAAAATTAACTCAGTCATGCTGCACCCAGCTAGATGCAGTTGGCAGTACCATGTACCCTGCATTCAGTTTAGAAACAAGATAACATCCTTCTGAGAGGTGCTAAAATATCCACGGGGATGGGATTTCCAAGTCTCAAACCCACAGCTTGTGGTCGTCGTGAGAAACCTCACAGTTCCCACTCTGTTGTACCAAACAAGCTCATGAGTTGATCTGTCTCTATGTAAAGTTTACAGGTGCCCTTGACACTGCAGCAGAGATGAAAGGAAAGGTGGGGCCACTCCTGTAGATTGGTATGTCCCAGGTCTTGCATGCTCACCTCAGCAGTGAGGTGCTGGTCTCTCCTAGGTTTGCATTAGGACCAGAGGACGCAGACTCTGACAGAAGAGTCCACTCTTTCCAAGCAAACTCCTGCCTCCTCCTCTTGCTGACCATCCCAGCTATAGAAGTACATCCACTCGCTGTCATGTGCCCTTTGAAAGCACGCACAGCTGGGGCTGGATTACCTTTCAGTCTACAGAGAGCTGCTGGCCAGGCATTCTCCTTCAGTGAAGCCAAGTGGAGCACTGGTGTGGTTCTCATTAGCTCCTATTATCCATGCTACTGTAGTGTTCCCAGTGCTAAAGCACGGCCGAGAGACAGCTGAGCTGCCCCTGCAATTGTTTGTTTGTTAAGAGGATTTGCTCTGTGGCAGGATATTTCCAAGTCACATGCAGAGGAGGGGGTATCCTGGTAACAGTGCCATCCTCTGAGCCACTTGTGTGCCCCGGTTCTCCCACTGCCTCAGAACAGTCCACCCGGTTTCATCCCCACGACGAGTAAACTGCAGATTGTGTTTCCTTCTGACTCTCAGAGATAAGGTGTGAGGCAATCGAGCCATACAAAGCCATTCTGCCGATAAACGGATCCTTTGGTTCCAAACCCACTATCGCTGCTGCTCCTTTCAGCAGCACTCAGAGCAGAGCAGGCAGGAGCACAGATCTGTGGCAGCCTGTCCAGCTGCCAGACAGCAGGGAAAGGCCATCGTGCACCCCTCCTTTGACACCTTTACCCATCGCTTCAGCACTTTTTGTCCTTCTCTTTGCTCCCAGTGACAATCCTGCAGCCGTAACACTGCACCCCATATGAGTGATTTTCTCTTAACCCAGCCTCTCTCAAAGCTCTCTGACCAGATCCAGAAGTCCTTACTCAGCATCTACTCCCTCCAAATGGGATTAACTTGAGTCAGCCTCAGCCATATCTCAAGATCTGTTCATGCTAATTTCCCTCGTGCAGGTGCTTAGACAGAGCAGGGAAGGGACTTACGGGCAGATGGACAGTCAGGGCTTTTGTCTGATCAAGCATCGAGAAAAATTCTGAGAAGGGCCTTCAGAAGCTGGCCTACCATGGTTAAAGAGCTGCACAAACACTGTGACAAAATTAACGCATTAGCCAGGCTGCTTTAGAGTTCAGCTCTTTTTTGTCTCTGTCTCTTCAAGACAGACAGGGGTCACCAGTGAAGTATTTGAAAGAGGCTGTCATGATGCAAAGCATCCGCATCTCCATCCCCATTCACAGCTCAGAGGAAGGTTGCAAAGGAAAATGATCCTTGCTGGCTCTGTACCAGAAAGAGCCACGGCCATCCCCATTCCCGCAAAGAGAGGATCCAATACCCACAACATTCTTCTATAGATGCATTGGATGATACTTGTCTACAGATGCACAAGGCAGTGGGAACCCCAGGTTGTTCCTATAGCTGTGTGCCCTCACATTACAGCCAGCAGACACCCCTGCTCTGTGTGCACGACTCAGTCTGCCGTGGGCACCTGGGCTCACTGTGGTGATAGTCCTGAACAGAAGTAAGCTTATGGCTCCAATTCCAAAAAGTAGGTCAGGCTGAGCCACTGGTTATACTGGGAGCATGATTGAGCTGCCTGCAAAAAAATTGGTGGCTGGAGATGGGATCCAGGCTTTGTTTTTTACCATCCTGTTGGATGGCAGTGATTTTGTCTGAGGAAAAGCATGTGCTAAACTTACTGTGCACTGCTGGAGGAGGGAAGAATGCATACAAGGAAAACAGTTCTACCCACAGCAGGTAAGGAACAGTGCCAGCATCGTACAATCAGTTGCAGATGATGGGTGGTGGGCAAAATTCCTGCCACTTTCTAGATTAGTAAAACACCTCCTCTGGGTCCAACAGCAGACTGATAGAAAACACAGCCCACAGAAGCAGTCCCTGCCAGATGGTGTGTTTTGAACTACTATTAATCTAGACAACCTTTAGCGATGTTCAAAGAGTTTGTCCAGGAATAAAAAAGCCCCCCAAAATGCCTGGATGGAAGGAGCAGTCTCGGCAGCATCCGCGTCTCTCTTTGTCTTCCCCACCGAGCATCTCCCGGCAGAACAAACCCGGGATGAGGAGGCCCCTCGGGAGCAGAGGCAGCGGGGCTGCCCGGCCGCCGGGGAGGCGGGTGCTGAGCTCGGAGCCCCGCAACACCAGACCCTCGGGGCTGGTTCCTGCGGGAACGTCGGGAG
>VXBT01000192.1:116079-148916 GCA_013400235.1 Oriolus oriolus | reverse complement strand
CTGCTCAGGAAGGTACCTGCCGCGGGGATGCGGGCCCGGGGCAGCGGGGCGGATCGGGGCGGGGCGGGGCAGGGACAAAGGGCTGTGCGGGGCCGGGGGCTGCAGCCCCCGCCCGGCGCTCTGGCGCAGGGAGCCGCGGTGCAGGAGCCCCCTCTCCGGCGGTGGGGTTTGCAGTCCTCCTTGGCGGGGCTCTTTGTGCTGCCTTTCTCCGCTCCGTGCTCCGGTCCTTTCCCCGCTCGGTCCCCACCGCTCCAGGCGACACCAGCCACCTCCCCGACGCCCAGCCTGGGCGAGGGGCACCTGGCCCGACTGCTGGGGGCAGAGAGAGGGGCTGGGAGGGAGCTGCGAGGAGGACTGTGCTGCACGCAGGAAAAGGGGGGTCCGAGCTTGGGCTGTGCTCATCCACACCCCTCCATACCAGCCCTTGGGTGTGCTCAGGATTGATGCCCCCCAGAAAAAAGCCACTGCCACCACATCCCATTATGCCCACTCAGGCAGACTGGCTGAGATATGTCTGGGAAAATCCAAAATGGTTTTGGAGGGGACCTCTGAGACAATCGAGGCTGAGAGGAGAGGTAAAGGGGTCAGTGTATCAGTGGGAGCATGTTTCTGTCTGCCGCCATTCAGGAACAGAAAAGCCAGTGTGCAGACAGTGCGGTGCCAAACTGATGCTGAGGACAGAGCCCTGCTGCTGGAACAGAGCCATCTCCTCCATCACTCACTGCTACCATCCCTTTCCAGCCAAACTCGGCTGCCCCAAACTGCAGGCAGCTCTGTAATTGGTAGCACAAGGGACAAAACCCACTGTCGCAGTGTCTCATTAACAACGACATGGAGTCCAGGGTGCATAAGGCAAAGCAAATGAACTATTTATTAACATACAGAACGGCTCTATGAATGTAGCTTGCTTCTGATGTTCACAGAAAGCTGCAGGAGGTAACTCGACCTCGAGCTTAGCCACCTACCAAACTCATTGGTCAATTCCTCAAAACATTCATCCTAAAATATCTCTATAAAATTCAAAATGAAGTACACAGCTGCACGTTACTAATTAGTTTACAAAAACTTTTAGAATTGTTTCTAATAGTTTTGCTTGGGAAAAAAGAGAGAAGGGGAGAAATCTCCCTGAAGTGCTGGGAAAGTTAAAAGGTTTCCCTGCTAACAGCTTTTTTAGCAGTCACAACTCACCTCTTATGTGGACATAAAACACCATCAGTTTGTAGTTATCATGTTGCTTCATTAGATAATAACCTACTTCATCTTGGGAACATACATTATTTCTTGCCTTAGTAGCAAGTAACCTTTGGGTGTGAGTACAGTGGAGCAGGGATTGGCTCACTGGATGCTTGTTCACCCACACTACCAGCTGCAGGGAGCTGCATGAACAGCCCTGTCTGCTCTGCGTGTCCAGGGTTTTACAACACATTCAGCAGTGGTGGTCACTGCCCTGGGCTACCAGCAAGTTGCACACTCAGAAGTAAGAATTTACAGGACCAAAAATGTCGTCTCTGCTTTTCCTGTCCACTACTTTAGCATTCACTTGAAGATTGTTACCAGCACCACACTCTTCTTGCCACACAGGTAGACAGATAAACTCACAGCAGAGAACCTCTGTGTGTGCACCAGTATGGCAGAAAAGGGTTGAATAAGATTTCAAAGGTAGTTTTGGAGAGGCACTATTGCAAGAAGCTTGTGAAGAAAGAAAGGCAGCCACTCACTTCATGGATGTGGTGATGTAACATGAACAGACTTTACTAGGGTGTGCCAGAGGCCAGAACTACAGAATGTAATTTTCTGTAGTGCTCAGCACCTCTCCTGGAGACTGAAACACTGAAACCCTCCACAGACCCTGGAGGTCTCCAGAAGGTCCCTCTGTGAACAGACAGGGTTTGAGTGCTAAGTCACAGGGCCATATGGAATGGAGGGTCATTTCTAAGCTCCTTTCAGGATCAGTTAAACGCTTGGCTTGCCCACATCTGTGCTGGAGAATTACCATGTCCTGAACATTCACATTTTGCCTGCTGCCTTTCCAGTTCCCCATGTTATTCCTGGTCCCCATCTCTGCCTGTCCATCTGCTCACAACAGAACAGTGGGACATGCATCCTGTAATCACAACATCTTCTGCCAAGCAAGATGGGAACTCATCCAGCAACACCCCAAAGCCTCTGGTTCACTGAGTGCTCAGAGGTTTCAGAGAGAGAGGGTTACACCACTAACATGTACCACACCCTCAACTGTCACCCAGTCTGGGGTCGTGCAATCACCACCAGTCCTCCTCACATGCCCAATGTCAGCCTTTTTTCTAATTTACAAATTTTCCTCACTCCACAACTGAATTCACTCCTTAGCTTGGTCCCCAGCGCGTCCCTCCTTACCTTGGCAGTATCACGCTCTCGGGAGTCACGGATTAATGTGTCCCAGGTGAGGGTCTGTTTGTTACCTGTAAAAAGAGAGATACCGTGTTCACTCTAGTGGACAGGGAGGATATTTAACACCACACCTCATCACTGTGCCTTGGGCCAGGTGTACAAACACCCGACAGAAGGCAGAGAAATGGTGGGACTGGAATTGCAGCCTCCTCAGGTGAGCAGACAACTCAGCCAGCCTGGAGGACACGGGATCCCACGTGTGCCTCCGGCTGCACCCAGCACACACACCCCTTGCCCAGCCCTGCAGGTGTGCCCTGCTGATGTATCTGCCAGTGGTTTTTCACCTGTGGTCTGTAGACTTCAAAAGGCTGCAGACTATTCCTAGGATGTTCAGAGAGTGTGATACTGTAAAGCAAGCAAGCCAGGTAGAAGCAGATCCACTAACAGAGATGTGAGATCCCAGTGTTTTAGAAGACTGCACGGAGAACAACTGCAAACTGCAGGTGCACACATGCTTTGTACATGAACACTTGGACAGCTCCACTGCACATCATCTACCCCAGAAATGCCCACCAGCAGAAGCCAGATCAGCTTTCCTGCTGATCTAGGTGAGTATCACTCAGCTGAAGCCCAAGGAGACATTAGATTTACACCAGAAAAAGTCTGTTTTCTCTGTGCTGCGACAATGGCAAAGTGTCATTTTTAAAACAACAGCACTAAGCCAACTGAACTGGCAAGAGTTAATATTCTGCTGTCTGCAGCCACCCTTTAGGTGGTACAAAATTTTCTAAGAAATGAGAGAGAGGGAGTGAGATAGGGAAATAAGTAAGATGAACTGGAAAATGCCTCTGGGCTAAGAATTTATGGAATATCAATGTGAAGTGAATATTTACAGCTATATTACTTACGAAACCCTTGCAGGCAGGATTTATAATGGGAATGCAGATTCATCTTAATGGTATAGCTCCAACTGGGGGAGTTTAATTACTGCTCTGACATCCACTGCTGCATGCCCAGCCATGCCATCCTCACGGCAGCTTTCTTCATCTGTGCACATTACACTTGGTGTAGGAGGCTGCATTTCCCTAAAGCCTTATGGTTAAGGGAGACACTGGCATGATGCCTTGGTAAGCTCCTGGCCCACATCCAGCTGTGGCTGTCTGTCCTTCAGGACTGATCCACTGCTTGGGTTCCTTGGTTGCTGATGGGTGTCATTTGTGTACACAGAGTGATGGGGCTGTAAAGTATTTAATTTGTTCTCCCTTTCTGTCTCTGTAGCCAGAGTCTCTTTGGGATTGTACTTTGTGCTCAATCCAGCATATCCAGAGCAGGACACAGCACTGGCTTTGATTGGTGCTTAGAGTTAAGATCCCAAACCTCTGCCAGCTATGGCTCTATCCCTGTTGGTGATGTATGTGCATACATCCAGCTTTTTTTCCCCCTGTCACTCCATTTTTTTTTTTAGCTCTCAGTCACTGGGTGGTGCCTGAAGCACACGCTCAGTAGAGCAGTGTGAACATATGGGGCACCCATTTGCTTATTCATTTCTCCTGTCAGCTGCATACAGAATGGGGAGAAGACTTGTTTCCTCCCTCAGCTGGGCCCTCCTTATCAACTGAATCAAGCCCAGCACTGTCCCTTCTAGGGAGTTTTTCTGTTCTACATTTCTACTCCTTGGGTATTTTTTTTTGCCCGTATGGTACTTTAATGTGAATATGTGATCTCTCTTTCCCACATTTTTTTTTATTTTGTTTGTTTTCCACAGCTCTGTGGTACCTCCTGATTGTAATAACTATGTCAATATATTAGCTCTTTGCTTTCCTCTTATCAAGAAACAGCTTAGTTCTTTGCAGTATCATTCATCTGGCCCTGGGGAGGCTTTTTGTTCCTGAAGATGCCGAGGTTTCCTCCAAAGGTGCCCCATCCCCTGGTCCACACAGAGAAGTTGCATGGACCACAGACGTTCCCCTAAGTCACACCGTGGAAGATGGGAAGAGGAGTTCCTCTGGCTATGGTGTAAAGCCACCTCTAAATTTACCATTACACCCCATACTGCCAGTGCTTAATGCTCACTGAGGAATTCACAGCACAGCTAAACTCCTGCAGATGGGCAGGACTGCTGCTCAGCCAGCCACCACCAGGGTGTATGGCAGCATCTAAATATCTGAGAAAGGTCTGATTATTCCAGAAAAGCCAAATTGGAGAAGCAGCTTTAGAGCCAGCCTTCCTGCTTGGCTTCTTCAACAGATTCACACACAGAGGCTGACAAAACTGTGTTTCTCTGAAGTTAATTCTCTCCAGGCTCCAGCCAGCCTGGAAATGAGAGAATTCTCACCTTCCTGTGGTAGGTGGAAATAAGGTGGTCAGCGCTAGGCTGACTAGCTCAAATTAACACTGCATCTCATTCAGCTCTCTGGCTGCCTGCACCCCCCGGCACAGTAATGCTGGGTCAGACACGGCACGTCACCTCTGCTGGATAATTTCCTGTACTGCACATCCAGCTGGCACCTCATCAGATTTACTTTCTAGTTTCAGAATATCCCATGGATATAGCTCTGAGGAAGCCTGTGTATCTGACTGTCCGTTTTTGTTGTAGGACCTAGGACTGGAAGGAACATTTCTCAATGAAGTGCTCTACAAAAATGCAACTTTCCTCAACTTGGTGGATCCCATCTCCCATGACCTGCTGATGAGCCTTGCTAGAGATCTGCAGTGTCCCAAAAAGGTGAGTTCTCCCTCAGCTCAGTGAATACTTTGTGGCACAGCACTGATGCAGAGAGCCCTCCTGGGGCAGCTGGTGCTGAGTGGTGCCCTGCAATCAATCCTCCAGAGCCAGGCAGTGTGTGCCCTGAGAGTGGCAGCATATGGGCTGGGGGCATATTTCTGTAGAAATCAGTTAAAACCATCTCAGAACATGAATGCAGCTGAAGGAGGGGGTGGTTATGTGCACAGAAATTAGGAAATTACTTTTTGTGCCCATAGTAAACTTAGTGACAGGGCAGAGAGCCATAATCACTGGTATCACAGGGATTGAAAGCAACCAGAGCTCATAGGGCTGCAGAGGAACACAGAGATCTCTGCAGGAAAACCACCTCTATCTTCCTGGGCCCTTTGCCATATGTAACTACCCCAACCCAGCATTATTTCCCCCCATAAACTCTCAAATTTTCCCCTGAGAATGGTGCTGTAGGAATATTTTGCCACTCGAGGTTCAAGAAGTAAATGTGCACTGTATCCCTGCATGCTCCAGCACTTTCCTTCAGAGGATGAGGAGAGCAGAGACAGAAAGGCAGGGCTGAGTACAGACAAACATCACAGATGTCCCAGTCCCACAGCAACACCAGCATCTTTCTGTTACACTTTGCCACCACGAACACTTGGATTTGCAATGTATCCATTTGCTCATTCGGCTTGGCAAGTGTCATGTTTGCTTTATAAGGAGAGGAACAGAGTGAATTGCTTTATTCAAAGAGAGATATTAAGTACACACAACTCAGAGCAAGCAGCAGTGCCCCAGGGAATACACTGAATGCCTGGTGTAGATTAGTGGCATTTCTAACCTTGTTCTGACATCTCCTGAGGCTCACTGATAACAATTAACCAGTCATGTCTCAATAGACAAACTACATTTAGCCAAAGTTTAATCATCATTATTGGGCTGCAGCGCAGCCTGAAAAAAAAGAAATCTTTCCAAGAGTAATATCTGTGTAATTAATATAAGCCTCTAAAGGAAGGGGTGGGTTGTAGCAGTAGTATCTCTTTAACCACAGTTCACTTGACCTCATCTCCAGCTATTCTGCCAGACCATCTCCAAGCCCGTGCTGTGCAGTGCCCCTCAGGGCAGACAGCAGGAAGGGATCTTACCCTAATCCAGTACCCATGTGTTTGGCAGATAACACGTTACCATTTTTATACACCTGCTTACACCCCCACTCTAGTTTCACGCCTTATGGATGCCCTGGCCTACATACCATTACATAAGAAATTATTTTCCCCATTCCTCAGGAAGATGTTGCGCACCTGAGCTGCCCTTCAAAGCCAACAGAAGTTTAAATAGGTGGTTGTAGAAATTCAGTACCTACAGCACCAGCACCCTTCCCAGCACAATGCCAGACCACGTCCCCTCTCCGACCCTGGCTGAGCATCTGGTGGGTGTAACTGCATTACAGGCGAGCAGGCTGAGTGCAATTCCTAGTCTGTCAGTGGAAATTAAATCAGTGAGGACGCAGGAAAGAACAGGAGGGTAACTCAGCTGTGAGCCAACAATCGCTCGCAGAGCTTTGTGCCAGCTGCTGTACTGGAGCCTGGTGTGCACGTGCACCCACTTGGAGAGGTTTGCTGTGGTAGGTGACAGCAGAGTGCCAGCTGCAGCCCTGCCAGCGCAGGAGTGATCTAGAACAAGGCACCTAAGCCAGAGGCACGGGCCACTCCCTGTGGGGTTCCTAGGGAAGCTGGGATGGGGATCAGGGGATGCTCAGCTGAGCAGAAGGCTGGGATCCCTCTCCCCTTGGCACAGGAGAACTGCCACATGCTGGCAGTGCATCCCTGGGGAGTTCAGCTGCTTCAGGGACTGCTGAGGAAAGTCAGAGTGCAGCTGTTGGCCCCCAGTGCAGCGCTTTAACTGCTCGCAGTAAGGAATAAATCAGTGCATTCCCTGACAGCTTTACTGGGTGTTTACCTATCAAATCCCTAAATGCACATGTTGCACCGTGGCTGGAGGGCTGAGGGGTGGGAATGCAGGTGTCTATCAGCAATTGGAAAATACAACAGAGAAGGCAGAAGTTCCAGCCTTCAGCAGCTGCCATTTGCCATCCTGCTTCACCAGAGGAAGAGATTCTGTTCCAAGTCATGGCACTAAAGAACAAAAGATAACCCAGGAAGGCAGCAACCATCCGGGTGCCTTCTTTTCCTGATGAGTTACTGCAGGGGCAGGAGGGAAATGCTGGCATTGGAAGCTCCCAAACTCAAACCTCCAGGAGCAGAGTGGACTACAAGGAAGTAAGATGGACTATGGGGAAGTAGCCAAAGTTCCCTGTCCTGACATCTCCCAACTAGAGCATAGGAGGTCATGGAGTCAGTGTGCTACTGCAGAAGGAACAAGAAGCACCTCAGGGATGGGGCAAGGGTGCCAATTACTGACCTTCCCACATGAGGGTATCAGATAGTCAGTCCAGAGACAGAGTTTGGGGAAGCATGGCAACAAGGTCATTAATTGAAATCAAGCACTGTCCTGTGACACAAGGAGTTGGCAGTGTAGGGGTCCCTGCAACAGAGCATTGTCAGCCACCCCTGCCACAGCCTTAGAAAATGAACCCCTCCTCCTTGCTCCTGGGTAGGGTGTGAAATTGTAGCCCCGCTCTGGGCAGGAACATGCTGGCTGGGCTGGGGTTCTTCCTGGTAGTGCAGAACTCCTACTGCTCCTCCTCCACCCCAGGAGGAGCTGGCATGTGGCAGAGGCATCTCGGGCCTTCTCGCCATTCCTCTTTCGTTTTCTCTTCTCTTCGTCTCCTCCCTTACATACATGCCCCTGCTCCACTATCATCTTTATTCCTCTCCCGTCTTCCTCTGCCCTCCTCCTTTTCTCATGTTCTGCTAGGGTGCAGGCAGAGTCTAAGTTATCCCTCTGCTTTCAGGAATATGACCCCTGGAAATCCTCAGACAGGATCTGCAGGCAGCTGATTTACCACCTAACCCCGCACTCGAAATGGCACCGGCACGGGATGCCCCGCAGGAAGTCCCAAGTGTGGTAAGAACCTGGGGCAGGGCCCATGTGGATGGGCACAGAGGGGGATCTGCCTGGGCAAACGGTGCTGTGGCCAAGCACCATCCCAGTCTGCCACCACTACCCTCCTCAGAGAGGGGCAGGACTGAAAACAGTGCACAGCAGCTGCCGTGCAGCTTCTTCCAAAACCCCAGCAGGGTCAGCCCCAACACCCCTCTCTTTGATCTGTTTTGCCATTTGCTCCTTTCTCTGTGGTGTTACAGTTCCTCACCCTCTCCAAAGCACACTGAAATCAATCCCCCGAGTGCACTGCACAGACAACCCTCCTGCAGGGCTCGCAGGGTGTTTGGCCCCGGGAGCATGGCCAGGGCTGCCAGCCTGCAAAAACACCCATGTGCCAAACAAAGCCATTCCCAGCTCTGCATCACACCCTGTCCTTGTTTAAAGTTTCCCTGACAGTGGGAAAAGTGTCCCATTACGAGGCACTGCCACCAGCTGATCACCCCATTTAGCAGGAACCACTCTGGGGTGGCTGGCAGAGAGGTGGCCATCCTTCTTACCTCCCACTTCTCTGCCAGCACCTGGAGAGGGCCCTGGGATGGTGCAGATGCACAGAGAATCCAACTCAGCGCATGTTGGCCACTGACAGCTACTAGATGGCAGCTGCTTTTCACTACTAGAAGCATATTCAGACATCCACACTTGTTCCCTCCTTGACACTTGCTGGCTTTTCTGTCCAGATAAAGAGCAATCCCCACTTCTTTTAAATCTACCCCTCCTCTCCTCGTTTTCTTGGAGCAAACCCTGTTCCTGTGACACAGATCACCACTTTTGAAGAAAAGACAGAGAAGTGACTAAGAAAAGAGCTCATGTCAGCCCTATTAGCTTCACAGGAATAAATGCAGGATTGGATATAAAGAAATGCAAAATCAGCAGCACTCTGAGAAAGGCCTTTGGCTTTTCTGATGCTTTTGGTCTTTGATGTGTGTGCCAGCAACTTAAAATCCCCCATGGGAACTGACATTTCCATCATACCTTTCATTCTGACTCAGAGGCAGGTTCCCAGTGCATCTTAAGGAATAAAATCCCTAATACCATGATTTCCAGGCCATCTGCCTCTTGTACTCATAGCCCCACTTTGCCACCGAACCCAAGCACCCCACAGAGTGGGACTGTTTGTGCTGCTTTGCAGGTAGCAACCACAACACAGAACAAGACTGAGGTTTCAGAGCTGAGTGAGTCCTTTTCCAGACCCACTCAGTGACATTTTCCCTATAGGATCCTGCAGGATACTGGAGATGCAGGATATAGATGGCACTTCTGACCTCATCCCTGTCCCCTCCCAAGATAAGCTTAAAGATAAGAAGTTCAGGACTCCATACTCCTGCTTGCAGGCAGAGCAAACCTCTTCTCCAGCTGGACTTCAGGACGAAGAGTCAAACTGGAAGTGTTCCCTGTGATTGCACAGCCTGGGGACAGCAGAGGACTGCAAACTGCTGCAAACCCATCACTTAGTAACAACAGAGAGGAGGTTTGTGGCCAGAGGAAGAGCTCTGGGTCCAACAAGCACCCCACATAGAGGGGTCAGGCCCCAAGTATTGGGCAGGTACAGAACATCTATGAGCACAGGCAGGGAGAGGGCAACAAGGCAATGTGCAACGGAGGCAAATATAGGTCTAAAATGGGTGGCCCTGCCTGGCAACCATGCCCAGCTACAATGTGTTACATAAGGCACAAATTAATTTTGATTAAATATTTAACAGCAGAGCTTCCTCTTTTTAAGTGTGGAAGTGAAATGGTTTGCAGTTTGCAGCAAAAGACGCCTGCAGAGTTGGCATCTGAGGCTGCTGCAAGAAAATGGGTGTTGTCAATAGCAGGAAGGCAAGAAATAGCTGCTTCATTTGGAGATACCAAGGCCTAAGTTTGTTTAGGCAAGCTGTTTTTACATGATCCAAATTCTCCCCTTCCCTTTGTCTGCTAGTGGGAGTATTTTACTCTGTGTCTCAAACTCTGTGCCCTTGGCTTGCAGCCTGCCTGCTGTCGAGGTCCGGGAAAGAGAATGGGTGTAGCAGCAATACTTTGAAGGAATTTCTAAAATCTAGTGGAGGTTAAGGACAGCAGGGAGGAATCTGTGCATGGAGACCACACTCAGGAACCAAATTCTCCTCTCGCTTTTGCAGCCTCCTGGACTTCAACATCTGGATTTCATAGAGCTGATGCCGGACTCCCTTGTTCTCCTCTGAAATGCAATTTCTACTTTCTGGCAGCATGTTAGATGGGTCCAGGAGATAATTAACAAGCCCAGCCATACAGAGAGCTTGGAGCATCTGCCAGGTTGTAATTACATTTGGGCTGTTTTGGAGATGGTATGGGAGATGGAGAGGACCTGCAATACTGGAGTCACATCACACACCAGGTGTTTGTCCCCACTGCCAAACCAGTGGGTCACAAACAAACTAGCAGTAGTACATCCCTAGCTACTCTCAGTGGGACCCACATCCAGCAGGTACAAACCTGAGCCACGCATGAACTGGTAAGGCAAAAAGGATAAGGCACATTTCTTCAAGCACTGATGTTTCAGTACACAGGCAGAGCCCATACAGAAATGTGGAAGGAGAAAGCTCCTTGCAGGCCCATGGACTCAATGCAACAGCAGCTGGAGGGAGCAGGAGAGATCCAGCCCAGGCTCTGTCTGGTTTCTGTGTTTGACTGAACTGCTGAAGGTGAGGCTGGGAGGCAATTTGCCCTCTGCATCCACGCCTGTGGGTTCCTTAGTGTGGCTGTATGCCTTGTACAAGGAAGGGTTAGCAATGTCCCAACTGTGCAGTCACCCAAAGAGACTATTTCAGCTGCCCAGGTGATAACTCAGACAAGTTTGCCACACTGAAAGGAAGGAGCTCAGTTCTCCTTTCCTGCAAAATCCTGTCTCAGGTTTGCAGCCAACAGCCTGCACCCCACTGGCTCTGCTCTACTTGGGTTGGCTGCCTAACTAAACTAGGAAGACAAGCTCTGGCAGATTTACTCTGGGGGTTTTAAAATTAAAAGCTCAAAAGCTGGAGGATAAGATTTCTGTAGCAGGGACTAGCATAACTACTGCACAATTTTCAGTCCTTTATATCCTAGAGGGAATTCTGTTTTAGCACCATTTTACAGTTGCATAGATCACTCCCACTTAACGAGCAGAATACATCCTAGGGTGTTGTATAACTCCAGCTTCGCTTTCTCATTAAATTGATGTTTAGTGTGTAAAGAGTAATGGATTAAGAAATGCTCCTTTACACAGACATAGACCTTTCAGGCTTTCAGTGCTGCTTCTGTGGCATTTTGACAGATGCAGAACTTTTAGATGTTATTAATTCTTGTTTTCAGAAGTCTTGGGGCATCCTGCCATGCTGAATTCAAGAAAACTGTCACCATCTGCTGCCAGAACAGGGAGAGACCCAGAGGGTGTATTATTTTTTGAGGGCCAGACACACTGGGCTGCAGTTCAGAGCAGAGAGGGGGAAGGGTATCACACAGGGTGAAGACAGCCTTTGTCTGGAGAGCTGGATGACAGTCTGGTACTGTGATCAGGAAGCTGTGGATTACAACTGAACTGTCTTGGCAGGGCCGTGTCAGGGAACCTTAATGTATCTTCCACTTGCATCATCCCCAGAGCTGGCTACTTCAGTGTAACTACTTCCTTTCCTGTGTGCAAAGGATCAAACCTGAATCCACAAAGCAGGCAGGCAGTAAACACAGCTTCATAATTGTGACAAAGCCCCCCCAGATTTTTCACACAGTGGCTGGTTCTGGAAGTGCAAAGGCAGTTGTGTGTATGGAGTTAACTCCCAAACCACATGCATATGGCCTTTCCTCTTCACAAATCTCACCACAGCTTTACTTTGCTCATCTGAGTGAATTTCATCATGGCTAATCCAAAGTGGGTGGAGAGCAGAGTATCCCTTCTGGGCTTATTGCTCCCTTTCTGTTATTGATGTGTGTTGGCCAGACATTGCGGCATTAGATGCACTTTTAAAATGCAGTGAAAGCACTTGTGTCTAGAGGACTTCAAGGAAACAGCTCTAAAGGGCTTCAGATATTTTTTTTTTCCTTGAAAACATCACTCAGGGCTGTGGCTGACAGTTCTAGCAGATGAGGTCCCAGCCTTCACATGGCATGAGGTGAATATTAACTACAGCTTCATGTCACCCTTATGCAACAGGGTAGATAGGCACCATCATTCCTGCTTTAGTGAGAGGAAGCCAAGTCAGTTAACTAAAGCCACATGATAATAGTCACATGGCAGTACAGGAACTGCCTCACACAATGTTGCCAAGAAGCTGCTGCTCACAGGGATGTCAGATGGACAGACACAAGTGGGTAGATGAGTTGTGCACAGATGCAGGAATGGTGCCCTCATCTTACAGTGCAGAGCATCCCAAACACTACCCCTGAGGAGGGTTCCCAGCAGCATCAAGAGGCCCATACATTTGGAAAGGCTGCTGGAGGTGGCAGAAGGGGTCACCCAGCAGCCTGACACTGCCCTGTCAGAGTCAGGATTAAAAAGGCCAAGACTGGCAGGCAGGAGAAGCAAGACACTTTGATGGAGAGACAGTGGGTGAGATTAACAGAGGCTGGGTGGCAGGTGGTAGTTAAAAGCAATCAGCAGAGACCTTGTGCCTTTGTGACTCTTACTCAGTTGAAGGTCTGACAAGGACATAGGTCAATACATGATATTTACAGCAAGGAGGCAGTATTATTCCCTGCTTTGCTAGGATACACCTAAATAATGAAGGGAAACAACCCAAGGCCTTGGACAGATCAAGTGGCAGCAGGAGGAAGGCCAAGGGTTCACAGCTCTCTTGAACACACCTTCAAGGACAAAATGAAGATGACAGCAGAGGCAGGAGAGAGGCACTCAGCTGCATCAACGCTGCAGATTTGCATGTCCCACCCCAGCTGGAGAGGGAGTAGGACAGGAGAAAGGCTACCTTTGCCTTGTCTCCACAGCTGGTCAAAAGAGCTTGGGCACAAGGATGGAGATGTGACCAAGGGACTTCTCGTGGAAGTGACCTATTTGTGTACTGCTTCCATCTTCACAGCAGGGCCAGGCCCAGCCTCAGATCAGCTGGGGCTGGGTTAGTCTAGGTCAGTACTTTTGAGGCTTCTCTTTCCTTTTTCATGTTGCACTAGAGGCAGCTAAAGCCAGCCCTGCACAGCAGCACCCTGTGCCACTGGGAAGCGAAGCAAGCAGATTATGCTAAGTAGGCAATTAAAAAGCTCAGAATCCATCCCCTAAATCACTGCTCAAAGCAGGGAAGCCATCCAGACATGCCTGAGGTTCTGTGCAAGAAAGAACAGCTGAGAGATACCTGACTCATGGCTAATGAGCCACTACTGGCAGTGCCTGTTAATGACAGAGGGGATATGCAGTAATGGGAATTTCTGGCATAAAGTTTTATATTTGGAGACAAATTTAATATAAAAATAAAAGACGGAGGGGTAGAAAGCTGGTAATTCTCCAGAGAAATAGGCATGGAGTAGTGAGCACCCCTCATTAGCAAAAATTCTCTCTTGACTCTTACTGTCTCCTCCCAGCCTCTCTCCATAGCATGGGGACAAGGAAATGAGCTGGGACTCCAGAACTTCAACATTCTTGGGCAGAACGAGCTCCTCCAAACCCCACAAAGCTAACAAGAGGCCAGACACCACTGTGACTGCTACAGGTCCCAACAGGGCAACACTCAGGAGCCATTACACCCCTTCCCTGCAGCCACCAAAGAATTTAGCTGATGAGCAAGAAATTGATGGGATTCAGTGCTAATAAAAAAAATGTGCTGCAGCTTCACGGACTCAAAGAAGGACCTGGAAGATGGCCTAAGGGTTAGTTCCCTTGGGACAGGTCCTGGAGACAAACAACTAGCAATTAATTTCAGGTCTCCTAATTGTTCCATCTCAAAACAGCTCTGAATTTGCTTACGCTAGCTGAGTTCCCAGGAGGCAGAACAGTTGCTGAGTGTTAGTGGAAAGAGGAAGATTCTTATCCCAAAATAAAGCCTGGGGAGGCACAAGATGGTTTCAGCTCTTTCCCAGCCCTCATTTCTCACTGAGAGGGTTTTGATTCCAGACACAGGTCCCTCAGGCCCCTGCTCTGTCTGGACTGATCCAGGGTGGATCTCTCACAGCCAGGCTCAAAGTGCAGCCTAGGGACTGCTGGTAACGCCTGCTGAAGAGTAGAGTTGGCTCCCAGGGAAGGGATAATTGGCAGTGAGGGTGGAAGGAAGACTGCCTGCTTGTCCATGGGAGAAAGGCCAGACCCCAAAAAGGGAGTTGGGAACAATGCAAAGTAAAACCTTTCACATAACAAACAGGGAGATGTACCTCAAAGAGCTCCCATCCGTCAGCAGGGCTGGACAAGGGTTGCAAGCAGGGTGCTGATCCCTTATAACAGGACTCTGGGCCAGCACCATTCCTCACAGGATGCTGCATCCCCAGGCAGGCAGTAGGGGATGGGCTGCTGATTGCCCTTGTTTCTTGCTCAAAGTTTCCAAGAATTTCTCACTTGCAGCCATTTCTCCAGCATTTGAGGGAGTTGGGGGTTGTTTCCTCTCCAAGCTTGCTGTAGATAATACAAACACAGTCTGCTGCTCTGCATCCAGATCCTTGTTCGATGCAAATCCTCTCAAATTGCAAATGTGCCCCGAGCACCAGTTGCAGAAGCATTAGGTTAATCCAGCCCCCAGTGCTCTGCAGCCTCTGTCCACAAGTCCCACAGGCATCAAGAGCCATGTTGCTAAGTAGCTGTTGTGTCTCACACAAAGGGAAAAAAGGCTTCTGCAGCTGAAGCAATCTTAAAGCCTATTTCACGTGCAGAAATTAGGGGATAATAGATGACCCATTTCCCTGGAAATAAACCTAGTATTTTCTCAGCTGCTGCACAAGTGACGGAGAGCTTGGTGCCCTGTGTATCATGCCCCTCTCCCCCCCGAGAAATAGAGCTTAACAGAGCTCCAAAAAATACCAAGTGACAGATAACTCAGAGAAAACCATTACCCACATCTCCCTGACCCCTTTCTGACAGCAGACACATTTACCTCTAAAGCAATAGAGAAAGAGTGGGCAGCTTTTCTGTGCCCTGCCCTAGAGATGGGATTTAGCAGTGCCTCTTGGAGCTGCACAGAAACACCAGGGAGGCAAGGAGGAGGCTGCCAGGGTTCACAGCATGCGTGGGGTGTTGTATCTCATGCTTCAGCACTTACCAGAGAGCTGAGAGCCTGGCTGCAGCATAGGGCTGTGTCCACCAGGATGAGGCTCGTACAGACACACCCCTACAAGAGGCATTTTTATAGGCAAGAGAGCAACTTAAACACAGGAGGAGCCCACAGTCCTGAGACAGGAGGCCCAGAGTCACCCTGGCAGGTACAGCAATGAGGGCAAAAGGAAGCAGCAAAAAACACAGGAAGGGAAAGAAAAACAAGCCAGCAAAGAAGGGAGGGCGGGCTCTGGCACGGGACAGGAGGGTTTAAGCACATTCAGCCAGGAGCAGTCCAGTCTGGAGAATCAATTATGGGAAGATAATTTGTCTGCTTGCTTAAAGCCTCCTTGGGGTATTGGCTCGTTGCTGGGGAGAGCAGCAGAAGGTACCTGCTCTGGTGTGAGCACAATCCGTGACTTATTACTGCAGTCTCCACGCAGCAGTCACAGGAGGGGAGGCTTAACGGGCAGAGACAGACGAGAACATTGCTTTTGTCTTTCAGACATTTCCCTTCAGTCATCACTGTCTGCACTCGGAGCCAAGTCGCTCCAGAGGGGACCCCAAGAGCCTTTCAAACTTGCCCCCTGTTAAGAAAGCAGCTGCTGCAGACGCGACAGGAAAAACGGCACCTGAATGCTGAGGGCCGGCAGCGGGAGCGGTGCCGGCTCAGACGTGCCCTCCAGTGGTCCCCACGCCAGCCTGGTTCCCATCCCCACTCCAAACCAGGCTTGTGCCCTGGGGCTTTATAAAAAGGAAGGTCTGAGGAGGCTTTGCGCAGACCGAGACAAGGCTTGGGGCTGGGGAAGGTGCCCCTATGCTCATGTCTCCTTTCTGTGTCCCCCACCCACCCAGGATCTGCCACGGCTTGACAGCACTGGGGAAGAGAATTTCCAGGAGCCACAGGCTGCGTTTATACGAAACGGGCACTGAAGTAGTTACAGGATTGTTTCTATGCTTGCTTATCCTGTATTCCCCACACTTCCAAGAAAGCCTTATTCTAAACACATACAGGCCAGAGCAGGCTTCTGTATCTCTTGTACCAGCCCCTTGTGGATACAGGGGACAGTTACCCTGTGCACTCAGGTTCACGCTCAATTTCATTTCTCCCTGACCCATATGAATGCACACCTTCACTGTGTATTGGATGCTCTGCTCGAACAAGTACTCCAGATCAAACACACAGATAAAATACCTAGCATGGCTAAAAGGATAACTTCTGTTGTGCTAGGGGAAACCTGAGACTTTTCCAGCTTCAAGCGAGGTCCCTGATAGATTTCATACAAGATGAACCCTCTTTTGTGGTAGACTGTGCTACACCACTGCCAGTGATTGGTGACAAACTATACCAAAAGACACATATTGTTTTTCAAGAGAGTTGAAGAAATATAGCTCCCAGACAGCCTGGGCTGATCTCAAGCATCCCTTGCATTAGCAGGAAGGAGAAGACTTTCCCAGTGCCACCCAGACCACAACATGCACAGTTCACAAGTGCCGCTACAGCAGGTAAAAGAACTGTAGTAACTGCACTGTTGCTACAAGCATTGTGGTGGATTAATTCTTCACAGTCCCATCTCTGGGGCCCAGATAGTGGAGAGATATCAAGAACCATCTTCAAGGTCCTTTGGCAACCTCCCTCGTGTGCTTTCAGACCAGTTACCAAGTTCACCAGTACATCTGTCTCTGTCATTTGACAGTACAGATGAGCACTGCTCCCCTTGCCCTTCCTGTGATCCACTGAGGTTAGTGGGGGTCAGCTGACATGTAAATATTCAGTAAGTAATACATTTTACTTACAATACTTTAGGCATGAATAGAAGTTAATTCATGCTGTTATTACCCCTGTGCCATGAGAGCTCATTAGTCCAAATGCATGCTTGTAGATACAGTTTCAGCCTTGCACAGTGAATTCCCATGGGAAATACAAGGACACATAAAAGTAGCCTGAGCAAAGTACTGCTAAACCCAGAGCAGGAATTTATGGGTGTAAGAATTGTCTGGGCAGGCCACAAGGTCTTTCTGCCTCATACTCTTACAAGGAAGTGCAGCTACAGGTTTGTGGCAGTGTTCAATGTGTCCACAAAGGGCTGTTGCCTGCACTGGTGCACATTTAGTCCCTTGTGTCAACACATGCTTAAAGAGGATTATTAAGGACCGAGATTTCCAGGATGCCATGAACTGCATGTGTAAAGCAAAGCTACAGAAGCAGTGTCACATCCTCTGCACAGCTCCAGCAGAGCCTGGCAATATTGAGGCTTGTAGGGACATTCTCACCTGCTGTGGGAGCTCCTGCGGTGCTGCAGCCTCCTCCGAGGAAATTGCACGTCCCCATGTACCCATTGCTTTCAGGGACGGGCTGTGCCACAGGTGTGCAGGACACTACAGAGAGCCAGATAGGAAGAGTGGGGACCTTCAAAGTGGTGGTTAGTGCTTAACCCACCCTGATCCTCCCAAACTCAATACGGCACTTACAAGCCCCCTGAGTACATGACTGGGGGGTCCTACTAGGGCTCCCATGCCCTTAAGGCAAGATGTGCCTGAAAGAGCAGCAAGATTAACATAATTTACACTAAGGGATTTGGTTCTCCTATGTTACATAAACACACATTTCTACTCAATTTTGCAACGTACCCCCCAGCAGCTCCTGTAGCCCCACAGTTCCCACTTCTCACAGGACTCTTACAAACCCACAGTCCATCATTAAGCCCCATACCCCCCCTCCCTTTGCATACCCAGCAGCCTCACAACACAG
The DNA here is from genome assembly GCA_013400235.1 of Oriolus oriolus. Lineage (NCBI taxonomy): Eukaryota > Metazoa > Chordata > Aves > Passeriformes > Corvidae > Oriolus > Oriolus oriolus. The sequence continues at coordinate 130,838 of VXBT01000192.1, read as the reverse complement.
CCTTCCTACCTCCTCCTCACTCCCCTGGCCAGGCAGACAATAAAAGAAATGGCTAAAGCCATCTCTTAGCACCCTTATGCCCTCCCCGCCTTCTCCCAGCTGCAGCAGATTCCAGATGATCTGCTGACCACAGAGACCCAAATAGGCTGGTGCTGCTTACTAAGTGCTGCTTGTGAAGGCTTTTAAAGGGACATGCAGTAAATCCATTCCTGGGGTGCAGTTTGCCTATCTATTGTTTTCCTGATAAAACATCAATTTCTCAGGCGTTTAACACTGCTCTCCTCTGCAGCACAGACCTTGGCATTCACCTGGAAAGGCAGCTCACAAACAGCCCCCATACAGTGTAAACCAGTGCTCTTGGACAGTTTGCTTGCCTTGGTTATTTTTGCTTTCTATGCATGAGCGCCTGTACAGGCACATACAGACAAACCCTTTGACATCTGCTAGTGGGAGACACTTTAGCAGCCTGTGTTTAGCCAGTTCTGGCAAAGTTTATGTGTGAGAATACACAGCAAAGCCTCAGGACAGTCTGCCCTGAGTTATGGTGTAAATGCTTGTTTCCCCAGTGAGCTCTATTAACCCTTTGCTTAACATTCTAGCCCATGTTGTTAACGAGTTCTCCCTGTCCCAAGTGCTCTCTCACTTAGGTGAGATGGATGAGAGTGCTCCCCGTAATGATATCTCGGTCTCCCTTTCTCCACCATTAGCCTGAAGACCAGCCTGCAGAAGAAGGTGAGCCAGGACTCCATGGATTTGTCAGGGATCCCCCTGACCATGCGGGATGTCCACCGCATGGCCTACTACCTGCAGAACAACGGGGACCACCTCACCTCGGTGGACCTGAGCTTCACGGAGCTGAACGATGACATGGTGCGCCTGCTGCTGCCCTTCCTCTGGGCGCTGCCCAAGCTCACCCACCTGTCCCTCAACGGCAACCGGCTGACGCGGGCGACCATGAAGGAGCTGACTGACACCATGAAGGACATGAACAAGTTCCCTTGCCTGGCCTGGGTTGACCTGGGCAACAACGTGGACGTCTCCTCCATGCCGCAGCCGCTGCTCGTGGGCCTGCGCAAGCGCCTCAGCCAGCAGACCACGCTGCCGACCATCTATGAGGCGCTTGACTGCGACTCTGAGATCGCCGGCGGGCACGAGGGCAGCCAGCCAGAGGATGAAGCAGCCGGAAGCACCCCGCCACGTGCTTTTTCTCAGCAGGGCTGCGAGAGGTGACTGAACAACGGGCCGGCGCTGGCACACTGAAGCCACCCCAAGGAGAAGTTTTGAGTACAAACATCAAGCAGAGGGCCAGCTTGACCGGCTTCCCTTGGCTCTTTTCTCTTGCCTTCCCTGACATCTCCCCCCCACCTGCTGTGAGACAAAAGCCTGTTGTCCCCCCACAACGTGCTCCGCTCCCTCCCCTCGCTGCCAAACCCACTGCCCACGTTCCAGAGCGGAACCAGTGACTTACAGTGAACCTGGTATCCAGGCAGGGTCTCACTGGAAGACGGGAAAAGACCTGTCGGAGTCAAGAATATCCTCCAGTAGCCATTGGGTTCAGGGAAAGGGATTGGGGGGAACCTAAAACAGAAACAGGCTTGTAGTTTACTTCCTTTCTTCCTTTTCCTATGCACCTTGGAAACCTTGGGACCTGCAGCTTTGAGTGTGAAAGGAGGTACCCCAAGAGCCTAGTGCTGTGGAGCTTAGTGGAAGGGCTCAGAGGCCAGAGCTGGAGCCCGGCAGTGTGTCTCCCTCTTGTGTCTGGCTCCTTTTGTTTTGGTTTTTTCCTATTGTGTGTTTTGTATGAACGTCTGAACAAAGGGACCTGGTCAGAAACCATTGGATCACATAGGCTGGGGCGGACACATGGCTTGGAACTGCAGCATCAGGATATTTGCTGTGTGACCGGGGTGAGAGGGAGGGGAAGGAGGTATGTGTTGGTGGGAGCATGGGGGATGGGATGAGTTGGGATGGGATGGGAGGAGGGGGGAGGAGAGGGAAGGGGAACGGTCTTGTGGATTAGTAGGATTGGTTTCAAAAACGGTGCTTTTGTACTAAAATTACAAGTTCCAAGGTACTACAATTGCAAGTTCCAAGTGAAACTGAGGAAAAGCTGACAGCTCAGCACCTAATTGTGGCACTAGAGGAGCAAGCAGTGAATATACCAGAGGTGGGCACTTCCCAGTCGGAAGCGCAAAGCTTTGGCTCCTCGTGGCACATTGCACACCTCGTAATACAGACACGACGTGAGCAGCTGCATCGCCATTTCCAATGCTGTCCAAAAACCAAGCCACTGATGCAGAATTTCCAGTGTTTTCCACATTGCTCATGCACTATGTAAACATAATAAAGAGTTCTCTTGGACATGAGCATGAAGCACTTCAGAGTCTGAGTATCTGAGTTGTTCGCAAATCTTGGAATATGTACCAGAGCCCTCATGCAGTGCCTGAGGGAGAGGATCAGGTACCAGTCACATTGGTCAGTGTGGTTCATTCCTTTAAGGAAAGAGAAACATGGGTGTTCATTTGTGGTAGGCTGCCATCCTTTGTGTTGCAAGGGGCTGATAGAAATAAACTGATGAGATTTAGCTGATAAGTGAAGTGCTCTCAATTATCCGTCCCCACAGGAGTTCAGAGTAGATGAGTTTTTGAAAGAGTTAAAAGTTAAAGAAACGAGACATATTAAAAAAACCCATAAAAATCCTCACCCTTCTAAATTAACAATGGTAACTTTTCCTTCCTCTGCTGGTTGTCTCTGTGAGTCTCAGAGCAATACATACAAACAGCTCTCATATATGAAAACAACCCAAATCCATGTGGAATAGATATGCCTTTCATGCTCTTTACTAAATTTACAAGACATTGCAAGAAGTAAATTGGTGGTATTTTTCAAGTGATCTGTTCCCTTTGGACCAAGAATGTGAGGTCACTGGAAGGTATTGGTGTCTTTGATCAACCATCAAAAGCCCCATATAAAATCAGTTCCCTGAGGAAGAAAGGTGGGATTAGTTACTGTGCTGAGCATTACAACCTGACACTGCAAATGCTGGACCCAGTCCTATCTGCACTCCAGTCACAGGTGTGGGATCTCACAACCTTCCTGTTAACCTGCACAAAGGTCACCACCTGCTCTCTTCTCACAACTCATTTTTCCCTTCTCAGTGCAGTATCTTAAAGAATCATAAAATCGTTTCAGTTGGAAAAGACCTTCAAGGTCATTGAGTCCGAACATCAACCCAGCACTGCCAAGCCCACCACTAAACCATGTCCTGGTGTGCCACATCTACACCTCTTTTACATAATTCCAGGGATGGTGACTCAACCACTGCCCTGGGCATCCTGTTCAGTGCTTGACAACCCAGTCCTGCGAGCCACACTATGGCATACACAAGCCAGGATGCCACTGGCCTTTTCCACTGAGCAGCTTTCCAGCTGCTTTTCCCCAAGCCTGGAGTGCTGCTTGGGGTTGTCGTGACCCAGGTGCAGAACCTGGCACGTGGCCTTGTTGAACCTCGCACAGTTGTCCTTGGCCCATCAATCCAGCTTGTCCAAACCCTTCTGCAGATTCTTCCTACCCTCCAGCAGATCAACTTTCCCGCCCATCTTGGTGTCATCTGTGAATTTAACTGAGGATGCCCTCAATCCCCTCATCCAGATAATCGATAAAGACATTAAACAGAACTGGCCCCAGTACTGAGCCCTGGGGAACCCCACTAGTGACCAGCCCCAGCTGGCTGTAACTCCATTTACCACCACTCTCCAGACTCAGCCCTTAGTTTCCTTCCCTGCAATGGAAGAGATGGTATTTTTTTCTTTTCCTTCCAAAATACCTTTCAGCAAAAATGAAAAGCATTTCAAATGTCAGCAAGATCTGCTTAAACTCTTACAAAGTCTAAGCAGAGCAGCACTCCGCTCTGTGCCAAGAAGAAAACTCGGGCACGAAGCATTTAAATGAAGGCTTGGAGCTGCCCGGTGAGCCAGCGCATATCTAGAAAGAGGGAGCAGTGCTGCTGAACATTTGGTCTTTGGCTCTGAGCACTGTCCCCCCAGGGCTCTGCATCGAGGCATCTTCACAGCTTTTCCGTAACAGCAGCACCCCCCCCTAAAATGAGGCGAGATCCTCAGTGTGCAGTGCACCCCTGACACAGCTCTTCCCTGCAGAGCCCCCTGGCTCAGCCCCAGCCTGTTTCCAGCCCTGCTCAAAGCTGTGCTTTCAGTCTGAGCTCTGCTACCCAGCAGGACAGGGATGAGACATTCAGCCCCTTGCAGGAGAATTCTGTGCTAATCACTGGCGATTCCACCTGCCAGTTGGCAACTCCAGGATCTGGAGATAAAGCAGGAAACACGCTGGTTCAGCTGAGCAGCTGTGGCATGTATTTATATATTCCTCTATATGCACTTGGTTGCTTTGCCACAGAAAGCTCCCCATGGAGAACTGGTTGTGAATAAATACGTGAAAATGCAAATTATGAAGTCCTGCCACTGCTTTTTGGATGAACTTTGACGGGCTGCAACTTAGCTGCTGTGCAGAAACGATCCCAGCACATCCAGCTACTCCCTGCCAGCTCCTGATCACATGGACAGGTGAGGGATTCTGGGGAGCACAGTGCATCCAGCTCTAAAGCTGGGAAGTGCTCCTATGGCCCCCTACAGAGGAGGTGCATGCTCAAGGAGCAGACCTGGAGGCCCCAAACCTGCAATTTTCATAAAAGCTGGGTTCACCAACCGGAAAGCATGATACAACCGAAATGAGCCTTTCCTTGCACTGAATGAAAATGCTCAGGGCTCTCAAAGGGTATTACAGGGATGAGCTGCTAATTCAAGTCTCCTCACAGACACGCAGAGGGACCAGCTTAGTTATGATCTTACATCAAGGGACACCTGCTCTACAGTGAGCCTGTCTCCTGTCAGGTAACACAGCAGGACTGAATGCTCTCCTCAGGAGGTACTTGCTGGTGCAGGGCTGTAATCTCAGGTACTTAGAGCAGCACTCAGCATCAAGACTCAGAGACCAGGCTCTCTCCACCATTTTCAGTTTCCCAGCCTCCCTCTCCGTGCAGGCTGCAGATGGTCAGCCTGGGATGGGACTTGTGTCATGTAGCAGGAAGGAAGCTGAAGCTGCAGCTGCACAGATGGTACCACAGCCCCTTCCCCACCCCGACCTCCCACCAGGTGATCAGTCTCACCACAGCTCTCAGTGAGACATTTAAGCACACTTTTCATCAGCAGGCTGCTGGAAGGAGAGGTCACCAGGTGTAAAGCATCTCCCTTGAAGATGCTGGTGAGCACTGTCAGCTGGGGCTCCGCTGGGCTCAGGCAGCAGCAGAGAGCTCCAGCAGCACCAGCCTGCAGAGCCCAGCCACACGTGGGGAGATAATGAGCAGCACCACAGCTAATGAGGCCATTGGTGTCAGAGGGAAGAAGGAACAGGACAGACGCTTCCCGTTACTCCAACAGAAAAGCACTTGTTCTCTCCCTACCTAAGAGGACAACACCTTCCTTGCACCTCTATCCTGTGTTTTACCTCAGCCTCTGACCACAAAACCCAGGTAAGCGCCTTGGCATGCTCCAGGTAGCAATATGCTGAGCACTGAGTTCAGGAAAAGTCTACCTCACTTTAGTGACTCTGTCTAAATAAGTGGTAATTATTTTGTTGAGGTAAGGATGCAAAAAGCAGCTGGAAGCACAGGCTTGTCTAATCTATTTTTTATTTCACACACTTCAAAACCTGTCAAGGCCCTTCTCTTTTGCACTGCCAAGGCTCTTTTTTCAATTTATAATTCATTTCTCATCACAAGCACTAGGAAGATAAAGGAGTTTGCACTGTTTGGGGCAGGCTGACAAGCTCCTTAGTGGACAGCTGCTGACAAAGATGTCAAAAATATAAATTGTTTCATCTTAAGAAAACAAGCAAGAGAAGATTAAACATTGCCTTTAGAGATTGCTCTGCTCCCTACCAGAGGACGTGATTCACAGCTTGGAAGAGGCAAAGTGCCTTAGTACAAACTCTTACCATGCAGTCCCTAGCAGCGCAGGTGAGAAGCCTCCAAGGGCAGCTGGAAGGAAGCCCAGCCACCCCAGCTGGGGACATTATCCATGGATAAGAGAACCTGTTTTGTAGTTTACTGGCATTAAACAGGTACTCTCAAAATAGATGCAGTAGTTGGTTTAAGGCTGCCAAGAGGTAGTTAACAAAACAAGAGGCTGGAACACTGTTAGCTGAGGCCAGTGCTACATCTTGATCCACTTTGAGACACCAAATATTCGACTGTGAACCTCTGCAGTTCCTCTCAAATCTGACAGTATTCCAGTTCAGTGAGGCTGATTCAAAACCAGAATAGCCACAAAACACAATAACCAGACAAGAACTCTTCTTCAGCAGAAGAGATCAGAGGAAAGTCAGCTTTTCTTCCATTTACTCCTTTTCCCAAAGCCCGGCACTCCCCCTGCTGCATCCAATCTGGCCTCAAAAGCAAGTGAACTACAATGGCAGTGACATTTCCTTCCACAGCAGCATCAGGTTCATTCTGCTTGCATGCAGGGTGTGTCACAAAGGTCAAAGAGAGATACTTCCCTGCTTTCTGATCAGCCAGTTCCTCAGCTTCTGGGTGGGTTATTCCTCCCAGTCCATTTTAGTGTCAATCTGCCCCACATCGGACACAATGGGAAGGGAAAGCATTTGAAACACTATCAAAAACTAGATGGGCCTTATTCAACTTGGGTAACTCCCCTGAAACACATGGTGTCTCAACAAGTGAAAACATGGCACAAAAAATGGGAAAAAGGCCCTTTCCCAGACTAGCAGAGGCAGCTGCCTTTGGGTCTCCATGTCAGACTTGTGAGCAGAGCTTTTCTCTTGATCCCCTGAAATCTTTTCGTTTGCAGAGCCAACAGTTTGATGTGTGCACCTTTGTCTGAACTCTGCTGCAACTGAAAAACTGAGCAAGTCACGACCTAACTGCTCATTTTACCAACTGTTCTTTGGGGTTTTCGTTTTTCAGAAACTGCAATGGAAAGAGAGCAAAGTGGAGGGCACTAAAAGAATAGGTTTGATGCCTAACCAGATACTCAGAGACAACAGCCCAGAGAGTCCCCTTGCCTGGGTCTCAGCGCTGGATTGGCCCATCCCTCAGCTCCACTATGAATCCCAGTGTTTTACAGCATCACTGCCAGCCCCCAAAGCTCCTGCTAGCACAGGGCCAGGTGCTCTGGAGCTGGGCAAATGCTTGGCTCTCACAAGCAGGACAGCAGGATGCACCCCCAGAGCTCCTTTCCAAGGTACCCAGCTCACCCAGGGGCTGCAGGATTAGTAAAAGCCAGGCTCAAATGAGGCCACAGAGATAAAGTGAGATCTCCAACATGGACCCTCTAAACAGCCTCCAGCCAGAGGCTTCAGCACCTCCCATGGTATAAATCTCTGCCTAGGTTTAGGATTACACCTCATGTATTTGGAGTCAAATTCTGACATGAAAAACCTCTAATGAGTTCCCTAGAGCTTCATCCACTTTCTCCATGTCAAATTTGGATCATTAACTGGAAACAAAAAAAAAGGTTGCAGTGAAAAGACAAAACAAAGACAGCCAATGCTAACAAATTCCAAAAGAAAAGGAAGAAGTAACATTTCCTCTAAATGCAGCCACTCCTTTTCCCAAACCACAGCACTGCTGCGGCCGTATCCACACTGCCCTCAAAAGCAATGGGTGAACAAGACTGCAGGCAAATGACACATTTCTGTCTGGTTCTGAGGATGCATCTGATGTGCCCTTTGATATAGTGTTCTTCAAAGGGGAATGGCATTGACTTGACTGAGCTTTGCAAAAAAAGGCTTGTTGTGGAGCTGTTTCAAAGACATGAGACAGAAAGGAGCTCATTTGATCATGAAGCCGCAAACAGGAACACCTCTTTGTTAGAGAAAAGTAAAAATCTCCATGTGCCAGTTCTGTGCCTCAGCTGGGTGTGGGGTCAGGGAAAAAAAATCCTATTCACTCTACAGTTTACTCGAGATTTTAGGCGAGTGTAAAGATATCAGTAAGCATTCTAAAATGCCACCCCGTATGTCTATGCATTACCACAACATCAGCTTCACTGCATGTCTGCTGAGGGCCATGAGCTGCAGTGCTCCTAAACCTCTCTGAGGCTGTGGGCTCCACTCACTCCTTATTAACATTTTAGGCACCAAGGGACAAAATGTAAGAAGTTTTGCCTCACAAGCAGTGGTTTGCTCTGGAGTAGATGTACCAGCATCTCTCCACTGAGCTGGAACTAGGGCAAACCCCCAACCACACAACAGATTTTAAGTCTCCAGGCAAGGGAAAATGAAGAACAAATTAAATGCTCACTGCAAGCAGTTCACCAAACAAAAGAACAATAATAGCGGTTTTCTGCAATTCTTTTCATTTCTCCCAGCATAACTACACATCTTCTGGATACAATCTGTTTCTTTGCCAGGGCTTCGGCATTCTCCCCTGAATTAATGATGCTGGAAAATCTCCACTTTTCATAGACTCTGATAGTCTCTGCTGAGCAGCAGAAGGCTGCACAATACTTGCTTATGCAATGACTGGTCCTGTGCCAGGAATAATAGCCTGTCTACTAGGAACAAGCAACTCACACACAAACCCTAAATACTTTTCTCATTAAACGTCTGAATTAAGTGGCATAAACCCACCCCAAACCTACTAGTCATACTGTACACTAATGTCAGCCTCCACAGCGAGTTAAATAATCCCTGGTCTGTGAGGAACAGTTACCATGAGCAGGGAAGGGTGGCACTTCCTTATTCATTGCCTCCAAAATACTCTCGACTCCATCAGGAGCTCTTATTACAGGTTTAGGAAATAACAGGACATCTGGAGCAGTCAAAACACAGCTTGACCTGGAAATACTTGCAGACAAGCCCTGCTTGGGCTACTTCAGGCACCAGCACACTGCAGTCATCTGGTAGCTCTCCTGTCTGCAGGTATGAGCAGGTGCAGAAGTATCTGCTCACTTGCAAAGTGATCTTGATCTGCCACACACTGACCCATCAGCATTTGCTTCAAGGCTATTCCAGACCATGCTCTAAACGTGGTGTATCTGTATTTCCTACCAAAGAAACACTGAAAGCAGGAGAGTCCCATAAAGTTTTATCTAATGTTTGAGGAAGAAGACCAGGTCTGTCTGAAATCAGTTTGGCCGCAGTAAGGTGAAAGTCCAGATCCAAATTTTTGCTTCTGTCAGGATGGAAACATCAAGGATCCCTGGGAGAACTCTTTCCCTGCTTTTGACCCTTGGGTGAGGAATAAACAATTGAATCACTGACACTTTCTTGTAGACCTCTGAATTCCACCCATTGCTACATTACCAAACCATTGCTCCACTGGGACATAAGTCTTCCACCCTTGTTCACATTTTACTGGCAAAAGAAATAGGACACCTCTATCTTACAGGAAAGCTCACTGTAAAGCTCAAGTAGCAAAGAGATACAGACTGGACAGTTATCCTAACCACCAGCACCAGAAATTCACATTTCCCACTCCATTCTGCCCTTCTAGAAGAGGTTTTCTGAAGAGCATTGAAAAATGAACTAAAGAAAAGTACAACTTTAGGATCAAATATAAGTTAGACACACCTGGAGAGAAGAACTGCACATGTATGGGATGAAAGCACCTGGTCACTGAGGAAAGATCCTGTGGTTCTGTGTAAAGCAATTTTTATCAAGTGATACTTTCTCTAACTCTTCTCTGATGTTATACCCTGTTTCCATACCAGAGCACAAGTGTGGTTTTGACCCTGGAAGACTGAGTGAATTTCTACTTGCATCTCTCCACACACCATTTTGCATGGCTACAGTACAGATTCTCTGTCCCACAAGTACTTCAAAAGTACCTGCATTGGTGCTATCAAAGGGGCAAGTTTAGAACAAGGCTTTAAGCCAGTGCTTGTCTCTCTCTGTCAAAAGCAGGAAGCTATGGAGAGCCCTGAACCCACTGAACAGCATGACATTTACGAGCCCACACACAAAGTGATGGCAAAGAATGAAAAGAAATGCTGCAATCTGTGATTAAAAAAAAGTGACAAGTAAGTGCAGATGTTAAAAACAGCTGCATCTCTCCTTTGTGTCTGCCATCCCAGGGAAACAGATTGCTTAAGTTATTGAACTGAGGAATCCACACGACCTAAGTGCATATGCCCAATTAGCCAAGTACCAGGGAATGGGTTATTCAATCAGCAGCTGGAATAACCCAGCCCTGCAGGAAGCCGGCACTCTGGGAACACTGAAGAAGAAAGAAAATAAGCTGAGTATTTTCATGCTAGAGTTAGTAATAGCCCTTGAGATTATGGATTTTATTGCAAAGTCACATTTCTTGCATTTTTCCTTTTCAGAGGGTTCTGGTTTCTTGAGCTTCATTCTCTTTCCAACAGAGCCATCTAGTGGGTGGGACCTCGTCTGTGAGAAGGAAATTTTGATTTATCACACTGTAAATATACATGCAGCACAGGAGGCTCCGCAAAGCAGCCTGTAACAAACTAGCATTCCAGTTGCTCCAGTCAGAAATTGCTAAGTTAGATGTTTGTCTTGGCTGGGACTTAAATTCCTACCAGTGTGAAACGCCAATATTTTTAACACTAAATTAGTGGTATCTTTGTGAACAGTTCATCCTAGACTCAGCCTCAACCTGAAGCCATAGTGCAAAGCTTTTTGTTTATGCAAAATCCAGTGTCGTCTTCAAAGCTGATAGGCATTAAGAGATGTTACTCCAGACTTCTTAAAGCAGATACAGAGTTTGTTCCATCAAACCTCCAGAGGAAGGTTACTGTTTCTCTCGTGGTTGCTCCCCGGCCTCAGTGCTGCTGAACGCCATATCCACTGCTCCTGAGAGAACAGCAGCTCAGCATTGCTCAAGATGGAACAGGGACTTTAAACAAGGGAGCCATCACCACTTGTGGAAACAGTCCCTGTTTGTGAGGACTGCCGTCTTTTGGACACGTTCCTCAGGAGAGGCGTAAGATGACACTGCAACACTTTCATAGTTAAGCTCAAGTATCCCTTAAACATATTCTAAGGAGGTTTCCATTGCAAGTATTTAGGATCACTACTACCCAGAAGAACATGCAGCAGGGTTTTCCCTAGTGATGTGAGACCAAATAAAGCTTTATTTACACACAATTCAACAAGTTATTACATTAGTTCAACTTTCCTGTCTGCACACAAGAGAGCGTCTTCACAGCATCCGAGCAGAAAAGCTCTTTTGTGCATGTACAGACCGGTAATTGACTGGATGCAAGTACGTGATTAGGTACAGAAGGGTTACATTTAAACATTTCAACCATTTAAGTCAGTAAGAACAACCACGCTACACTTTAAGCAAAGTAAACTGAAGTTACAACCACATTTGGCTTCCTGCAGATCAGCTGATCTATACACAACTTGTGTATAGATAATAAGATCAAAAGCTGAAGTTGATCGTGAGTTTTGCTCAAAACATTAGTATTTGTATTGAGTTGTATTTAATGGATAACTATTTATAAGAATTTCCTCATACACCTACACTGCCTTTCAAATCTACAAAACATTTCAAATTTATCCTGGAAAATGTCTATTTTATGTTCCATCGTCTTTTCCCAGACACAGAGAAAAACTGCTAAGAAAGTCAGAGTAGATTTTTTCACTGCATATACAGAATTCAGGCTATCAAAGTTGTGTGTTCCTAATGAAAAATTCTCCCCATATCCAAAGGGAAAAAAAAGAAATGCAAGAATACAAATTCAATATACAGATCTGAAGATGGACCTCTATCTATTGTAGGTCCATATAGAGCAAAAGAACACAGTGCTCTGCTTCTCAGGAAGCTGCCTCTGTTTTGCTGTATTTTCCATAAATGCAGCTGCTAATAAGACTTTATAATGTATGACTTAAAATTATTCATTAAGAATGCCTTCTAACTCTTTAGAGAATAAATGACAGCAGGACTAAACAAGAAAAAAGAAACATAATGATCTTTAAAAACCAATGCATCACACAAAGTGGTCAAACCTAGATATAACAAAGTCCACTATTTTCCAGACAAAGCTGGCTTGAATTTGAAATCAACCTATAGTGTATTTCCCCAAGAATTGTCCTATCAGGTAAAAGCAGACGAGTTTTTGTCAGAAACATTTATTAAACAAAACTGATACCAATGCACACGTATTAAATGCAGTACAATGCACCCCTATTAAAAAAAGCAATTCGGCCAAGACCAAAATTATCTTCGCTTCTGGAAGATGTTGCCACGGCCCATACCACGGCCTCTTCCTCTTGCAGCCACTGAAGAAAGAAAACATCAGGGATGACGTGAATTTGACATACCTGCATATTTATCTCAACAACTGACAAGCAAAACGTCAACAGCACTCAAGGTCTCTTGCTCAAAAGCAAGGAAATGCTCAGAAAGTGATGTGAGAGCAAGAAGCTTTCTGTGAGAAGAACCAGAACCTAATGGTCCCACAGCCTGGCTCCTCAGAACAACTGCAGTAAATATTCCTACATCTCATGCTCCTTCTGACACACAAATCTGTGTCACCCAAGAGATTTGAAATCCCACACTCTTGCAAGGTTTTGCAACACTACTCAGTAAGCTACTCCCCCAAATAAACGTTACTGCACACTGAAGTTAACCAGGGCCTTTGTGGCACATGATTGTTAGTCAGCTACCTAATAACTAAACTCATCCCCTGGGAAAGGCACAAATGAGAGAGAACTACAGAAAAGCTAATAATTACAGCTTCCCAGTAGCTTAAGTACCATCTTTGTAACCAAAGTTGTTTTCCTACAAAAGCTTAACAAGAACACCTGAATCCTTCCCTAAGTACTCCGAACGGCTGGTGGCCACAATTGCCGGAAAACAGAATTCTTAAGTTTAACAGAAAGTCTCTGTTTAACAAGATTACTCACTACCTCTAAATTATTGTAGCATCTATCTTACACATTCAGGTAACTGGGACAATCTGAGTCTTGACTCCCACCGTAAGATGAAACATACAGAAAAACACTGTATGAACCAGTAATCTTTTCACTTCTTACTGGTTAATCTCCTCAGTGACAGAGGTGAGTTTTCCAGTTCTACAGAAGAACAGGGGGAGGGACCATGAAGAAATTGTACATACCCTGAGCTTTGAGAATAGCTGCTTTCCCTCGCCCAGCTCCAGAACCCTGGTTTTTATTCTTCATGCTCTTTAGCATAGGAGCATTCTTCAACATATCTGGTAAGATGAGAAACCGTATCTTGCTGCCCCTGATGTACACCTGCTCAAGCTGTGCGACCCGTCCATCTCTGTATGTCACTGTTATGTTGGACATCTGGAAGGTAAAAATCAGTCAGTGCTCAGACAGGCCGCAGCTGTGACACAAGGCATCACGACCATTTAAACATACTCCATGCCTGCCGCCCAGGACTTCTGCTTTCTCCCCAGTTTACAAATTAGCTTTATCAGCATCATCATTTTTGTTTTCTCATATGCAAATAATATTAATAAGGCTGTTCTAGTACTAACTATTAGGAAAACATTCTGATTTCAATGATCATTTGCCTGAAGTCAAAATTAGGCCCTCTTTAAATGACTAAAATAATGTGCATTATATAAACTTCAGTTTCTTAAATAAAGGTTTTTTATTCTTTATACTCAGTGGCTTTAAATAAAGAACTCTGGAAAAACACTGTTCACAGGACAGAATCTTAAAATCCCTGATCTTACTGACAGGGATACCCAATCCTACTCCGAAACTGGAAATAAGCTCTGGTCTCTTTGGAGCACTCTGTAATGCTGAATGCACTTCACCACGGTAAGAAGCAGCAGCAGAGTTTTCTTTATCCCAGACTAAAAGCAACAGTCTTTTAATCAAACTTTCAGCCTTCCCAGGCCGAGATCAGCCAACCTTCTCTCCTTGTGAAGCAAAAGATACCTGACAATTCATGTTGTCTTCAGCTTCGATAAGTTTGCCTCGATAAACTTCTCCTGTATTGGTCTCACATGTCACAATGTGGCCCTCCGCCTCGTGCAGGACCTTGATTGGCACTCCAATCGACATGGCTGCAGTGCTGTGGCTCTACACCTGAGGCAAAAGGAAAACAAAAGTTGTTATTACGAAGAAAGATGTAGAATAAGCTCCACCTACGCAATCCATCATCTTCCCCTTTAGTGTAAAGCACCAATTTTCTCACATTTAAACACAACGTAACACTTTGACTGTGCATCAATAACACTTCTCTAGAGACGCGCCTATGGAGAGACTTTAAATATCAATAGCCAGTCATTTCCAGGTCTCTCCTAAGAAATTCTCTTTTAAGTTCCACATAACAAACCACCTGTACCTCCATGGCAAAAGCCCCCGGTACATCCCATAGCGGTACGGCCCCTACGAGCCCAGCAGGCAGCACGGCCGTGCTCGGGGCCCGCAGCGCCAAGCACCGGGCCCTTCCGTGAGGGAGCCGGGGCCACCCCGGCCCTCCCACACACCGCCACTCCGACCCGGCCCCCTCAGGGGACGCGGCGCCGCTCGGGCGCGTCCCCACAGCGCCTGGAGAGCGAGAAGGCCCCGCAGGGGGACGCGGCCCGAGGCCGGCACTCACCGCCCAGCGCTGCCCGCGCTCTCCGCTAATGGCCTCCGCCGCCTCCCGCCCTGCTCTGCGCGCCGGAACCGGAACGCGGCGCTGGGGGGCGGCGCGGCCTCGTCCCGTTCGCTCCCGCCCGGGGCCAGCCCGGCAGCCCCACGGTGCCCCGTACCCGGGGCAGGGCTGCGCG
>VXBT01000192.1:81746-114608 GCA_013400235.1 Oriolus oriolus | reverse complement strand
CATCCCACAAAAAAAAAAAAAAAAAAAGAAACTTCCAAGGGAAAAGGGGGTGGAAATGCAGTGATCTCGGTATGGAACAATAAAGGAGTATGAGATTAAACCAAATGCTTACCTGTACAGAAATACTAAGTGCATGTTCCCCTAAGAAAGAAAATAATCCACCTACCAATCAGACAAAAACATGTTCCTAAGTTTCCGTGGCTGTAGTGCTGAGGACAGGCTGACTTTTAGTGGCATGGCAGAACATTCCTGTATGGATTGACATAGTTCGTGTTCTACTCACACAGTTGACTGCATCCAGCTGAAAGTGCCAGTGATTCAGCAGCTGTACCACTGGGACTGCGGGCTGGCCTGCTCCAGGATGGTGCTTCAGTAAGTGGCTCTCTTAGTGTGGGAAATCCCATTCCATGGGGAGGGATAGTGGGAAGCAAATCCCAGGGAGAAGAGGTGTGTTGAAGCAGCCATGAGTTCAGTCTTAGGAGAGCAGTAGTTTTTGAGGTACCCTTGGACAGTGACTGGTGCTTGGGCCTGGCCCAGCTCTCTGGCAGGAGCAAGGGAAAATAATCTGAAGTGAACTTTGGAGCCTTTTGAATAATTGACTAATTAGACAGATACACAATATCTAATCAGCTCCATGAACTTTGCAGCCTGGCATGCATAAACTCATAGAAAGTGTTGCCTCTTTCCTATTGTTACAATTCAGAACTGATAGTTAGCTGTGACTCACCCGACTCCTTTCTGTGTTTTCAAGTGATGGGTAGGTGTATCCCAGTTTATGAGTGTGTGCTGTACCTGTACTACCTCTGTCCTGCTAAGCCCCCAACCAGTGGGATGAATGTTTGTGTTCCAGGAGTAGTTTCAGCTTCAAAACTGTGTTGCCCTTTGGGGTTTTTTTTTTGATTTATTTTTGGTTTTACTTTTTTTTGAACTAGTAGCTGTCCTGCTGAACTCCTCTTTCCTTCCACAGAGGAACATGAGCTTAGGTGCAGGAGAAATACCTATTTAGATGTCCACTTAGTAGATATGAAGCAGAAGATTTTCATTTCTCTCCATCCCTTCTGCCAAGACGTTAGTCCGTGTGCTGGTAATTTCCCATCTTGACTACTGTAACCTCTATTCCCTTTACCTCTTTGCCACTCCAGTCTGCCCAAAACTCAGCTTCCAAGATTAATCTTCTGACCCTGCTGATCTGACCTTGTTTGCCCTGCATCCTCAATTCCAGTCCCTTTTTATTTTTTATCGTTTACTTCCATTTGTTTTCTTACTTTCAGAACTCCCTGTAACTGCCCCGCCCCGCCCCTTTGCAATCTGTCCCAAGCTTCCTCCTGACTTCATCTCCCCTTTTCTTCCTTTTGTGTCATCAGTGCCTAAGACATGCGTCCTTTGAATATTTACTGAATTCCTTTACGGCTCCTCCTTTTGAAATCCATCTATTGCGTGAAGGAAGTCTTAGTCTTTAACTCTTCTTTCTGTGTTTGCTCTAATACACTTGTACATTTACACTGTAAACCCTTCAGGACAGAGTTCTATACCAGCTTGCCTCTGGTACAGCACCTGTACACTTCTAGCGCTCTAAAATAGTCAAGGCACCACATATTTCCAATTTTAAAAAGTCAGCAGTAAATCCAGTTAAATATTCCCTACTCCCTTCCCTTAAATTTCTGTCTCCTTTGTGGGTTGGTTTTTTTTTTGTTGGTTATTTCTTAGCCAAGCCCATTGTTTCAGTTTTTATGTGCTGTGATGTAGAGGCTTGGGCTACAGCACACATTTTGCTTCTCCTCAGATCTGTGCTTCCCTTCCCCTGCCTTTCCTAATACCATAGGTACCTGAATCATTTGGACAATGATGAGTTTCAGAAAGCCATCCAGGAACTCCAGTTAACAAAGAGTATCTGGACTATTGACCTGGCCTACCTAATGCGGCACTTCGGAGTTAAGCATAAATTTTGCACCCAGACACTCGGAGTGGACAAGGGCTACAAAAATCAGGTTAGTATTCTCATCTGTAGGGGGAGAGCAGGCAGCTTTAAAAGCCTCCAGTATCATGCTATAAAAGCTCTGCTGTGTTACTGACAGTCAACCACGGTTAATTTGACCTACTGCCAAAACTGGCACAAATCTGTTCCAAAGGCAATATGATCCCACATATTGATTCCATCTTGTGAATTTTTAAAAAGTTTGCATGTAGTGTTCATGAAAGGTTCCAAACTATTTGACAGCCTTGGAGACTGAAGCCCTGTATTTATCTACAGAACAGGTACAGCCTGGGCAGCAGCAGTGTTTAGCTTCCACACTTTCCCCACCACCGTGCCTCAGCCTTGACCTGGAAGATCCACCTCTAGAGGTGAGAGGGGAACTCAGCATCCCATCCACTGAGAGCTTGGCCTCTCCAGGACTGCCAACAAGGGGCCAAGGAGGGCCTGTAGCAGCAGTGGCTTTAAGGCAAACTCCTGCCCAGTTTCCCCGGGGAAACCAGACAGGCTTCTCTCATGTAGGCAGCTCAACAGCCACTGGATAGAAACTGCAACAGTAACTGACCAGGAGTGAATTAATTTGTAATTCAGAGCAGAAATCCTTGTCCTGCTTCCAGTGAACTAAGGGAGAGATCTTCTATCCCATAGCCAGATCTCCAACTTATGCAGGCCCTTGCTAGCAGACTCAAAGTGGTGGATTACCCAAGGTAAACACCAGTCCAGTTCAGAATTTCTGTTATTTCCACAGTCATTTTACAGGAAGCACTTTGACACGGAAGAGAATCGAGTGAATCAGCTCTTTGCACAAGCCAAAGACTGCAAGGTGCTGGTGGAGAAATGGTAAGCTTACAGTTTTCTTTCTCTTTGGAGGTTCTGTGGGCCCCTGCTCTTCTTGGAGACACCAAGCTAAACTGCTGAAAGAGACTGAAATCAAGACCTAAGCCTTTTTTTGCCAATTAGAGTCTTTCTGCTATATCTGTCTCAAAAACCCCATGCACATCAAGAGCTAATAATGAAGTTTGAAGAAAAATTAGTCGTGCTGCAAAATAAATGATATGAAAATGCTGACAGGAGCTGACTATTTATGTTTTGAATTTGGTTATCCATTACACTTAGGCAGTAGGGAGTGCCTACAGCACTCTAATTGGCCATTGTTGGAATTAAGGAGAATGCTGTGTGGGTACAGAACTCATTGTTCCCAGAGCTATGGAAACACTATGGATCTCTGTTCCTACACAAACATGCAAAGTACAAGTTAGCATAGAAGCTTTTGCCAAGGGGACCATGAGAGAAGGAACTCCATGAAAGAACTGTAAACCCAGAAGAAATGGAAAAACTGCAGAATTGCTTCACAACCAGCAGTGGAATTCTACTGGGAAATGACTAAGCATCCAGCTTGAGCTGCGCTCCTTTTTATAGGGAAGCTGGATTTGGATCCCTGTTGTCGAAGTGGGGTAAATGATTAGGGGTAAGCAAAGAAGACAGGATGTGAGGCAGCCACAACAGCATTTGAATGCTGGAATGTAACTTATATTTAGCAGAATCAAGTGTCCTTTCTAACACGCGTGGAGTCACCATCACTCTGACTACAGCTGTGACAGGACAGAATGGACACTCAGCCCCTCTTGCTTTTGCAGCCTGAAGATTGTGGCCTTGATCAAGGCAGGGACAGAGGGCATATCTACCTGTGCAGTACTGAGGCTGGGGCATCAGAGTGGGGAAGTGACTCTGGAAAAGATGAAATAAAAAGCACGTGAGTTCAATCAGGTGGTGCACACAGCACAGACATCTGGAACAGATCCAAGTGATGAATTTCTCATGTATACAGAACACACCATGTGCCTCAGTGAAGGACAGCATTTAACCGATGAGGTTATAGGTTATGTTTGGTGGATACTTACTCTCTGTAGGAGGTACTGTATGTAGAAGTAAAACCTCAAGAGTATCAGGTGATTCAAAACTGCCACTGGGAGAAACAGTCCTGTGTGACACAGGCAGATTTGGGCACATCTTAATTTGGTTAGTGGTTACATAATATTTAACCACTCGGTCGATAAAGATTTGGTGTTTCAGAGATAAGCTTTTCTAACAGCAAGAGAGAACACTTCACTTAAAATTTTCCCACAACAGGAGTCCCTCAGGTTACTGAAGTGAGTTGCCAGCTCCTTTAATTATCTTCTCTGGGGCATCTGATATAAATGTCATCTCAGAATGTGTTACTGCAGAATCCAGAGCGGTTGCTCTGCACTTCAGTAGCAGCAATGAAATGAAAAGGCCTTGAATGCTGCAGGTTCTGTCAGGCTTTGTCCATAGCAAAGCCTGCAGGGTTTAACAGCAAAGAGCTGTACCTGTGATACAGAAGTAACTGTGCCAGCTGCACTGTCCACCATCACGCACCTCCTTTACACCAGCCTCTTTCAATACGCGTGTCTGTTTTTTTCCTTGCAGCACAGTAACCGTTCAAGACATACAAAACCACCTGTCCCAGGGTCACGTAGCCATCGTCCTTGTGAATGCAGTCCTGCTACTGTGTGATCTTTGCTCAAGTCCTGTCAAGTACTGCTGCTTCCTTCCCATCGGACAGAAGTGTTTCTGCAGGAGCCCTGACTACCAGGGCCATTTCATTGTGTTATGTGGCTACAACAAAGCCTCAGGGAGTATTTACTACAACAACCCTGCCTATGCTGACCGTGAGTAGCCTGTCCCTTTTGGATGGATTCTCAGCCAGTGCATTACTAACGAGTCTAACACAGAGCCACAGCTGGACCTCCCCTCACAGTGCACAGGCATTTCAAGCATCATTACCCAATTTGTCAGAAGGGGTTTTGCCACATTAATTACATCAGTGCTGCATTCTGTGGTGTGATTTAGTTGAAGCATTCAGATAGGCATTCTAGCAAATGGCTTGTTTGGCTTTCAGATGGTTTAGTGAGAGATGCTGAACTGTCTGTGTGCAGAATGTAACAGCAGGGCCAACTGAGTACCTATTTGCAGCATTACTTCAGCGAGCTCTTCAAGGTGAAAAAATCTACCTGAGTAAAGCTGTAACCTAAGCTGCTGGGTCTAGTCTCTATACTAGTTTTGTTTGTGGAGGCTGTTACATCCAGTGTAAGAACCTTTCACCAGCAAATCCTTCTGAATTTTTCGTAACATTTTGTTCCTCCTTACCAGGAACATGTTGCACCAGCATCAGTAACTTTGAGGAAGCCAGGACAAGTTACGGCACTGATGAAGATATTCTGTTCATCTACACAGACAGCTGACATCCACAGAGGACACTCCTGCCCCTTCCTGCACAGCCTGCATGGCAGCTGGCTGCTCGTCTCAGGACTCCCCTGCACACACCTCGCTCCTGAACTGCAGTGGGACCTTCAACAAGGGAGGCTTTATAGACATTGACAGGACTATGTTGCAATGCTGTCTTTACCTTTTTTTTTTTCTCTGACGATGTATCTGTTTTTGCAATGTCTGTCTCTGGTTTGTTTATTTCTGGTTTTGTTTTTTTTCCTAATTTTCAACATTGCACATTTGACAGCAGTTCTAAAATACAGGCACAGAGCCTGTTCACTTTCAGCTTATTTTAAAATAAAACACATAAGAAAAAGGCACCAAATTTATGAACTTTAACACTTAGTAATATTTGCATAGGTTTAGGTAAACAAAGGAAAAAAAATAGAAAATACCTGCTTTTCTTTCTGTCAAAGCATCAAGGGCTGCTCTTCATCCAAAATGTATGGATTTGAAGTTCAGCAGATTATTATAAAAGGAAAAAAATATTAACTTAAACCACTTCTAAATAAGAAAAAAATGCCTTGTTGGCTCATAGGTATTTTCTGCAATGTGGGAAACTTCCCATGTACCAAATTCACAGAGATTTAGCATTTATGCAACTGCTATACTGGAATTGCTCGCTTGCACTACAAACTCAGTCTTTTTGGCTAAACCCTCTTGGATGACTGCTCAGAGCTCCATATTGCTCCAAAAGTTTAAGTGGAAAGATTTTATTTGCACTTGGAAGTCTTTACTGCTCTTTGCAAAAAGCTCTGAATGTTACACCACCCACACATGCCAGTTTCTGCAGAATCCGTTCTAAATATGAACTTTAAACTTATTAAGCAAATGCAGAAAATTATCATCCGTGCTAATGGTATATATTTTGCGTGTAAAGTGTAAATATCTGACAGCATCTACTGCATTGTAGCTAAAATGCTGAATCATAATTTGAGCCAAATTTTGCTGTTGGTATTAGTTCAGTGACCTTCTAAGAAGAGCTAAAATCAATTAAGAAAAGAGGAAATACATCTCTGCTACAAGTAAGAAGGCAGGAACTTAGATTTTTCTAGCTCTTATACTACAGCTGTATTTGGATTAAGTTATTGCTGTACTGAGACATTAAGTGAAATTGGTAGCAGCCTATTCATAGCCCTTTCCTCTGCTACATGAGGAGCACTCTGAAGTGTAAGAAAAAGCCACATATTTCAGCTTCATCCATCATAATTTCCTGTAAATCTCAATCTTCAGTCCTGCCTATATGAGAGTAGGAAAATCAGCACTGATGTAAAACTAGGAAAATTTGCACTTAAGACAGAGATCCCACACCTCTGGCATGGTTTTAGGAAAAGAGCTGTTCAAGTTCTGGAAGTGTGTGGAGTTAACACTAAAAGGATATTGTTATTTACTGGTGGATATAATAAATAGGAATCTACTTTCAGCATAGAAAGTTTTTTTACCAAAATGAACATTTTCTCAGTTGTTGACTAACTGAAAAGTATCTATACAGTGTTCACTAAGTACTTAGTAGAATCAAGAGTGCTCCTTTGTACAAAGGCAAAAAATAGTAACAGATATCTAAAATGCAGTAACCCTTAAAAAATTCCAAACAAAAGTACATGACAGGAAATTTTGTGTGTCAAATTTTGCTTATCATTGGTGAAGTTTAAATACATTCTGGCACTGACAGCTGCAAAATGAGTAACAGGTAGGATGTGATTTGTGTAGAACCAGTACATCAGTGTCACCAGCAGAATCCCTCCAGAAGAACAGTACAAAACCTATTGTAAATAATGCCTTTCAACTCCTCCAGAGTAAGTAACCAGAAGACTCCTGATCTGTTATGTCCAGGGCCAAAATCGTGATGTTTGATTTAGAGAGATTGTATTAGGTCTGTTAATAATTAACAGGTATGCAAGCTACAGGCTGTTAGAGTATTTCCTTAACCCATGCATTTTCAGGTAGGTAGTTCATTCAATACCATTAAACTGCCCTAGGATTTATCTTAAAGCAGGCTTGATTAGTTAAATGAAAACAGTTCTCACAAAAGGCTTGTAATTGACATTTAGCATCTTACTGTTTCTGTAACCAAAAGTGAATCCTGAGCCTATAGAAAACATGAACTTAAGGGCAAGCTAAGTGTTCTGAAGTGCACAGACAGGTGTAACTATATTGACTGGTAAGTGTTTGGTATCCAGGGTTTAAAGGCTTCAAAAAAAGTGAAAGATAAACAAAGCTGTCTAAGCTAGTGCAGACAAAAGGAGAGGTCCACTATTACAACAGGATCGTGTACAGCTGCCAACTGGAAGATGGCTATGAGAGATGAAAACACAAGGAAGAAGCAAAAGCTAAGTGAAAAGACTGAGTATATGACACAAATTCAGCTGAAAAAGTAGCTCACTGCACAACCATTCAGAATATCTGCATTTTCTGGAACTTTCCCATTGCAAGACTGTCTATCAAAACACTCATTCTGAAAATGTTCTGTTGCTTTGTTTCTGTCAGGATGTCAATAGCAAAGGAAGGGGATTTTACATGCAGGGATTTTATACATAAATATATTTTTATTTGTAATTAAGCCATTCTCAATAAAGGTTAAACTCACAGATAACCCTGTAACACAATGTAGCAAGTGTATTTATTGACAAGTTTATTAGGAAAAATGTTTTTGAAAATCTGAAATTGTAAATTGGATAAACAAAAACAAGAGTTCAAATACTTATTACAGCTATAAATTCATAGTTGCTGGGCTGTAAATTGTATTCAGTCTGCATTGCCTGGACACCTGTTGCCATCACCCAAATGATATGAAGCAAAATTTCAGAATACAGTACTACCTAAGAATAGCAAATGTATCATCATTACCTTTATTCCACAGCTGGTTTGTGTACTCTGCAACCACCACATATCCTACTGGAGTGCAGCCCCAGGGAAGGAGTTTTCCTTACCCATTGTGAGCTTTCTGTTCACAGTGAAAAGCATGCAACTGCCGCAGCCTTGCCTATGGATTGGCCAGGGTCTCTATTTCTGCTTCCCATCAGGGCACTGAGCTTTGGAAGACACCAAAGCATCTCTCTGAGCACGACTTCTGCACCTTGAAGGGGCCCATCAAAGACATTGATCCAGCTGTGGTTGTGTAAAAGGCAACAGAACCAAAGTTGCCTTGCTTTACAGCACCCACAGATCTTCAAACAGTGGGGATGGCTAGGACATTACTCAGCTGTAACAGAACTGCACTAAGTAGTTCATAAGCAGAAAAAGCAAACAAAATCCAGATGAAAACAATTTCTGTCTCCTTTCTCCCTGAATTATGCATTTGGACAGAGGGTAAAAACTGGAAAGCAGAAATAAACAGATGTACAATGCAAACCTTATGTAAAAATTTTCATGTCCTCTGAACTCATCCTCTCTATCAACTATATCACAGGACACTGTATGTGTTTCTACACTACATAAAACACTAGATGTATTTCTAGCAAGGAGAAAAACTTTGGACTCACGTAAATAACAAACACTCAAGAAGCCATATTCAATTATTCTACTTAACACAGTTTTGAGTCCTATTAATTAAAGTTGGTTACATGAAACTAAACGGACAACATTAAAACAGCAACTTGTGATTCACAGTAAAGCTATCATCCCACGGTAAC
Organism: Oriolus oriolus; assembly: GCA_013400235.1. Lineage (NCBI taxonomy): Eukaryota > Metazoa > Chordata > Aves > Passeriformes > Corvidae > Oriolus > Oriolus oriolus. The sequence goes on along the minus strand of VXBT01000192.1, from coordinate 105,716 downwards.
TTTGAATTTGTCTTCTAACATCCAAGTGTAACGAGATGTTCTCTCTTACTCTTTGATGATATTGGGTATAAAGTAAGGCTGGATTGCTTCAGCGAGCTTTTCTGCATACATTTCATATCTACCAGTCATCTGTAAAAGAAAAATCAAAGCTTCAGTTCTTTCAGTGAGTTACAAAAGTACTTCAGTAGAAAATATTTATATCCACTGGTTGTTTTTTTCTGTGACAATATATAATTTAATTGTCCCAAACATCAAAACCATAATTCACTCAAAATTCAAGATCGCCAGTGCCTTAGCACCAACTATTTTTTATAAAACAGCTCACATTATGTTGCCTAGGACTGTATTTCTATCCAAAAAAGAAGTGTATTTCCACTCTAAAAAGTCAAACTTTTAAATTAACACCTTCCTGTCTTGCAACTCTCCTTCAGTGACAATCATGTCTGCTGACTTACTACTTATGGCTATTCTGGTTATTCTGGATAGCTGAAAGTTGAATGTGAAAGGTGGACTTGCCTTCTTACACATCAGTTTTTTAAGTTATGTCAATGAAGGCAAAGGAGTGTCTCCGTAATTAGGGCTTCATATCATGTCCTTGACAACCAAGGAATCTTGCTGCCAGCAGCAAGTTTGCATATATGCCACTGACAGTGTCTGGGTTACTCTTACTTCACCCTTTAACAATACGAAATATCAATGGTTTGGGCAACAGAGCAAGTGCTGGAAGTGCTGCAATACAGCACCTGATGTAGCACTGTCATCCTCTTCTGAAGTGCACAGCCCACAACATGGCTCTGGGAGGGGCAAATTACATGTTTATTTAATTTGTTTAACACCTTTGCTGCTCTAAGTTTAGCAAAGACATTGTACATTTCAGGCATGACTGGGTGCAAACTGCAGATACCAGAGCAGGTTAAATAGGTTCCTATTTGCTATTAGGGTTTTCTGCAGTGGGTAACCAGTGACCACTCTTCCTCATTCTCCTCAGCAAGAACTACCTCTGTCTCGGCCACAACTGAGAGGAAAAGGAAACGGCTCTCCCCTGTCACATAAATAAAACCACAGCTGTGCCTTATGTGCCAAAACCCAATAACAGCACTCCACACCATCAACATAAAATTAAGGTGCTGAAAGCACAAGACCTGAAGACAACAAAAAATACACAATTCTACACAAAACAGCCAAAGGGCAGTGTTTTGCTTATACTGTTTGTTTTTCCTAATCAATACAATTGCTTTTGTTCAGATACCCCTACTAAGCTGTTATAAGCAATGCTCCATGCTTCCTGACACACCAAGTCTCTACTCTGCAGTAAGGCCCTTAGATTTGGGTGGCAAAGCAAAACTAAATGCCTGCCTGACTTAAAAAACTAGGACTCTCTCAGCACAACTTAATTCCATTATGGCAACAACCACATGCCTAACACAGGCACTGTAAAATAACAAACGCAATTCTGTTCCAGAAGATGACCTGCAATTACTTCTTGGTTTTCGCTCCTATATATGGATTAGCAATATTAGCAAAGAAATTTAGCTCTAGATGAGAAATTACTATTTTTTAATGAGAAATCTTATTCAGCATTTCAAATCCAGAGAGATTTTTCATTTTTACATCAAACTGAAATCAAAACATGTTGAATATTGCACCAAATTGTAACGCAGAACAGGCAAATAAACCAGCTCTATAAAATAAATGTCTGATGCAGTAGCATGATGTTCAAAAACTGACACTCCTTGCAAATGATTACTTATTTTAAATACTAGGTGATCACTGAAGAACCTGCATATATTGTACAGCTGCTAGTCAGGAGTTCTGGTCTACTTTGTTTGGATTCAAATTATGCTGATCTTAAGAGTGAATAGGAAAAAGCTCTAGTCTCTAGCAATACTGAGGACTAGAACAAAAGATCTGTCTCCACAGAAGCAAGCAAGATGTCTTCTTCACCAAAAAAGCCTATTTCCAAAGATGCCACTTCTTTTGTTTTTTTGTTCCAAAACAACAGGATCTTTGTGTGGCCTGTTTTAAACTTGATCAGATTTAAAAAGGAACTAGAGTGTCCGTTGTTTAAAAAAAAAATAAATCTGGTCACTCCCCTAAATCAGCATATAATATGGCACTCCACTTGGCTTGTACTGGCACAAGTGAAGGGTCAGCAAGCTGCTGTGCTGAGTCAGCCATTTCTTCAACCAGCACCGCTGCTGGACAAATTAAATCCAATTATGCCCTCTGGAAAGATGAACCAAATCAGCTTTACCTCAGAATGCAAAAAAAAAAGTAATAAAAATGGTTTGTTAAAGCCATGTGGAGTGGCTTGCAGCCATCTTAATCTGATTTAGATGAATTCAAAAGTGTGTTAAGATGCTTCAGAAATGAATATACACAGTACACAGTTCTTCCTCTGTAGTTTCAACACATCCACAAATTCAGGAAGTTAACACTGCAAAAAGTTTGCCTTCAGAAAGTTCTCTGAAGCTTGGGGGTTTGGGTTTTCACTAAATTTCACCAAAATTGACAATTAAGGCCTTTATGAATATATAATAGTACCATGTTAGATGAGATCAAATGCCTGGCTCAGCTCAGCAACAAATGCCCATGTCTGCTACATAAGAAAGCACAAACTCTTCCCCAGCAATCTTCAGAGTTCCTAACAGTCCACATTAAGGTCCCAAGGCTAAGGTTTTCATGTGAAGGCTAAGGGCCTAGTTTCCCTGAGTTTAGCTACTCCTTTTCCAAATCTATTTATGCTTTTGGCCTCCACAACATCCTGTTAAATTAGTTCAACAATTTAAGCTCTGAACTTTTAAAAAGAAAAAAGAAAGGCTGCCTTTTAACTATTGTAACACCATAGAATCATTATCAAAGCTTGTTTGTTCTAATATCATATTTTCTTTATAATCAGGCTTACCTTAAAATTCCACTTGTCACCGACTTGCCTGCAGAGGTTTAGATCCATCTCCACCACCAGCAGCCCATCCTGAGTGCGAGAGAGTCCCGGGGTCCTGCTGCCGTCTGGCGCAGCTACGTAACTCGAGCCATAGAAATGGCCCAACTCATGGTGTGCTTGAAGAGATTTTTAAAAAGCATGTATTGCCATCTGCAAATAGGTATCTAATTAAACATGCAGTGTCCCACAAAACCTGACTTAATTTCTTGGGGACTCACTGTCCTTCAGGCAAGATAATCATACTGAAGAGTCACAGCATGATCCTAAAATAACTGCAGGTTTGGCCAGTAATTACTTTCATGCACAGTACACCATCAAACTATCAGGAAAATCTCACTGCTTTGCCTTTCAAATAATGCATCATTATGCTTACCCATTATTAAGCCTCTGGACTAAAGGCTTTGCTTTCATTGTTTTTTACTTAGCATTTGAATGAATTCTAATTGTCAAATCATACATTTTCAAAACAGCTGACAGAGATGCACCCACTCAATCTTCAATGAAAGGTCAGAGGTGAAAACACTGGGATTTGAGGCACAGAAAAGATGTTATTTCATATTGCACAACTTTTGAGTTGTGCCAAAAATCAATCACATCTGTTGTACTACTAAGCAATAAAAACTGACCTTTTTCATGCAGCTGCTAAAAACTGGCTAAAAAAAGGCTCAGGCCCATCCTGGATGGAGCCACAGGCAGCCATGGTTTTCACAGCACAAATGACAGTCTTTCGACATATAAATACATACAAGAAAATCTCATACTCCTCACTGATCGTTCTCTTTAACTTCCAGCAAATCTGGGAACTGGTACTGAATGTGACTTCTGAACATACCTTTTCCACCATCTCCAGAAGTAAAGGCGTTTTTGTAGTATTCCTGTGAAATAAGAGGAATCCATAGGTGGCAGTATAATTCCATTTCATTCAAGAAATCCTTGCTAGTCTGTAGATTTATATAAACTTCCAAAATATGATAAAGATTTTTTTCTGGCACATGATCAGCACTGTCTAAAGGGAGTCATCAGAGAGGCCTAGTTTCTGTGACGGAGAGGGTAGAACACAAGGTCTTTTTGTATCACTGCCTGTTGTTCATACACTTTGGGGAACATGCCTCGTACCCATTTCACAAGTTTAAACAGGCAAAAGAGGTGATATTTAACCAAACATACCTTTTTAGATCACAAAAAAAGGCAAACATATTCACATATCATCAAGAACAAGTCTTGATTTTTGCAGGGAATCTAATTTTAAAACCACACACATAGGGTATTTGGACTAATTTGGTAAGAATAACCTATTGTATGTACTATTAATTTTCATTATAGAATTTTACAGTCCAGACAGAGGTAGTATCTGTACAACAGCCACCAGCTGTGTACCACTGACTCAAGGATATATTAAATTTTCAGTCATATTGGCTAAAAGAATACTGATTTCACCAGAGAAACGGAGAGTTAGCAAAAGGGCGGGTGCCTATTACAAAGATTCAATTCAAGAACAGGAAGCAGCTGCAACCAAAAAGTAAGCTGCCAGCAATAAAGGCAGCTCTCAATCTCTTCACCACCGTCCATCTTCAAATCACATCATAAACCCTAGTACAGTAGTTACACAGCAGAGGAATCCATGCATTCTAGTGCTATCAGTCCCTTGCCTTGAATGAACTCATGCTCCAACACCTGAATTATGGAATGAAATGAAACAATGAAGATACGAACCGTTCCTACTCTGTTGATGGGACACGTGAAGCAGTGATTGGCTATGGCAGCATTTCTGGCTTCAATTGGCCACAGCGCCTCACTGCAACACACAAAGAGGCAGCAGGTATTCACTACTTGTACACTTCAGTGCTAAATCTACATTCTCACTGTCTCACACTGCACATTTTCTGTCAAAGAAGCCAAAGTTAGCTTTTAGGAAATCAAGTCAGTAGGGTGCAATTAATGTTAATCTGCAGAAGATTAATCTCAAGGGACAGTTTACACTGGTCCAGTCTGGTTCAAGAGGCCTGATAATCATAAAATTGCCAACAGTTTAAAAAAAAAGTTTCTGAGAAAACGGTATCTCAGCTTGGTTCTGAAAACTGCAGCTTGATCCCACACTCCTACATGGACAATGCAAGCTGGTAAGATAAGCCTGAATGTAACTACTACCTATTATATAGCAAAAATATTACATAAAAAATCTGAATAAACTCTCAGTTTTCAGAACACCAGCTGGATGCTGGTTAACACTGTCTTAAAGACAGATCTGCTGATGTACAAAAAAAGTTCTGAAAGAGAATCAGTTACTAGGAGTAGACCGGGAGTTCAAAATTCCAGGTGGAGGAGAATGCAGGCTCCTTTGTGAAGATGAAACAAGGAGACTACACTTCCAAGACCTCACCAAGGTGCCCTTTAGGCCCCAGTGAGGGGCTCAGAGGTTCAGTTAACCCAAAAATGGAGCAATGGCATAGATCAGTTTGTATTTTACCTGAGTGTCCCAATAGTGGCTGAAGGGTTAAAGATGATCTCTGCTCCATTAATGCTATACATGAGCCAGTTCAGAGGGTGGTGGCGTCCATAGCAGATATTCACAGCAATTGTCCCAAACTGTGTCTGAAACACTGGGTGTCCTGTATTTCCTTCCATATAGTAAGTAGACTACAAACAAACAAAACAAAACAAATCAAAATGAAACACAAAAAAACCCAAAAACCAAAAACAACCCCCAAAAAAACAACCAAACAAAAAAACTCCACAAAGGCAGACTTCTTAAAAAAGTGCAAAAAAGTACCTCCAACTAAAAAAGCTTTTTAATCTGCAGATGGAAGGCTGAGGATAATAGGATGAATTAGATTTACAAAAGCACTTCAGCAGTAGGAAAGATGAATACAGAAATGCCAAAGCAGCAGCAGGAGTGTGTATTCACTGGAATTACACTCTTATACCTGCTTTCAGCAAAGTAACTTTTTTTATGCAGCAGGCAGTTCACTTCCAAAATGTGCTGCTTTCTGAAAGTATTATCGCCAGGTTCAGACAGGGACAAAGACAGTGATAAAGACCTACAGATAAGAATGAGACAGAACATGCCACGCAACATTTCTTATACAATGTTGTGGATACCAAAGGAGTACAGAAGTTGAAGTGGCCAGACTGATTCCTGACAGTATCCTTTGGGGCCGATCTGAGACAGAAGAGCAAGGGACACAATCCATCATCCTGACCCAATGGGACACATCTCTTACCAGACAAGGAAGGTGTGTTGTAAAGCAAACCCCTCTTTATTGAAATTATCTGTTCCTTGTAACCACCACTGCCGTTGGTCTTGAAGGAAGTAGAAGCACCTGAGGCCTAAAGCAAGCAGTTACAACTGGGGAACAAACCTGGGCCTTATGTAAGTGTGGGCAAATGGCACAACATTTACAGGAGGGTCACTTTCTGAAACCAAGGTTCAAGAGGTTCAGTATGTCCAGTAAAAGCAACACCTCATGTTTCTTATTTATTACCACGTCTCATGAAATTGCACAGTCCCTTGGGCACTGATTTCATCTCCTTTCATGTGTATGGACAGCAGACCAAATGGTGGGTGCTCACACAATCATTTTTCAAAACAATTCTGCTGAATGAATATATTTCCATTTTTTCTCCTATTCTCAGTTTCTTTTCTAACAATAGGAGAAGAAAAACAAGAATGCTGTTTCTTCAGGGAATTCATCAGTTCCTATTTCTTTATTTCTCACCAGAGGTCACAATCATCTCCACAGCAATAAACGGTGATGTCTCAACAAGGATTGATTTTTATCTACTTGGCCTCCCACACATGGCTGAATAGGCCACAGACCAATCTCTTTGCCCTTTCCATTTAGTTCTTACTGATTCAACTGGCACGATTTTAACAAGGCTCCTTTCCCATCTGCCCTACAGAGACAACCCACAAGAAATAATTTCAAATTCAGTATTTGAGGTTTAACTTTCTTGATAAAGAAAACAACATTAAAGTAACACAGATTAATATAATCCTTTCCTGTAGCCTGGGTGGTTTCTGAAGTTGCTTTATCAGAATTGTTCAGAAGAGTGGACTTAATGCCTTGCTAACAAAGCCAGCTGAAGACAGTGCTGTCTTGGGTAAACACTACTTGATTCTGTAACAAGCTAGATACAAGAAGAAATGCCAGATCACTACAGTATATCTGGAAGCTATAAACAGATTGTTCTGTAGTAATTCTGGTATTTAGGATTCTAAGAACTAACTTCTTTTAGCAAAACTCTTAATGAAACTCTATTTATACTTCACATGAGAAAGTAAAAATATTTTCTTTTTTTAGGTGTCTCTCATTATAGTTTCATAGCTGGAAACAATGAGTTTCTTGGAATTTGTTGATTCTCCACTAAACACTCTGGAAAACTGAAAGACATCATGTATTTTAGCACAAGCAACAGGAACCTATTTTTCGTTGGATTACATAAGGAAAAAATAAAAAATGTGGAAAGTAACCAACGGATTTGTTAGTTGCTACTTTGCTAACTAAAGGACAGACCTGATGAAATAATATTAAATATCAAAATAACTGTTAAAAATACAAGGTAACACTGGTGACTGACAAGACTGTGCCAGAAATTCATTGTCTAGAACCCTATTAACAGCCTCCTCTGAAGAAACTCAAACCAGCCTGATCAGGTCTGGGAGCAAGGTCAAAACTTCCAGAGGTCTTTGAACACAAAGTTTTGAGACCACAAAGAACTTTTTGTATTAATAAAAAAGCAGTTTAGGTTCTGAAGCCTCAGTTTGGTGACTGAAGCAGTCAGACAGGGAACAAAAGCAACTGCAGGTATATAGCAGCCTCTGGTGCTTAGAAGAAATGCCTCTGTTAATTACTCACTTTAGCTGACAAGGAGAGATTTAGTTAGGTAAGACAATGTATTTTTAGACTTCAGTTAATTTTTAATCCTGATCTTTCTGCTTGTGATAATTCTACGGATGAATAAACACATTTCAGATCTCTACCAGTTTTCCTCTGATGTTGCCTTTACTGCCAGTTCAGTTTCTGAAGCTGATTCTGGAGGATGGCGCAAAACCTGCTGGGGGCTTCAGTTGCAAAAATGTGTTTAGTAAACAGAAGATGCCATAAACCAGCTATTCAGTCAGAGGCATAACGAATTAAGGGATTCTGCTCGAATAAATACAAGCAGAAGAACTGTCACTTCCAAGACAACCTCACAGAGAAACAGAGAAAGACTGTAAGTAATGTTCATGCTTAAACCATGAAACAATTGCCCGGCAAATTAAAGTAAGTTCAACATGCACACATGACAAAACTACCCAAGCCAATCATGCACAACAAACATAACATAGCTGTAACTTAAAAGAATTCTTTTAAAGGATATTTGATGCTTTTGAAGTTTCCACTAGGCCAAGGAAGAGTACCTAACAAGATTCAATGTTACTTTTCCTTTAATACTCATCACTCTCACAAAAATTTTTCCTTCTTGATAAATTAACTTACTATCATTTCATCTGAGAAAAACTGATTTGACAGTAAGTGAACCACATTTTCTAGAAACACATTGCATTTCCTGCCACTGTGACTCTGACACAACCCATGCTGGCACAAATCAGAGCTGCAAGGTAAGACTAACTTGATTATCACAATATTGCATCTTACCTCATTGAAATCTCCAACCCTTGGAATGTGATTTTTCCTACTTTTGCCAAGGAGAGCTCCGGAATTAGAAATGACCACTGCAGTATTCCACAGAATTCCACCGTGCAGTTCATCTCGCTCCAGGATTGGAGATACCACAACCATATTGTATTTCTTTGCAAGCTGTACAAATGAACACAATTCCTCTATTATACACCAACCTGCAGTACCCCAGAATGAGAGACATCACAGCTAGCTGAAAACAGCTAATTAAAAGTAAAACAGCATTACATGTTAACTACAAGTGTTAAATAACACAGGTATGAGTGAGAAATATAGCAAATTCTGCCTGCCAGTTCACTGGTACATTGTCTTTTCCTTCAAATCACTTCCCTTTCTTTTATTTCTCCACACTTTCAGCGTCATTAATTCCATAGAGAGAAGCAACATGTACTTGCCCTAGATCAGACTAAAGATATTATGCTGGACATAAAATCTTTAATAGCTCAGTCATAGCTGGGCAAATTTCACACCAAAACAAGTCTCATTTTCTTATTTAAAGAAAAAGTTGTCAGAAAATAAAAGTAAAGTATGTCACTAAACTTCTAACCAACAGTCTCTGGAGAAACAAGAGCCTGACAATAACAAATCTCCTTGGGTCCAAAAAAAGTTCCCTACATTTGTGTCATTCCAGAGGGGAATGCAAACAGTTGTGCGACAGTGTTCCCTGCTCAGAAAAGGCTGTTATTCTCCTCATACCTTCATACAACGATTGTTTAATGCTCAACTGCTCTAGACAAGAAAGACCTTTTAAAAAGAAAATAAAATTATCTGTATGAAGAAAACTTTCTCCCTTGTAAAATTCAGGAATAGTTAAACGGGCAGTTCCATAGGATTTTCATGGTAAAAGGCAGTCTTTAAATGCAGAGTAGTTTAAACAATAAACACTGAGCAGAATTTTTCTTGTACATTTCTGTTTCAATTCACTATCATAATATTTGTCAAGCGAGTTGAAAATTTATTTTTTATTACTTCAGTTTTCTCAGCGATACCAGAATGGTACAGAAAGAAGAAATCCATCATTATCAGTGGCAGTTATGGGCTGGGGCTGGATGTAGGTTGGTTTTTTACCTCTTGACAGAATTTTGTTGTTGGCCCATCCTCTGCTGGCTCAGCAAATTCAGTCCACGGAAGTTTCTCTCTTGTACAAAAAGCAAAGGGCATGGCTGGAAAACACCAAAACAAGGCAAAATGCACAAGAATGTTCATGCCACTCAAGAAATACACGCTATTTGCATGAATACCGATTAAAAGATTAAACAATTAAGAATTATTCTACTGTTTTTCTTGTTTAAAGGCAAAAGCTATTTAAAAATATTTTTAGCAAGGGCAAGGAGTTTTGAGCTCACATAGAGCAAACCAGAAGAGAATGGATGTACTTAGTGAAGTCTCAGCAGGGGTAAAAAGACAAAACACACCCCAGTCGCTAGTGTTCATCATGAATAACCTGTTTTCACAAACATTTCATGGGCCTTCATTTTGGGTTTTGCTTCTATTAAGCCTCAAACAGCCCATGTTAATGAAAAATAGATTTTTAAATTTTAATACCTGTCTAGAAAAAAATCCCAAAGTTTTAAGAGAAAAAAAAATGAGGAAAGGATCATAAAGGATGCCTCAAGGAGCTCCAAATATCATATGACAGCCTTCAATATAACAGACCCCATATTACCTCTTCCATACAGTTCCGCTACCTCAGACTCTTTGGTTTTTCCTTTAGGAAGTAAATCACTACGGTCAATTTTTGTATCTTGGAAGATTTCTATGGCTCACTTACAAGACATACTTGTAGCACAGGACACCTGTTAAAATTGAAGGCACTTGATACCTGAAAGCCTACAAGGAATCACAGAAAATACTCACTCCAAGCCTCCTGGAAACACACAATGTTGACCCCACACATTGCAGCTACTCCCACCATCTCCTCGATGCGTCTGTGCAGAGCAGCCACCTGATTGTGAGAAATGTCACACTATAAAAACAGCTGTATGTTCACTTCTGTATTAGCTGCCTGGTTTTACAACCTTTGTTCACATTGAGTTTATCTTGTTCTATACTCAGTGCCACTGCTTTCAAGGGGAGTAACTCAAGCTATCATTCCTGAACACTGATAATAGAGTCAGATATAGATTTTTAAAAGCATTTAGATGCTGAAAATAGAGAAAGCATTCCAATGGGATTCTAATTCCATGGTTGCAATATTCATATAGATGGCAACTCACTGCTGCCTGACTTGCAAAAAGCTGAAAATCTTAACAGAATCAACAAAAACTGTAATTTTGCATTGTAAACAACCTACAGGACAATGTTAAGCCCTCTGTCCTAAGAGCTAAGTAATCATTACCAAGAAAAATCATCAAACCCTTTATTAATTAGTTTTCTAGAGTATTCTACTTAAAGATAAGCATAGGTGTAGCACTTTGCATTGCTACTTTCGGGTGTCAAAAAAAAATTAATAAAGACAAGACTGCACTGACCTATGAACTCAACAGCTGTATGCCGATTTACAAGAATAGTTAACTAGTAATTTATAAGGTAAAATCATTAATATAGCTGGTACTTTATTCAACAGCTGCTATAAAGAATCCACAAACTTGATCTGTTTACCAAATTAATGACTTGCATCTGTGATAGGTAATCTTTCCAAAACAAACCACTTCAGAAATGTTCTGTCCTGTCACTGTACAAAACTACTACTCTAGGAGATTCTATAAATGCAGTGCTTTCTTTCGTTTTTTTAAAGCTACTCTTAGGGGGCTATTTCTATACATATATGTCACATCATGCTTTTGGGTCCCAAAAATGGTTGCAGAATCATCAAGGTTGGAAAAGACCTCTAAGATCATCAACCAAGTCCAACCATTAACCCAGCACTGCCGAGTCACCACTAAACCATGTTATCTTGTAATAAGATTTCACTCACTGCTGTACAAAGAATAATGAACAGAGCTTTATTAATCTGTTTCCTCTAATGGATTTTCCTATAATGGAACATTTCTCAATTAAAACTAGAACTGCACCTGTGGTTTCCACTGGTTGCCATCCCTTTTGATTTTGTGTAAATGATTTTATGTTTCATCTTAGAGGCAAAGGATTTTCATGTACAAAATGAGCTACTAAATACTTAGCTTTGGAAAAACTGCAAGCAAGTTGGGCATGCTAGGTAAACACAAAAGATGTTTCTGAGAAACATAAAACCAAATGTGTCATTCAAATTTCTTACACGATGCTCTATTGCAGTAGTGATGGGTCCTGTACTGCCAGACAATCATTAGACATTTAATGATACAGCTCCTAAAATCAACAGCTGAACCGTGTTATGTCTCAATCCAGCAGAAGAAGAGTTACGAACAGCCCCAGTCCCAGTTTGTATACCTGGACTGCCACTGCTGTGTCTGTGGGAAGAGGAAGTTTATTCTGTATCAGTCCCACTCGAACAATTCGTGGCCTTCTCAATTGCTCCGGTGCAGCTTCAAATCCATAGCCCTGTAGTTCAAAATCTCTCTCCTGAGCTGCTGACAGTGCAGCAGTTGGCAAATCAAGTTTTCTGGATTGAACAGGAAACACAGACATTTCAAGATGAGATGTTCTCCTTCTCTGCTCTGAATGCAGTGGACCAAGGGGATCACAGTTCTGTCTAACCCTGCAGAGACGCTCAAGCTCTCATGCCCCAACATTCATCCATCAGCCAAGGCACAGGCAGTGACCAGCTCAAGTGCCAATCTCACTGTTCACCTCCATGTCACCAATCTCCCACTGTCTTCCTCTGTCATTTCCAGAACTAACACCTTCCTGCAGAAATCATGGAGCACGTACGCATAAACTTCCATCTGCCATACCTGGATTATACACTTTCCCACCAAGGTATTTTCCTCAAGTTTAATCCCTACTTTTTCAGCTCCATCACCCCGATGTCTCGACTATTCCCGTCAGGTCCTCCATCCCTGTCCGTCACCTTCTCACACTGCCCTGCTCCCAACACCTGGATCACCCCCACAATGCCCCAGTCAACTCACTGCACCACCACAAGCCCTACTCCTCCTTTTTCCCCTCAGCCCAGCCCTGTGACTTGCAGACCTGCCCTCACACTAACCCCCTCCCCTCACTCCCGGGCTGGGCATCCCCGGGGAGAGGAGAGACGGAAAGCAGCAGAGCGGGGGGCGAGCCAGTCCTGGTGGCGCACCTGGCCTCGCCCCCATAGAGGATCCGCTTCACCTCGGCGAGTTCCCCGGGCGGGATGTGCCGCTCCAGGCACGACTCCAGCGACTCCAGACCTCCCGCCATGGCGAACGTTGGTTGCGCGCAGCCCCTCAGGAGCGCGGGGGCCCCGTGGACTTTGCCCCGGGCGGCCCCGTCGGCCCCGCCCCGCTCCCCTCACGGGTTTTGGCGGGACGGTCTCGTGAGGTGCCCTCAGGGACAGAGCTGCGCCGTTCCCGAACTCTCGCCGCTCCTGGAGCGAGCGCGGCCACAAAGGGGAAGGAAGCGCCCAGGATTAGTAAATGCTCGTGGTCGAAAGGAACCACAAAAGTCGGAGAGTCCACAAAAAGTCACGGAAATCGGTTATGTTGGTCCCTGACCTTCGATATGAGCACAGAGTAGAAAGAAAGAGAGAAAAAAGGGGGAAAGAGAGAGAAAAGGGGGGAAAGAAAAAAAATAAGAACATAGAAGAGGGAAAGAAAGAAAAAGAAGGAAGGAAAGGAGAGGAAAGGAAAGGGGGAAAGGTAAAAGCTAGATCACCAGCCCTGGTTCCAGCATCGGTCCAGCCGATGGGATGTCCAGGGTCCTGGGGATGTGGCCATTCCTGGCTACTGGCCACTTCTGGACCAACTCTTGTGCTTCTGACATAAGTCATCTAAAAGAACATGTTTAGGAGCTTTTTCTAATGATACCTTTCCAACAAAAAGGCTTGGAAATAGGTCATAAAATGGCAGTGGTTCTCATGGATATGTATGTGTCCATTTAAGTTGCAGTGAAACTCAGAACAGGAGCCAGCAATAAATAACTTTGACTTTAACATGGATTTTGAGGCCCATTCTAATTGGAAATCCATCCCAAAACCAGAGTTAATATCAGACAAAGGATTGAACCTATTAAGACCTTGATCTAGGACAAAATAGAAGTGCATCAAATAAAGGACATTTCCTTCTGCAAGTACCAGGCAGACACCCTGTTTAAACCAGTTATTCCCGCTGAACCACTGGCTGTGCCTTCTGCTTCAAAACACACAGAATTTCACAACATAGCAACGGGGTTTCTCGTTCGAGTGGAACACGAAGTCCAGGGATGGCTACGCATCTCTAAATATATCCCACCGAGTTTAAGCACTGCTTTATGTATCTGCTGGAGGATGTAACAACTTTCAGCACTTAGTATTTGCAGTTGTTAGGTATTTTGAGTTAAATATTAAGCCTTTTAGACTAAATAAAAAAAGAATGTCAGGGAGAGAGAGTCTAATTTTTAACTTTAGGCAGAAGGTGTCCAGGGGCAGCATGGTTTCATTAAGGCATTTGGAGATACATTATTCTTCCTCTCTAATTCACCCTTTTTAACTGAAACAGTTTCAGTGAAATTACTTTTCTTTCCCAAACATATTTCTGAAGGGCAGTAATAATCAATACATACATCAGATTTTTCATCTGACGATCCTAATTTGCTTTAATGGCCAGTTTTAAAGGTACCTATCAGTAACATTTTGCTCTGTTCATGGCTGGCAGATCTTTAAACATTGCAGGGAGGGAGATCAATGCAAAAATCAGCTGACAATAGAGGGGGGAAATGAGGAGGCCAAGTAAGTTCATTTCCATATCAGCATACCCAGGATGTCGACAGATAAAGCATTTCTGGAGGATTCATAGAAACAAACAGAAGGGTCTAGGTTTCTCTGGGAACTGTTCTTTTCTGCCTGGACTGCAAATTAAAGGGAAAAACAGCAGGTCTATTTTGTATCCAGCTCCTGAAGAAGGTCACATAACTGAACTTTTCTCTTCAAGTTCTATTCTTAGTGTGAACTTTCACTGACTTCTCTATTGGTGCCTTGTTTATTTGCAATTTAGTAAATTGTACTACATGTAGGAAATTGACTTCATGGCAATAAAACTGAAGCCCCTGAAAAGAATACTTAGGAACAGTGGAGACCTGAAAAAACAGAACATTTCCTGTGCACCGTATCAACCATCCTGCAACAACGCAGTGAGGTCCAGACTGCATGAATAGGAAATGACAAGCCTAGAATTACTAATAATGATGAAAGGAGATCAGGCTATTCCATAGGGACTGCGTGTATATAAAGGTATAACTCCAGCCAACACAATAAACCTTCAAAGCACGAAATGTTAATGTTGAGCAGGAAAGTAACCTAATAAAGGAAGATGCCTTCCATATCCCAGACAAAGCATATTAGAGGGCTTGGATTTAAGTCTGAATGTTCCACCTCAGTCATTGCAATTATCTGTTAAGTAGGATGCTTGAATCCAGATCCCAGTTCTGATTCTGACTTCTTCAAACCTCTGTATTTAGACTTCTTCCCAGTTCCGCATTACCTGGGCCAAGTAATTGTTTTGGGAAACAGCTGAACCTTTTGGTATGAACCCAAACGGTAATAACTGATTTAGAAGAAAATAAGTATTTTGTGGAACAAAAGCTCTTCAAAACAAGGGAAAATTCCTACAAAACAGTTCTGAAGTGCAAATGCTTTTCATCTCTATTGCCCTCAGTCAGGGTGGTTCATAAAGTTGGGTGTAGAAGTCAGGACCACACAGTGCAATCTGTACAGAAGCAGTTCTTGTGCGCTTCTGTGCTGAAACCCTGCGTTGCACAGACACCACGGCAGAGCTAAAACGGCTTTGATAATACTGGTCCACAACTCTGTGCTGCAAGACTGTTCCCGAGAGTTCCTGTAAAACCCCACAATAGCACCCTGGCATTAGTCAGAAACACCCTGGAGAATGAATTTAAGAGCCAAATATTTGGAGTTCAGGCTAAAATTGGGAAAGACCCAAGAAAAGATTTAAACAAACAAACAAAGTCTTTCCACTGTAGCCCAAGATAGGAGGAAAGGCTGAACAGCATCACAGATCAGTGCTCGTAGGCAGGATTAGAGGCAGCATTTCTGTCTGTCCTTCCTAAGGCAGTAGTAGGTATATGTACTCCTGCTGAAACACCCAGCCTCTTACAAACCCTGCTACTATCATCATGCGAATCATGTTTCTGACAATTTCTTCTGTTGTCAGTCCTTGAACACAGAGTTCCCCGGATCAGCTAAATAATATCTCATGTCCCTAATCCAGTAGCTGCCTCAGATACCCCCAGTGTCATGCTGCTGGTCATTAACACCTATCAAGGGATTTGGGTGGGCACAGATGTGTCCTGCAAGGGCACATGATATCGGCGCTCTGGTAGCTTGGTTTTTAGATGCTGCAATACCCTTTACAATTATCTTCTACAATGTCCTTTTCCAGTGGCCACAAAATAAAGTACTGAATTGTAGTCCAGTCAGGTCTTTGCACTGCTTCACCTCAAATACAAATTCCCTTGCTTCATGTGGAAATATGAAACAATTATCTTGAAACACACCTGATTCAAAACATTTCAAGTGTAAGAGACAGGCAGTGAAGGGGAATTAGCATAATAGAAGTGTAGGAGAGGATAAGGTCTAAAATATAGAGGGAAGATAAAACACTAGCTTCAGGCTCCTTAATACACAGCTAAAAGAAGGGAGTTGGTAACCTTCCTGTCTGTCCTGCTTTGGTTTAAGGGTTCTGTGATGCAGGAAAACCAAGATTCTCTGTTTTAAAGTCATTCCTTTGTACCATGACCTCTTGCTGATAACACTTAACTGTGGTGGTGGTTTTGGGGTTTTTGCCTTTACAGACAAAGCTCTCTTCCTAATTCTACTTAAATCCTTACAAGCACTGTTACCAGTTTTAGAAATGGATCTGTATGTAAAGTTAAGCCGAAGTTAAATTGAGGATTTTTATATAGATGGAAAATTCCAGCCTGCATTTAGATTACCTGTCTTACCTGTGAACTCTGCAGAAGTCATAGGTTCAATCACCTACAGAGCAGGAGAGACAAATTACAAATCTCAACTAGTTGGCTTTGCGTCCTCTGCTTTTGGCTTCCTGCTGTTCTGAAGACTGGGTGAGGGGAAGTGGCTGAAAACTGAGGAAGTTTATTGTTGACAATACATTTTGTCTGCTCTCAGGCATGCCTGGG
Organism: Oriolus oriolus; assembly: GCA_013400235.1. Taxonomy (NCBI): domain Eukaryota; kingdom Metazoa; phylum Chordata; class Aves; order Passeriformes; family Corvidae; genus Oriolus; species Oriolus oriolus. The sequence goes on along the minus strand of VXBT01000192.1, from coordinate 88,883 downwards.
ACCAAAGCAGTCCCCAGGCAGCGCCAAATCTGGGCAGTGAAATCTAAGTTTTCAGACACTCTCCCCTGCCTCCCACAGGAAAAACCCAGCTTACAGTTTTCAGAGTTAATGTATCTTTGGAAGATCCCTTCTGTTGTTAGTGCTGTTGTCTTTCTAGCTAGAAACATTTTCCTTGATTGCTTTGACTAAATCATACCTGAAAATGCATCTTTCAAGCAGAAGAGATTCACAAATTGGCTACTTTGCCAATTAAAACCTTCATCCTTCCCTGGAATATGGCTATCTCCCTGGGGCACAGGAAGTGCATTAAAGAAGTAATAAACACTCATAAAACACATTTAGTGATCTAACATTTAAGAGCAGAGTTCTTTTTCATTACTGTAACTTTCTGCTAAATTACCACCAAGATTGCTCATGGGCTCAAAAGGTCAGTGTTATTTTTGCTGTTGAAATCATGGAGTCTGGGAAACAACTGTGTGTAAATTGCTGATAAACTGGAACAAAGACAGAAGAGAAAAACACTGAACATATAAGAATGCAAGTAAACCAGCAGGAAAGGAGGGGAGGGGAAGAATCTCACGGACAGTTTATTAAAAGAACAAAAGAATAAAATCTGGCGCATTTGTTTTCCACGGGTTCAGGAAGCCCGGTCTTTAAGCACCTACTATAAATAGTGCTTTAATTCTTCATCAAAGCGAGTAGTAGTCTGTACCAAAATGAATGAATCTTAGGTATAATCGGGGAAGAGGGAGATGTCCCTCCCCTCATGGGAGGAGAAAGATCTTTTGTTTCAATCCTTGCAGAAATTAGGTATTTCAAAGTGTAAGAGCTGGAGACATGAGGGAGAATCTGGAACATGACGTTTCTATACTGCCAGATTCCTGTCAAGAATACTGTTAGAGAATGGAATTGGCAAACATCTAATTTGGAATTGAGTAATCTGATTTTGAGAAAGATGGACTTGAATTTATCACAGGGCTAACTTCAAAATCCTCAAGGAGTTCCCCTCTGAGTGGAAGCTCTATGTGACTTGTATGAACTTTGGAAAAGCATTTGATAGGGATATCATATTGAAAGGAATGGGAGTTTGTTTGAAATTCCGAAAAGGACAGTTTTCAGTCATTTAACCCTGTATAAAGGATCTGATTGTAATATAATCCCAAACAGCTACCTCAGAGCCATCCAAGTTAAAACCAAATGCAGAATACGGGAGCCTTACATTGCCCTTACGGGGAAAAAAGTAGTTGAAACATTATTTCATGCAAAGAACTGCAAATTGTTCCAGGCGAGCTTATTAGATGGCCCCAAGACCCATTATTTTCTAGGTGAGAGCTTTGGTTAATAGCTTGGCCAGTGGCAAAGTGGTGTTAAATGACTCAATACACTGCCCTGGTTCTCAGTTGTGTGGTTTGGGGTTTGGTGGTATTCAAAGTGACTCAGCAAGGACCTTGAAGAGGTTTGTTTCCATAGCTTGCCCACTGAACTGGACACCTAATGGGTAACTTTTAGGATAGGCACTGAATATTATTCAGGCGGGTCAACACCTGCACACAGCAGTCAATAAAGTGCTGCATTAATCTTTAGTTTTACACTTGACAGCACAAAAGGAACAGCAACATCCACTAGCAGTCAACACCTTGCTTTTCTGGGAAAGCATTCAAGCTGAGATTGAGGAAACTACAATAAGGGTCTCTCTCACAGAGGATGAGACCCTTCCCAGCACTAGAATTATTAGGGAAGACCTGCTCAATCTCTCATACAGGCCCTGTATAAAAGGACCTCTAGTGCAGATTGCACAGGCTGGCCCAAAGACAGGACATTCTCCATATTGAAATACTTCCTCAGTCTCTCACCAAAGCCATTCAACTCACAGCTCTCACCAACCAGAAGGAACTAGACCTGCAGAGTGATTTCGGTGGCAGGAAAGGGAAGAAAAAAGGGAGCATTTGTGGGATCCATCTGCTGCACCATGATGTGCGAGCACAATTTTGTGCTAACAAGTGGCAAAAGGAGCTTCAACCCTTCAGCTGAATTTGCCCAATGAGTTGATCCATACCCCTGACACCCGGGAACAGGGTCTCAGGATTTCAGAGGTTTTATACACAGGGATTTTCACTGATATTCAGCCTGGAAACTTCTGCCTGAGAATAACCTGATCTGCTGTAGAATTTACTTCTGAGTAACATACTCCTATTCCACAGTGAGAATATCTGTGATATTACTGAGAATGCAGGGTGCTAACAAGAAGTAATATCTCACTTGAACTGCAGACTCCATTGCAACCCAAATCAGCTGTTCAGTGCAAACAAGTCCTTTTTTCAGAGAAGTTGGAAGACAACAAGCTTGCCATCTTTTAAGGACAGCTCATGGAAGGGATGCTGTGAGGCCTCAACAACACATTTGTGTGGTAGAGGCCAATATCTCTGGCTCACAGCAACATGTGAAATTGGGCAGGCGGCTGCAGCTGCACTTGGCAAACAAACAGTCATAACAAAAGCTTGCCACTCTAAATTATGGTTATTGAACTAGTGTCTTCATGAACAGCCTAGATTCTGGCAAAAGGGCATGAGGAAGACAAAACAGAAGTTTTATCAACTTAACAGGAAAGGAAAAATCTCCTAGATAAAAGGAAAAGAGCCATTTCTGAGCCAAGTGTTTAAAGGGTTCTCAGACCTTCCCAGGCCAACGAGTGTCTGTGTTTAATGCTTACTTCCTTCCAGTTCTGTCTGTGCCAGAAATAACTTGTCAGTGGAGTATATTTTATTAGTGTACCTTTTATCAAAGCCATTCCTGCACAGAAAAGTGATACTTGCTGCTGACGTACTGCTGGCACATGAGGAAGAAGGAAGGTGTATTTATGAAGAGTGTAACGCATTCTACTGTCCTTCCTGAGCCCGTAAGAATGTCTGCAGACTTGTAATGGCACAAACTGAAAACTTCCAAATGAGAGACAGCACCTGTGCACCAAGGTAAGAGGGGATCTGCAAGGATTGATTTGCTTCTTCAAGATCTTGGGTATTTTCAGCATCTTTTAAAGGCTCATTAGCAGTTTACATCGCTGATACTGTCATTGGTGACATGTTCCCAGTCACAGCAGAGGGAACCCAGAGTGATGACTCTGGGTCATCACAATACGGTGGTCACATAACACACCGAAACATGGCCAGTTGGGTCGTACACACACAAAACACTCACGTGGTGCCTCGAGACAAAACTCATAACTTGACTTGAGCGACAGGCAAGTCGCTGGAATTTAAACCAGCGGGACGGAGATGAGAAGACAGGATGTGTTAGAAACACAAAGTCAGTAGAAAGAAGGAAGGGAAGAGATTGTGGATGACCTGTTGGTGGAGATAATTTCCCTACTGAGCAATAGTTACCATACCAACAATTTCTGAGCAAATTTCCAACAGTAACTGTAGGAAGGCTCTTTGTTTGGCTTTGGGGATTTTTCTGTTTACCAGCTAGACTCCATATGAGACCTTTGGTCCAACCTCACGATGCAGAGTTCTGTGGGTCCAGAGGATACGACAGTACTAAATTTATAGCCCAAATATCATTAAGGATGGAATGTAGTCCTTTCCAGGAATGAGTGAGACACTCTTCCCACAGCCAAAGAGAGGGGCTTTTATCTCTTTCCTTCTACACACAGGCACCCTCCTGCCCCCCCACTGTGCTGCATGCATATAGCCATTTCCTGAAACATTTCAAATTTGTTTTCCTTAGGTTATTTGTGTCTACAGCCACCAGATGGTCTGTGTCAAAGCTGATATGTTCAACATATTATTCCATTATCCTATTAGGTTGAACATGTCCTTCCTCCCATGAGAGCTGTTAAGATATCACCCTTACAGAAAAGAGGCAGCTTTAGTCCCACTGTCATCTCCTTTCTCCTTCTGAGTAACACACTATCCTCAGTGATCCTGTAGCACATAGCTAACATTTTAGCCTGTCTTGGTATTCTGTGTTCATACTTTCAAGAAATAATATCTAGCCATTTAATATCCAGCTCCCTCAATGAACAAGCTGCACACATGTATCAGGTGTGATACAAATATCTCTGAAGGCTTGAAAAAGACAGTGGTGATGCTTTCTTCTTTTCAAATAAAAATTTCCTATATTGTTTTATCAGACTCTGTAATTTGAAATGATCCTCTGTCAAGATACCAGTCATATTTCCAAAACTGCTCCCTTGATCTTAAAAAGTCTTGGAAAATATCTGCAATTCAGGTCAATGACATTTAAACTGAGGAAATGGTCACCTTTGGTTTTCCTCTGTGGGCTCCTCATGCCCCTGGGAATGGGAGAGCAGAAATTCCTGGCTGGTTTCCATGACCCCAAGGACTGAACGTTTTTTGCTTGAGGAGCCCTGCAAGCATCTATAACTGAGACAGCTTGTGTCAACAAAGATTATTCAAAAGATGCTGTTTCAAGTTGGTAGGGGTAGAAGGCAATGGGAGAAGAGAGAGAGAGGCAGAGAAAGCCCCACTGGTGGGGATGGAGGCAGCCAGCACACAAAGGAATGAGCCTCCATCAAAGATACACAGGATCTCCTGTGGGAATTCTCAATCACTAGCAACAACAAGAGCTCTTGCTTTTCTCCAGGATGCACCTCTGGGTGAGAAATACCCTGAACAAAGGACCCTTCTTTTTACATACCAAAAATAAATGCTTTTGGAAAAAATGCATACCCCGCTTTATCTGCATGCCTGGAGATTTTTGCTATCTGCTTACTCACCCTTTACAGCCCCTGTTCCACTATGGGAAACAGTCACAAGTGTGTCACTCACAAATATGTTGACACTCAGTTCAGTTCCTCCTGGTCCCGGCATAATGACAGTCACCAGCATTAGCTCAGTTCCAGGAACTGAATAAAATTAGATATTTTTTTAAAGCCTCCATCAAGCCAGGCTGTGCCCTGGGAAGCCCCTCTAGCACAGCCTCCTCCTGTGTTAATCAGAAAGAGCAGTGAAGAACACATACCTGCTCACCTACACATCCACACTCCTCACCCTGACTCCACAGAGCATTAGCAGGCACTTCAAGCAGAGGTGAAGATGTGTGAGTAGGGTCCATATAGCTCCTTCAAGAGGCACCAAAATTCATAATTGTCCCAGGAAGAGACAGTGTTCGTCTCAATTACTGTTGCATCCCCTTCAGCTATAGAGTTTTTATGATCTTGTAACACATGGGTTGTATGTTGTGCCCAGAGAGGTGGGCAGTGGCAGGTGAAAATCAACCAACATGCACCTAAAATGCAAAGGTAATTAATAAATTGATATTAGGGCAAAATGGTGAGGCTGTTATCAGTAGTTCCTACTGCAAGTGGCTGATGGGTCACCATTTAGATGATGGCAGAGGAGCTCTCAGAGATGTTTTAGCTGAGGAGCCATCCCTGTGAGTAGCAGTTCCCAATAGAGAAGAGCAGCAATGGAACTGTTACTGAGGGACAGGACAGTTGGAGGATGCCAGAGAGTCTCTTACATGCGCTGTAACTCAGACCATATCTAGTGTCTCTTCTAATCCACAGGGGTACCATTTCTCATGCCCTTTCTTGCTGGATTGCTTTTGTAACCCTAAATCCAGAGGTTTAGGCTTAGGGAGGGAAGAAGCAATAACACTGAAGGGCTGCTCAGCATTGTAAAACAACATCCAGTTAGGCTGTGGTCCTGAAGAATTGCAACACTTCAGAGATTCACTTGGACTTTGCATTCAGTGTACGAAAAAATGATACGCTGACTATCACATCTGCTGGTCTGTGCTTCTCTGGTCACCTTATGTGCCTAATTTCATGTTAACTATTGAAGGTCTTCAAAGCTTCCTTCTAGCATAGTGTAATTTTCCACTGCAAGCAAGATCTTTCAGAAACCAAACCACTGGGAAGCTCTGTGTATACAAAGCTGTCGTTTTCAGAGTGGAAGCTCTCTCCAAGAAAGCAAAATCTCAGTGGGAAGATTCCTCACTTCCTACAGGTATAAAGAATCATGCTCTAGTCATGTTGAATCACAGGATCTTGAATTACCAGTTCTAGAGGAATGCTTACTTACAGAGCAGTGATTTAACAGAATAATAGATTATAAAGGTGAGAGAAGCAGCAGCATACAAATACCTTCTGTCTCACCACAATTTCAAAATGTGCCCAGCCCCTGGAGCCACAGATTACTGGACAGAGGCTGGGAGCAGCAATAAGAGCTGCCTGCAAATGCTATTCCTAAAGATTGTGCAATTGAACCCAGCTATTATGAAGATGGATGGATGCAGCATGCACATGTATTGCTGCCTGCTCCACACAATGGCTGAAATTGGGCAGAGGGAGGGAAGACGTAGTGCAATTTGCAAATAACTAATATGCCTGTGGCCTTTCTTCACCTTTCCATCTCCTTATGCATTAGGCAAAATATTAATATCCCATGCAATAATCCTTCCCAGTTCAGACCTCTGCATCTGCCTCTTTTTTCCTGCCTCTGATTTGCCAGCGATTCAGCTTCCCTCATCCATGTGTACTTCGGCTGTAAGTATGTTCTCACTTACTTTCATAAACTGGAACAAAACTTCTAAAATTACTACCATTCTGTCCCTCAGCTGCCTGCTTACAATTCACAGCTTCCCTATGGTCTGGATGAACTCAGATACATGATCAAATTGGTGCTTGGTTCTGTTATTCCTTTGTCTTATTTCTATATCTCATCTTTTTTAAGCTATATTTTGTTTTAGCTTGTTTAATGTGTACAGCTGCTAACAAAGCAAGAGCTGAACTTAACAACAACACGAAAGATATTTAAGGTAATTTCCTTTCTTACATGCAGAAAACCATCTAATGCCCAGCCTTTCAGGATGACTTACCTTGCTTAACAATGAGCCCTTTGGGTTTATGGAACCTCCACATCTTGTGCACGCAGCGACATGTTTGCAATTTAACCAAGGTGAAGAAAAATAGCACTTTTATTAGTTGCCAGGCTAGTGAACAATCATAGCCAGAAAACGTTGTTGCTTCTGACCACAGTTGCTCATCCTTCAGGGGCACCTGAACTAAGCGAAATACCATAACAAAGGATCGATTATGTTACAGCCGAGAAACACAGAAATGTCTTCCTGAGCACAATTCCAGAATGTGCTTCTCAAATAGAGAGTGCTGGG